>OZ005652.1:114916567-115514067 GCA_963930645.1 Salticus scenicus | reverse complement strand
TTCTCTTACCATTAGTTGATTTTTATCTCAAGAACTTGTGATAAATAAGATTTGATAACCATGTAAAAATTGCTAAGTAACATCTTTATAATATATGCATCAAAAAACATTAGTAGACCGACTCTATTCAAATGATGTGTCGCAAAAATGTTCTTTCTAGAAAAAAAGATGAATGAGATTTTGATGGTTTTGTAAATTTAAAAAATAAATAAGAACATTTTAAAAACATTTTCCAATAGATTTAATAAAGCTATTTGCATATTTTTACATGTGTAACAGATAAATTCTTATTAAAATAAATATTTTCGAGTTTTATAAAATTAGGTTTCATATTTCACTTTAAATTTATTTCTTTTAAATTTATAAAAATATACCGTTTAATTAAGTAAATTTAGTTAAAAAAATAAATTACATTGATTGTGTATGCAAAGAATCCTGCATATGATATTGTAAAAAATAATTATATATTCTGTATTTTTTTAATAAAAAAGAGGTACTTACTACATATTATGCAAATCTAAGCTTTAGGGAAAAATATTCAATTTCTAAAGATAATTTATTCTGAATTAAGTAGGGAGGAATCAATTGAAAAATAAGTTAGTCTGTTAAGAATAGTATAATGTACGCATTCTTTAGAGATGTAAAATATACATTTTTTTTTTTCAGTGAATTGCTTAGAGGTGACACATTTTGCAATAATTTGCAAATATTAGACCGTTGGGAAGTCAAAAATTCTTTCGAATTAATTTCTCTGTGTGTGTGATTATATGTAACGATGCTTTAGTCCGGGTGAGAACGCAAAAATGTCTGGAGCTAAATTATTAACACTAGAAAGGGATTTTAATGAGAATTCAACATTAAATTATATTTAAGAAACATTTAAAATTTTTAATTATAATTTAAGACATCGTCAAAAAAGCTTACACATGCGCTATGAAGCTATTTTTAGTAAAACTTGTAAAATACAAAAGTAATGCGATAGATTTATATCTGAGACAGCAAGAAAGCGAAAAATGCATTCAGAAAATTGTTTCTGCGTGTGCTAGGGAGGGAGTTTTTGGAGGAATTTACTCCTTCAAAGCTCCTAAAGTTATGTCTGTTGATGATTACAAAATTTAATTAGATTTAGATATAATGACAGAAATCTTCTGTGCATGTGCAATAAGATTTAGGAGTAGATAGATGTAGGAGTAGTAGCAATAAGATTTAGGACAATACTTTCAGAAAAACTATATGTGTGGTGTGGGGTGGTAAATGGGAAAGTGTTTGGAATGTTTATTTATTTATTTGTTTATTTATTTTTGTTTTCCACAAAAAAGGTTGGACGGAATAGACTAATAATTTTAGGGATTTAGACATGTACCCAACCTAAGTTCTGTGTATAGAGTACATCAAAATTTAATTGCATTTAAAGATATGCACAAAAATCGCTTGCGCATGCATAGTAAGATTCTTGACAGTAAAATGCTTATAATAGAATGTATGTTTTGATATGTTTGCTTTTCAGGTATCAAGAGAACCAAAGCATAATAAGAATATTTTCTTTGTGTGTGTGTATTGGAAGTGGGGTTCAAGAACACTTTTATCTCGTAACAACGACATGACGGAATTGTAAGACACTTGTCAGTAAAAAACTCCTGCACCCAATACATAATTAAATCTAGGCACGACTTCGAAATTTTAACTTGATTTTAATTAAGTGATTATATATATATATATATATATATATATATATATATATTGTATAATATGACTTGTAATTAAAATAAGTGTACTATAAAAAATATGATAAATTTTCATTTCATGCATAAAGAATGAAAAACGTGCTTTCAAATTGTTTTATGTGTTTATATCTTTGGGAGGGGAGGGTGGTTGGAACTTCTATTTTTTAATTGGTCCGGATATTATATAATTTAAGCCACGAATTAGTTTAACGATATGTTTGTCCCAATATCACGTTAAACACACTCAACGGAATTGAATTACATACAACATATATATATGTACATATATATATATATATTCCTGCATCTAACTTAAAGTTATACTTATGGACTATTTCAAAATTTTAAATAGATTTAGATATATAAGTAGAAAGCGTTTCTAATGTATGTATGGATATGTGTTGCGATATATTTACATTTCTGACATGGAGGAAGTTAAAAAGTCTTTACATTATTCCCTGTTGCAGGGGAAGGATATCTGCAAAAAAAAATTATTTGTCTATATTTTGTTATATATTATGATATATTTACATTAAATAATTTTGTTATATATTGCTATGCTTAGTAGTCATAATTAAACTTTTCCTATAAACAGCATTCTACAGCGCAAACGGGTGAACGGAATGCAAAGAAATTTGGTATATAGATTATACACGAGATGCGCTAACGGAATTTCGAAAAAAAAGTTTTAAAATGTCCAACAGAGGGCGCTTTTAACAATAAAACATTAAATTTAACACAACAAATGACCAAAACTGAATACAGAAACAATATTAGCAATCCAGAACAAGAAATATGAGAAATTAAACGATGTTCCAATTAAAGCCTTTTTATTAAAGCATGCATATAACTTTTAATAATTTATACCGCTTGCTAAGCTAATTGTTTTACACGTTTAATTTTTTATTCCGTTTTTATGGTTCGGCATTACTTTATTATGATTATTTTCAGAAAGGTATTATGCTTTAATCATGCGCTGCAAAAACTAAACTAAAAGTAATGTATTAAACATATACATCATATTCATGATAATTACTTATTTAAACAACCTGTCTAATTTTTTTTGATAATATACTTCAAGTAGAATCATTTGTAAGTTTAAAAAGTATTTTTTAGAACAAGTTAAGGGTAAATACGTCTTAAATATTTCAGAGCCTGTATAGTTTTATATGAGAAATGTTTCACAATAATTATATTAAGCACGTTCAAACGCTTTAATACAAAAGTACTTTCCGCATCCCAAAATGCAGCATTTTTAAGACTAAGATATTATCCTGGTGCACTCCATCACTCTTTGAACAAATTGACGCTTATCTTCTTAAATTCTTTCGATATTAAATACATCAAAAGGAAAGGATATTTTATCTCATAAATATTAAAGTAAATATTAAGTAGCTTCTGCAGCCTATTACATAACTTTGTTATGTACGATATATTTAATCACGTAAATGTCTCAAGGCTAAATAAGTCAATTAGAGTTACAGATTTTTCTATTATCTTCGAAATATGATTTTTCTAATAAGTTCTTTTTGCATAAAAAGCTGAGATCGTTGTAAGAATGATGTTATGAAATTTAATTTTATACAAGTAAAAAAAAAAAAAAAGTATGTAAAGCACATTTTTAAAAATAATTCTCAGAATGGTTTGGTAAATTTTAATTTCGTGGAAAATAAAACAAAATTAGATAATTCAATGTTTACAAAAAAAAAAAAAAAAAAAAAAAAAAAAGGCATATAAATGTTTTGCTCCGTACGTAAAACTTCATTTTATTTTATGTGAAAAAAAGGCTAAAGTTGAAGAAACATCATTAGCAGAAAAATCGATATTTGTGTGAAAATTTTCCCTGAGAAGGGCGTGAGATCCGGTCTTGTTACTTTTGCAGGGGTGAGAAGATAAACAAGCGTGAGAAAGGGATATGAAAGCGACCCTGGAAATTCTTGAACGAAGGGGGGAGTTAGCCATGCTTGGACGGCACTTGGAGTACTTATAGAGATAACACCTGTTTAGGGGCTCGTGATGCATGCCCTCAACAAAAAAGTGGTAAAGAATTTGGGGCTCGTGGAGATTCACTCCAATCGATAACCGTCGCTGCAGGTGGATGAGAAGGATTTTTTCTTGCAGTTGGCTTGAAGCGAGAAAAGAGAAAAGTATCCCTGCGTTCTCTGGACTCCAAGAGCGGGGGTTAAGAGGCGTGGGGGGTCACGGCTTAGCAGTAGACAGCAAAAAACAACGAGCAGAGATAGTTTGTTTTGATGCGAGAGAGCTGGAAAAAGATAATGTGTGCTCGAGAGAAAGTTGGTCGAGGGAAGGTTTTATCCGAATGCATCAGCGGATTAAGAAGACGAAATAAGCATGAAAAGAAGTTTCTTCACCGAGAGACAGACTATGTGACTTTGATAACTTCAAAACGCTCCAAAGCGTCTTTTACTGAGATGAAATGTGCGGGAAAAGATTTTGCCAAATGAGTTTATCTAACTATAAGACTGAGAAAAAAAACTTAAAAAAAAAAAAAAAAAAAAAAAAAAACATCGAAATTGCAGCTATACAACTGCAACTATTTGTCTATGAAGAATGTTCTAAAAGATTTTTTCTTATTCAAGAGGTGACCTAAATTATCATCTACGAGTCATACAGGAGAAAAACCGTCTCTGTGTAAAAAGTGTTCGAAAAGCTTTTAAGAATTATATCGATAAATATCAACTGACTTAAAGAATGCTCTAAAAGATTTTTTCTAATTCAAGAGGTGACCTAAATTATCATCTAAGAGTCATACAGGAGAAAAACCATCTGTGTGTAAAAAGTTCCGAAAAGCTTTTAAGAATTATATCGATAAAAATCAACTTACTTAAAGAATGTTCTAAAAGATTTTCTATGTTAAGGAGTGATCTAAAATTTCATTCCCTCATCATACAGGAGAAAAGCCATATGTGTGTGAAATATGTTCTAAAGGATTTACATCTACTGATTCCACACTAGAAATACCTACGTGTGTGAAATATGTCCGAAAGAATTTAACAGCTAATAAACTTCTACGAATTTTGGCAAATGAAAAATAATTGTGGGCTAAAATAGTAAAAGCCGTGCGTGTGTGAATTTGTTTTCGATTTAATCATTCAAAAGTGCATCTACGTATTTCAACAAAGAAATTATAAGAGTGAAAGTGCGAAAAATAAGATTCAAAAGCTAAATTAGCATCTATGCAGCCAATAAAAAATTTATGTGAAATAATATTTTAAAATCGTTTCGGAAAAATGTGATTGAAAAGCTAAACGAGCATATATGTGTGCAAAAGAAAAATTATGAAATTGAAATTGTTTAGGATCGTTTCTACTGAATCACAAATTTGCATATCCTTTCATTGAATTCAAATATTTAGCTGGTTTATTTATTATTATTATTATTATTTTTTTTTTTTTGTATAGTTAATGAGTGATGATAACTTTAAGTGTGTGTTTATTATTTAAGACTATTTTCTCTTTGATTCTATGAAATAAATAAATTTACCTAAAGTAAATCCTAGAATAAATACTTTACAATTTAATTCTTGTCAATATGGGTTTAAAAAGGAATAATTTAAATAATGTTTTTAGGTTTAAAACTTATGTGTTTACAGTTGCCTGTAATAGTTGTAAGGACAGTATAAGTGTTTAGTTTGAAAAGTTTCGATAATTTTAAATTTAATTTTGGTTTATTAAGGTAGTTCAGGTCCAAAGATAATTGTATAAGGCAGTTGTATGCATCTTAATAAAAAATTTATTTATGTTTCCTATTATTGAATCGACCCTGCTCTAATATAAAATTTCGGATTTCTACTAGTGAATTGATAATTAGAGATTTAAGTTTGAAAGGGATTACAGCAGGGCTGATCCATGGAAGAATTGAGTGTTTGGAGCAAAATCAGAAATACTGGAGTGGCTTCATTAGGAGACCACGACTCCACTTAAGTTAAATTTAAACTAGTAAGGTTATTGCGGGAAAATAATGGGGAAAGAAATTTCAATCAATATTAAGTAAATAAAAGACACAACAATGGTATCTATTTTAATTATTTTTTTTTATAAAATTATTATTATTTTTTTTTTATCTGGAACTAAAATTAAAATGATCTCTATAATCTTCATAGATATTTTCAGGACGACATGAAAAAACAAACTAGAAGTAATGCTTAACTTTATAACATATATTGAACTTTTAGATATATTTATTTGAATTTATTTAATTATTTGAATTTTAGGTTATATATATATATATATATATATTGTAGCGTACTTGGGGGTTCGTGAGTTGTCTGAGAATGAAAGGCCAAACGTACAAAAATTCAGTAATTTATTCACAGAAAATTCCAGAAAAATGCAGGTCTATAAACCAAGTATCAGCTTCAATTCAAACAGTAAACACAGCTTAAACAACAGCTGTCAATAGCTAATCCACAGTACAAACTGTATACCAATAACACTTGAAGCAAGTCTCTCTCAAAGAGGCTTAAGAGCAATGCAAGCACTAGCGAAGCTGGCTGAGGTCTGAACTGAACTGACTGCCTTGGCGGGAAAGCGCTTCCTTATATGCTGTTCCATGGAGCCCAGATTTTTCGAGAAAACTCTAGAAAGTGGTCAACCAATCAACTTACAGCTTCCATATTTGGTATATCCCATATAAGGATTTTCTCGCCAAGGTCGCCAAAAAAAAATCGCCAAGGTGGGAAAAAGTCGCCAAATTTGGCGCCAAATGCATTACCGGCATTACTGGGGCTTTTTAATGCGTTTTTAAGGGAAAATAAGGCTATTTCAACACTAAAACGACTAGAAATGCACAAAATTAGCATTTTATCAACTTACTAAGCCTCTTTGAAAGAATTTATACAAAAATAAACACAATTATTTACAATTTTGTAACACTGCCCCCCTCCCAAGGACTGCACGTCCCGGGCAGTGCAACCCTTGGTCAAGAGGCGAAACTAAACAAATTTACACAATCTAAAATACAAAAACTAAATTGCATATAACGATAAAATAGAAATACAAATCAAGTGAGAAATATTTACAAAATTCACAAATATGTACAAGTATCTATATACAAATATTTACATTACGCATGCGCAAATTTTACAAGTATTTACATTCTTAATTTCAATATTACCGTTACTTGTGGTACTTGGCTAGCCTATTATAGTGCACCATCTTCGGTTTTGAAGAAGGTGTTTTAGTGATCCGCACCACTACATCATTCAGCACTTTTTAAGACTGTGTATGGTCCATCCCAGTTGCACTGTAACTTGGGAGAGAGTCCTTTGCGTCGAACAGGATTCCACAACCAGACCTTCTCTCCTTCCTGGAACTCATGTTGTGTAGCCTTTAGATCGTACCTTGTCTTCATTTTCTCCGTTGCCATGTTAATCCGCTCCCGAGCAAAGTTGTGTACGTCCTCAAATCGTGCCTGGAGATCTTGGATGTACTCCTCGGGCGATGAAGGCGCATCGGGTGGACAACCAAACAGGAGATCACAAGGGAGACGAAGTTCACGTCCAAACAGCATCTGGGCTGGAGTATAGCCGGTGGTTTCATGGACAGCACTTCGATAAGCCAGCAGGAACAATGGCAACTTCAAGTCCCAATCTTGCTGGTTCCTTGATACTAGAAGGGAGAGGTTATTCAGGATGGTACGATTGAACCTCTCGACCATGCCGTCCGACTGGGGATGTAAGGGTGTTGTCCGGGTTTTGTCTATGCCGAGTAGTTCACACAGTCCTTTGAAAACATCAGAGGTAAAGTTCCTACCTTGGTCGGTATGAAATTGTAGGGGCGTGCCGTACCTTGACACCCATTGCTGCACTAGGACCTCTGCGACTGTGCATGCCTCTTGATTGGGAATGGGATATGCCTCAGGCCACTTGGTGAAATAGTCCATCACGACGAGGATGTATTTATTTCCACTGGAGGTCCGTGGCACAGGACCCAAGATGTCGATTGCAATCAGTTCAAATGGTGCTCCCACGTTATACCGTTGCAGTCTTCCTCGACTTCGTTTCTGCGGGCCTTTACGTGCCGCAGAAGCATCACAGGATTTACACCATTTCTCCACATCCTCCTTTGCCTTGCACCAGTAAAAGCGTTCCCGAACTTTCTGCAGAGTCTTCATTACCCCAAAATGGCCTCCGGTAGAGCTACTATGCAGTTGTTCTAAAACAGCTGGAATTTTTGATCTTGGTAATAAAATCTGCCATCTGAAGCTTTTCCCATCATCAGATTCCCACTTTCTGTATAATACGCCGTTTCTGATATGAAGAGAGTCCCAAAGTGCCCAATAACTTTTCGTAATGGGACTGAAACTGGAAATGTCCTGCCAGGTAGGTCTGTTGCTGGTCGTCTCCTTCAGTTGTAATATAGGCTTTACGTCAGGATCTTCCATCTGGGCTTTTCTAAATTCTTCGTCACTCCATGGGTCGGGATCTTGTTCTGATGGTGTTGCGACAGTAACTTGGCGAACAACTGGCTTTATTCTTTGGTGTTTATCCTCGGTTTTAGAGATGTATTTATGTTCTTCAGATGGAGGCTTCCGCAAGAATGCATCTGAATTTTCCCAAAGAGCTCCTTCTGGGTGGCATACTTCAGAGACATTCTTGGTTGCTTCTCTAGGTGTTCTTACTGGGCAGCTTTGTTTGATATGCCCGTCTTTTCCACAGCCCCAGCATTTAGTTGTTGGAGTCTTCCCTTCTTTCTTCCTCTCAAGAACGCGTAGTCTTCTATTAATTTCTGCAATCATTTCCTGAATCTCTTTAAGATCCTCTTGAGAGCCGTTCACTTTGTCTGCTGTGCTGTTCTGGCGATGTACACAGGAGGCTTGTTGGGCAGTCTCGAGCTTTAGGGCATACACCAAGGCTGACTCCACATCCTTCACGCCGGAGAGTCTGAGGGCTTTTTGAATATCTGGATCTTCGACAGCATCAATGAAATATTCTAGAGCCAGATCATTGCGTGTTTCAGGATGACAGTCTGAGAAAGCCAAATGTGAAAGCCTCTGGATGTTTGATGCCAGTTCTTGTAAGCTTTCCCCTGGTCTCTGGCGACGGGACCTTAGCTGGAGTCGACTATATTCTTTGGACCATTTCGCTCCAAAACGTAGCTCTAGTGCTCTGGTTACAGCATCGAAGTCATATCGCTGTTCCTTCGAAAGGGTCTCCAGAATATCTGCGGCGTCGCCCCGCAACGACCCTACCAGATGAGCCGTCTTTGCAACCGAGTCCCAGCCGTTTGCTTTAGCCACGATGGAGAACTGCGTCTTATATACATGCCAGGAGGAACTGCCGTCGTAGGTAGATAGCTTAATAAATTCGTGATTCTGGCTTCTTCTCTCTTTCTTTTCAGTTTCCTGGGGCATGGATTCTAACTTTCCTTCTACTTTTCTCTCCAGATCTTCTTCTATTCTCTTCAGTTTACCTTCTATCTCTGAAAACCTTCCTTTCAGTTCCTGATCAAAATTTTCTTTAACTTTCTCCTCGAAACTCCGTTCTATTTTCGTAACACTCTCTTCAAAATTCCTTTGTACTTTCATAACATTTTCTTCTATCTTCATAGCTTTCTCTTCAAAACTCTCTTCAATTTTCAAAACTTTCTCTTCAAAATTTTCTTCTATCTTCATAACTTTCTCTTCAAAATTTTCTTCTATCTTTATAACTTTCTCTTCTATTCCATCCATTCTATTTTCCATCACCGTTAATTTACCCTCGATTGATTCTTTCACCGTTGAAAGCTCTCTCTTCATCTCATCTTGATTAGATTTAATTTCTTCCTGAACTTCACCCAAACTGCTTTTCATATGCTTCATTTCTTCAGTCAAACCGTCTTTCAATTCTCATTGCGATGTTTCCATTTTCTCTTGTGCTACTTTCATTTCTTCAGTCAAACCGTCTTTCAACTCTCTTTGCGATGTTTCCATTTTCTCTTGTGCTACCTTCATTTCTTTCATCTCTTGACTCAGGCTAACTTTCATCTCATTCATCTGGGTAGCTAAGCTTTCTAGAAGTTTTTTCATCTCTTGCTCCATAGCTCTCGTTATCACCATTCACAGACAAATCCCCGCTTCTGACACCAGAAATGTAGCGTACTTGGGGGTTCGTGAGTTGTCTGAGAATGAAAGGCCAAACGTACAAAAATTCAGTAATTTATTCACAGAAAATTCCAGAAAAATGCAGGTCTATAAACCAAGTATCAGCTTCAATTCAAACACTAAACACAGCTTAAACAACAGCTGTCAATAGCTAATCCACAGTACAAACTGTATACCAATAACACTTGAAGCAAGTCTCTCTCAAAGAGGCTTAAGAGCAATGCAAGCACTAGCGAAGCTGGCTGAGGTCTGAACTGAACTGACTGCCTTGGCGGGAAAGCGCTTCCTTATATGCTGTTCCATGGAGCCCAGATTTTTCGAGAAAACTCTAGAAAGTGGTCAACCAATCAACTTACAGCTTCCATATTTGGTATATCCCATATAAGGATTTTCTCGCCAAGGTCGCCAAAAAAAATCGCCAAGGTGGGAAAAAGTCGCCAAATTTGGCGCCAAATGCATTACCGGCATTACTGGGGCTTTTTAATGCGTTTTTAAGGGAAAATAAGGCTATTTCAACGCTAAAACGACTAGAAATGCACAAAATTAGCATTTTATCATCTTACTAAGCCTCTTTGAAAGAATTTATACAAAAATAAACACAATTATTTACAATTTTGTAACAATATATATATGTACATATGTGTGTGTGTGTGTGTGTGGACATGCAGATCAATAGATATATGCCTACATAAAGAAAGAGAGAGGTTTTAACGAATTGTATATTAGATAAAATTTATAAAAGCATCAAGTGGTTCATGTATATTACTCATTTTAAACATGGTGTATCATTTTAAATATACTGAGTTTAAAGTTGAATATGAATTTAAACATATTCAATAAAGTTTATGTAATGAATATCATTCTGCTCATGTGTAAATGTTTTATTATATTTCTATCTAAAAACAAATCAGTTTATGGTAGCATGGTTTGTATAACATTGTCCATTAAAATAGAATATTTAATTAATATTTTGAAACTACGCACTTTAGCATAAAACACTCTAAGATTTGTAAGGTAATAGAAGGGAAATAATTAATGATACATTAATATAACTATGAAAGGGGAAAAAATGGGTAATGGTTACTATAATTACTTATTCATTGATTAATACAAGTACCAATAAATTGTACATTTTTATGACATTTAAAATGTCATATTTTTGTGATTTCCGACAAGTAATTTCCCTATTTATTTATTTGTCAGAAATCCTAGCTGCATATGGAATACATCAAAGATACGGGAAAGGTGGATGGTGGTTGGTGGAATCTTTCAAGATGACCCATAGTCATGTTCCATATGTGATTTATCATATTCAGATCAGAAATCATGATATACATCTGCAAAACTTTTATATCTCTTTTCTGAAAAAAGTTTTAAACAGAACCCCTGTAACAAGAGGCTCCGCTGTAAATATAAAACAAAAGACAGCTGCTAAAAATGCATAAGTAGTAGTTCGACAGATTTCACCTCTATTACATAGTGTTGTATAAGAAATCATGTAAATAATGAGAGGTATGTGCGACCCGTTCATTATTCTACACAAACCATGAAATATATTGCATCCATTATGATTCCAAGATGAAAACCATTACACAATGTCTTGATATCATTATAAGAAGAAAATATACTTTAAACACCAGTTACGACATGGCTCAGAAAATTACAATATCCTATTGATGCCTGTTTAGCTGTTAAATTAAATTTCATAGTAAAATCATAAGTTGAGATTGAGATTAAAATTGAAGTTGGGGTTAAACCAGTTTTAGGTCGGACTATTATTCTATGGACAAATGGCGACAAAAGTACATATGATAATCAAGTGACACAGAACTAAGCATATCTTAATGTTTTTCAAACACTATTTCTTCGATTTATAATTTATTTGAAATGCACATTTTCAATTAAGATTAAAAAAAAAAAAAAAATAAATAAAAGTATAGATTTTAGTAAATCAATCGTAATAAAGTAATTACAAAACTAATTTCACGTAACTCATACGAACATATTCTAAATTTATATGATTTATGATACTATAAAAAAGAAAGGTATAAGAACACTTGTGAGATTAGGTATGTAATAGGAAGTTATGCAATATAGGTTTTATATGTAAAGAAATAAAATAAAAAATTGTAAATTTAGTAGATATTTATGATTTTATTATACATTTGCTTTAGATAGATATTTGTAATAGTGTTTTTATTTTAAATAAAAGGAATCATTGCTCTCAATAAGATGATTATGCAACTAAGCAATCTAAGATCGAACTCCTCACAAAGTAGCAAAATGCTGAAGTTGCGAAAACGAAATTAAAAGTTAATAATGAAAATGTTGCGATATATGAAAAAGAAAATTAAGCTGAACAAGCACGATCATTGACACCAGGTAAACTAAATATGCTTAAATCGGCGTTCAAGTGCGTTGCTACACATTGAAAACTGGCTAATGAATTAATACCGCATCCTTTTAAAAATTACTAATGTTGAATTTACCATTTCTGAGACAAAAAAATAATTATCATTACAAGATTCTGTGCAAGTCCACAGGCAAATCGCATAGGCGCCGTGTTTCCCTTTATTTACGGGCAACTTCATACTGGAAATATTTATAAATGCTTTCAGTTTACAAAATCGTCGAAAGCACAAAATGGTTCAAGATGTAATGGTGAAACGTGCCATGGGTGTGTCATTTCATGAGGAGTAAAATTTACAATTGAGAAACGCGATTGCAACCCGTTATCCCTTTTAGGGGCGGTTGCATATACTTTATAAACCTATTTTTCGTTATCAACTGAAAAATTTCTTCTCAGATTTTTTTTTTTTTTTTTTTTTTTTTACTTTTTTTACTTTAACCAAAAACATTGATATATTACTTTTCTTCTAATCCTGTTCTCAAACTCTGTTGGCACTTGATTTTAAATGAACTTAAATTAATTGCCTCTGAAAGGGTTAAAGTTCGATAAGCCTTTGACACATAAATAAGACACAAAGGGAACGATCAGTCACAAGTCACGATGTGAAAAATGCATGGCGGCTGCATTGGGAGCACTTCTTATGAGTTGTAACTTTCATGAAATGTAACTTTTCTACTTCAACATGTGTTTTTGTAAAATAAACATCATTTACAGTTTTTAATGTATTTTCTCTGTGTACCGGTTACGAAGGAATTGCAGTTGCTTTTACTTCCCACTCTCTTTAACTTAATGAAAACACCATTTTATTTCTTTCACTTTTTTATATACTTATTTATAATTTAACAATATAACATTATTTATAATAAAAAGGTTTTTTTTAACGCAGATTGAACATTTACAAAAAAAAAAAGTTATTTATTTAATTCTGGTTGTTTAGTGTATATCTTCAGAAATAAAAAATAATGTAATATATACAGCATGTACACGGTAAATATATATACAGTAAAAATGGCATTACGTATATAAAAAAAAAAGATCTGTACAGCTTATATATATAAATAATTTCACAAAATCACATCTATGCATATATTTGTGATATATATACATATATATATATATATATATAGTCTGATGTTAAATCTAAAATAATGTTTTTTCATTTCTTGTATGTTAAATTTATTAGATGCGAATATGAAAATAATTTTAAAGCGTTCATATTTGCTGCATTTTTCGTACGTTAATTATATAATATTTTATGTGCAGTGAACTGAATTTTTATCTAGAAAAACTATTTTATTATAATTCACTACTTAAAATTATATCTTTGAATAAAAGAAAAATATATTAATACATACTAACTCGAGCTTAATTAAATCTAACGAAAATTTGAATAAACTAATTATCTTAAAAATACATTTCCTGTTAAAACATTCCCGGGCAATCCTATTTACAACAAGAAACACTAATTACGACGTGTTTACATATATTAATTATTAGATTTACTTCTTTTGTAATTTATTGTTGAAATATTTGTTTAGGTGCTATCCATTTTCTTCCATAGAGAAATCATGCTTAAAAGATTAGCTTCCTTTTATTCGTAATGAAATGTCTGTAAAACGGAGAGAAGACATATTACTGCTGCAAAGACAATTAATTATTCTCAGTTTTACTTCAGATACAACATATTTCAAAGAAGGAAAGATATCAAATTTAGTTTCGTTAATTAAATAAAATATTTTTATTTATTTACTATGCAAATTTTCCTTAAAGTATCTCACTCTCATCTAACTACGAGAACAATATTCTTTCAAACATATCCAAGTAAAGTATTCTTAAATAATATTCGTTATTTCTAATTTTTATGGGTATAATTTATGTATATAGATTCCTAATAATAAGGATAATTTAAGATGAACATAATATATATATATACACACACACACACACACACACACACACATATATATATATATATATATATATATATATATATATATATATATAATAGTTTTATTTTGTCTCATTTACCAATCAAAGGTTACATAAATAAATAAATTAATATAAAATAAAATAAAACTACAATCAATAACATTATTATTATTATTATTATTATTATTATTATTTTAAAATATTTTGTGCAGGGTGAAAAGTGTCTTGTAAAGTAATTGTTTGTATAAGTGCAATTGTTAAAAATTGAAAAAGCAAAATACTGCGGGTCATTGCTATTAAATATGAATTCGTTTTCATAATAACTATATAAAATTTCAAAATAAAGATTAACGAATTAAACTATTTTTAAATAATTATTTTTCAGCTTAATAAATAATAAGAATAATAAGAATAATAAGAAAAAGAATAATATGAGTTTGATTAACCGTAATATTCTGTAGAATTTTACTTATAAAATATAGAGATTGCAGCAAAATTTTAAAAACTATAACTAATTTTAAACATTAATTTCCATATGATGATTCAACCATTTAATTACCATCTTTAATTTATTGCTATCAATTTTTAGCGATCGGGACAAAGAGTTCATGAAATGTATGCGATATTATATGATCCTTACATATCACAAATTTGTAATTAATAAAATGTAAATTCAAGACAGAAAGTTACTGAATTCTAAAATTTAGCGTTGAGACTAATAATTCGCCATACTTCATTACATGTCATTAAACACCTCTCAAAAATTTATACGCATAAAATAAATAAAGAAAGTTTCATTTCTTTATTTTCAGCACATTTTCCGAATGGGCTAAAACTGGCATATAGTTATACCATGTTGATATCATTTTCCTCTGCTCTTTGTATACATCCACGCATCTATTTGCAGCATAGACAACCAGAAGTCCATCAAATGCCGTAGACAGATATATTTTTTTTCTCTCTCGTTAGCAGCAGGATTCCGATTTAAAATGTGCTAAAAATTTGGTAAATCATTGCGAAAGCTAACGCAAATCATCTGTGATGAACATGGAAGCCGGGAACATATGGAACTGTTACAGTATGGAATATATATATATATATATATATATATATATATATGTCCCTGTTATTATTAATAACGAGTTTTGTTCTCGTTCAGTCAAGGTTAATTGTAGTGCTTCGGAATTTAATTTAATCCAAAGGTTCTGAGTTATTAATTTAATGGGGAAAAATGTTCATACAACGACCAAGAAAATCTAAAAAAAACTTACTCATTGTACGCTAAAAATGTGTTCCGTAAATAATATTATCAACTATCAGTTTTTAAATTACTAGATAAAAATATAAGTCTAATCATCTGTGATGAGCATGAAAGCCGGGAACATATGGAACTGTTACAGTATAATATATATATATATATATATATATATATATATATATATATATATATATATATATATATATATATATATATACAGGGTGATTAAAAAAAACGTGGACAAAATGATATGGCAGATCAGTCATTTAACAAGGAATAAAGATTGCATAGGAACAGAGGGCAAACGCCTGTAGAAGGTGGAAGGTGCTAGAGCCACGAGAAGGAGTTGCAATACAAACACGAACTGAACAAACGGAGATTGTCTTAATCCGAGTTCTGGATGCGTTGGGCGTAAAATGTTAGTTACACGCACCGCAAAATGGCTGACATTCCTTTTATTTACGGTATGACGAACTGCAATGGTCGAGCAGCCTTGCGAATGTATCGTGAGAAATATCATGGTATAAAGGTGTCTAGCCGCTCATTCTTTGCCAGTCTGCATGGACGATTGTGTGAAACTGGCTCGTTCGATGTGCACAAGCCGGATGCTGGTCGCGAACGAATAACTCCGACAGTTAATGTTGAAGAAAGAGTTGTCCAAGAACTCCAGCGTAATCCTTCAATGAGTACACGAGTTGTATCCCGAAAGACCCATATCCCCCAAGCTACCGTCAGGCGCGTTGTACATGACGAAGGACTACCTCTTTATCATTTACAACGCGTCCAGGCACTGGTTGGTTGGTTGGTTGGTTGGGTTTTACGTCACACTAATGCTGCGCAGATGTGCAATTGGCGATGGTCTGGGACTCACCCCTAGAGATGGTCCGGAGGCATTCCATCGCAATTTTGATCCTCCACGGAAGGGATGACCCCCAGAGGTATAATTTTCGTCCAGGCACTGGAACCGGGAGACTACAACAATCGTATGGATTTTGCGTTTTGGTTTTTGCAATAAATTGCTGCAGACCTTTTTACGGATGAGGCTGCGTTCTCATTAGAATGTGTGATGAACTTTTACAACCTGCTTACGTGGGCGGATGAAAACCCGATGCTTCATGTCCGCATGGAGCACAACGAAAATTTTCCGTTAAATTGTGGGTTGGAATTGTAGGGGACTGTTTACTTGGTCCTTATATTCTCCTAGAAAGACTTAACGCTCCCATTTATCTAACATTCTTGCAAGAGGTTCTACCAAAAATGCTGAATGATGTTCCGATGCCTATTCGTCAACGCATTTGATTTTAACACGACGGAGCTACTGCACATTTCAGCACAGATATCAGAGCGCATCTGCAGGCTACTTTTCCTGGCGGCTGGATTGGTTGCGGTGGACTAATCGCATGGCCACCACGATCACCAGATCTATCTCCCTTGGATTTTTTCTTATGGAGATTTTTAAAAGGACTTGTGTATGAAACACTTGTTATAATGCCGGAAGACTTGGTAGGAAGAATCGTTGTGGCAGCAGGATATGTTCGATATACACCTGGTATCTTTGAGAAGGTGTGGCGTTCTATGCAACGTAGATGCGAGGCGTATCTCGATGCATCTGGCAAAAACTTTGAGCATCTTCTGTAAGCTGAACATTTGGCTTGCATAAGTTGCATGTGAGAGAGTAATTATCAATAAAATGATATGTAAGGGTTTTGTTTCTTCTATTTGTGTTATTTATTATTTTAGACGCCCTGTAGCGGCTCCGGATCGCAGTTGCGGCTCTCTGTTCCTATGGGATTTTTAATCCTTGTTGTATGACTGATCTACCATGTCCTTTTGTCCACGGTTTTTGAATCACCCTGCATATATGTCCGTGTTATTATAATAACCAGTGTTGTTCCAGTTCAGTCAAGGTTAATTGTAGTGCTTCGGAATTTAATTTAATCCAAAGGTTCTGACTTAATGGGGGAAAAATGGTCATACAACAACCAAGAAAATCTAAAAAAAACTTACTCATTGTACGCTAAAAATATGTTCCGTACATAATATTATCAATTATCAGTTTTTAAATTACTAGATAAAAATATAAGACATTTAAATGATATCCCTGTAAAGTATAACTAAAAAACATGTTCATACGTAGAATATGCATAGCATACACCCAAAGAGATTCTTGTTATTAATGTTTACTCACCATACTTGACATTTCGGCACGTAATGTAATGAGTGATTTTTTATTTTAATTTTTTTTTTTTTTTTTTTTTTTTTTTTTAATGTTATTTTTTATGTTAATTCACTGACCAACAAAAATATTTTTAAAAATGTATTAACTAGTTGTTTCGTCTAATATTTAAAACATGCATAGCAATATTTTTTAAATTTTGTTGAAGTAAAAATCATGTCATATAACAGTTTCATCTTAATTTAATGATAATTAATAACAGCAATTTTTTTCAAATGAATAAAAATTTTAAAAAATTGAATTTTTATATATTCTAACTATCCGAATAGTAGTCAAATAAATTTATATTCGGCTAAACCGAATATTCGGCCTAGCCGAATAGTTTTAAATTTGTCCAAACAGAATATTTGGTAGTATGGTCGAATAGGCCGATTACCGAATAGATACCGAATATTCGGTGCATCTCTAGTTTCAATTTATACAGAACAAAACATAATATATACGTATAAATATATATATATATATATATATATATTAAAACAATTATTCAATATTTAAATTATATTCAAAATTAATCATAGATTCATTAATATTAATAAATTAATTTCTCAAAAACATAATAAATATTAGTGCATTCACCTCATATATCAGAAAATGGCACGCATTTAAAATTAATTTCAGTTTTAATCTGAAAACGCTAGTCTAAATATTCAAGAACCGTGTACTCAAGTCCTACAGGCTCAATGGTCAGAGCACATAATTATAAACCCGAAGCCTGTGATTTCAATCCTAGCCGCCCGCAAGTGTGAAAGAAAGGTATTGAAAATACAGAAGTTCAATAATTTCTCCCTAGATGTCAACATCAAACATACAAAGTGAAACCATAACCTACATGAGTCATGGTCCTTTAATAAACTTTCTTTTAATATTTATTAAAAAAAAAAAAAAAAAAAAAAACACCTGAAATAAATTTTATAGAAATTCCTTAAGGTATTTGTGGGAAACCTACGGAGGTATTGATGTAGCTTGTATCATGGCTTTATTTTGCTCCATTAATACCTGATAATACCTTATTTTAAAGACCTGTAAAACCTCTAAAATACCTGTTAAAAGAAACCTAAGGAAAAACTTCAAAAAACATTGTAAATGTATTAAAAAAAACTTTGTAGGTTTATTGAATATACCTACATGTTTAATAAAAACCACCACGAAACTGGCGTTGTAAAAATTATTACTTACAAACTTTGAATAAACACAATAAAATGCAATAAACTCGCAACAATTGTTTCGGGTCGAAAAAACACACGACCCTTCATCAAGCGAATAAATTAAGCACGAGTGCTGCAATCAAAGCGTGTTTAAAGAAACCTTCAAAAAACTTAAATAAAACCTTAAAAGGGTATGAAATGTGTCACACAAATGATGTAACAAACTTTGAGGACAGGTAATATACACCAATTTCGTTTGCGAAGCCTCCTGTACTTCTACTAGGAGTTCCCTCTGCGAGATCCAGCACAATTTCCTCGTTGGCTTGCGTAAGTATCTTTCGATCACGATTACGTGTAGCCTTGACTAAATAACCGTTATCCCATAATTACTGGTGTAGACAGTCAAACCTGGTATGGGCAGTAGTTTGCCTGTACGGATACCTTTGGAAAACAACCTCAGAGTGGACGACCTTTCAGTCTGTGGCCCCGTGTGCTAGAAGCATATCTGATTTCTCTGAGTTCGTGTAGTCTGTCATCCTACAAACTCTATCTTTGCCTGTGTAATGAAGCCTCTCCTTAGAGGGACTCCTTATCGTAGAATGTGTCTCCCGGTAGTTCAACCTTCCACCGAGAAATTTCATATTGTTCCTTTAACACTCTCTCGTGAAATTTTATGCTCAGAACCATGACTACCTCATTCACTAGTACCACATTTTAAACTCCGGGGCCAAGAATCAGCTTTGCGTGATCAAGCCTTTTCAACGAACTGACTGCGTTAGGCAGACGTTTCCACTTTTGCTTTCTCCTATGTGATTCCGAGACATCTTGGTGTAACCTACCATCCCTCGTACGCAGTGGCGCCGACTATGTGGGGGCTCGAGGGCTCGAGCCCCCACCCCCCAGAAAATTTTCTGTAGGGACTCAGCCCCCCCCCCCAGAAATTTTGAATACTGATTCCCTATTAAACAAGAAATTATTTCCTCTATTTCTTATTTAGTTTTTTACCAAAATCATAGCTGTAAAGTAAGGTTGTTGCAATTGAAAATGGACATAAATCGACTAAGAAAAAAAAAAAAAAAAAAAAAAAAAACGAGAAAGACTGAAAGTCTCTGTATGGAGCGCGAGGGAGAGTTCAGAGGAAGATGATTCCCTTTGCTGTGCTATGGGAATCCCAATCACTTATGGTTTGTGCATGAGGAGCAAAAGTTTTCAGAAACATCGACGCAAAGTAATATAACTATTTTCACAAAAGTTACTGCCATATTGTTATTACATTTTTTATTTATATTTTATTTTATTACTATTTTATACGCTTGATGCTACTCTCTTACCTAAGTTTAAGCGAAAATAATTTTTATAAAGGTTTCTGAGATGTTTAATTCGCCCTTTTAAAAAATTCTTTTATTTATATTTGCATTTTATTTATTTGGTTGCTTCTTTTTTCCCTTCGCATTTTTAAGTAAAAATTAACTTTTTTGGATGTAAGTCATGAATTTATAAACAGTAAAAGGTATATAATATTGCCACCCCTTTTTTTATATAACTTTTTGTTTTAGGAAAATAAAACTTGATAATCTGGTGTGTCACTCACACGACTACCCTGTAATTTAGTACTATAAATGCAGATTGGAGATTAAGGGGTAAGATAGCGAGGACTGTTATGCAAACCTATGTTAAATCAATTCAAATTAGGTTTCGGAACAGGTTTATTCAACAAGCAGTTTTATGTGAGGGGGGCTACTGCCCCCCTCAACCCCCTGTTTCATTACTTTACCTACATTTTAATAGAATTCAAATCTGTTATTAAATTAAAAAGTTCATTTAAAATAATTCAGGCAACTTTCACACTAACATTCCTAAAAGCATGATTTTTGGATTCAAGGGACCTCAAAACGTGTAAATATAACAAGAACTCAATTTATATACCTTCATTATTACCCTCATTTGTTCTATTACCTTAAATAAATAAATAAAAAAAAATAATTAAAGATCACTGCAGAAAATTTTGGAGTGTAAGGCTGATTTTTTATACCAAGTATGCGAAAAACACCAGAGTCGGGTATCGAACCCGGGTCTTCCGCTTTACATGCGGATGCTCAAACCATTGAGCTACCCTGGCTGATTACCAGCTGGGCATTTCTCACATAACATCCGTTGGCAATGTCACCGAGTCTCTACACATCAAGTGACATTAATAGTCATGGCACAACCCAATAGACCACGAAATTTTAATTTAATTTAGAAATTTATTCATCAACCCTGAAAGTACATTTCAGAAAATTTTTGAGTGGAAGGTTGATTTTTTATACCAACTATGTGAAAAATACCAGAGCCGGTTATCGAATCCAGGCCGTCCACTTTTAATTAAATATATTTCGATTTTTTTTTTTTTTTAAACAGCTGTAAAATAAATAAATAAATAAATTTTACCGCCTATTGGAGTTATGCCATGTTCAAATTTGTCACTTGATATAGCTGCAGACGCTAATGCAGACTCGGTGACCTTGCCAACATAAATTATGTGAGCCGTGCCGAGCTGGCTATCAGCCAGGGTAGCTCAGTGGTTAGAGCATCTGCGCGTTAAGCGAAATGGCCCGGGGTCGATTCCCGTCTCTGGTATTTTTCACATAGTTGGTAAAAAACCAGCCTTTTCCTCCATTCTATCAAAATTTAATTAAAGATAATTTATGAAATTTTAACATTTTAAGTAAAAATGAAAAGTAAGAACAAGTATTGTTTTCAAAACTTAAAGAGAAGATATAGCGCAAATTATTTCGAGATTCTGCCTTTCCCCTCTACTTTTAACTTAACCATAATCACAATGTTGGTTTCAAATTGAAGTGGCCGATGGCCGTATTATCCCAGTAACCTCCTTGCTACTCTTAATTTTGTTTTATAAATTCGATTTACATAAATTAAATGGCAACGATTATGATGTCATTTTCAGGACCAGTTTTGGGGCCCTTTGCGAACGCGGGTCCCCTTCGTGGCGGGCGAACGCGCTACCACTGCTCTACAATTTCATACTAAGACTCGGAGGAAGGATAGATATGGAGAAAGCGAGAGCTCGTTTAAGTGAAGCTTCAACTGTAACCGGTTCAGCCATATTGGTACACCCAAAACTTTTCCGAAAAACGTGTAGGGTAGTGCAAATTATGACATATTTTATTAGTGTTTTTCTTTGAATCAACATTCCAATTTGAATTTTTAGCTTTTTAATAATTATATGTATAATTAATAATGCCGTCTTGTTCGGCAATTGCCTACACTAATAAACCATCAAAGAATGAAAACATGGTAGTAAAAACATGGTAATTATCCTGATGTTGTGTACCATTTAATCTTTAATGTTCATTGGTTTCGTATAGAAACTAAACACTTAGCATTTTCTTTTTATGCGACAGTATTAAAATTATGATTATGACCATTCGACTACATAAAGATTCTAAGCCTGGGTGGTGTGCCCTCCGGAGGGATCTTTCCAAGGGGTAATAGCCTGTATTTACGAAAGTTTAGGAGAAAACCACGAAAAACTCGATGACAAGCTTACCTGAGCTTGAACCTAGAAATTCCCGTTTACCAGCTTTTAGTGCAAAACTGCATTAACGACATGGCTCAGAAAATTACAATATCCTATTGATGCCTGTTTAGCTGTTAAATTAAATTTCATAGTAAAATCATAAGTTGAGATTGAGATTAAAATTGAAGTTGGGGTTAAACCAGTTTTAGGTCGGACTATTATTCTATGGACAAATGGCGACAAAAGTACATATGATAATCAAGTGACACAGAACTAAGCATATCTTAATGTTTTTCAAACACTATTTCTTCGATTTATAATTTATTTGAAATGCACATTTTCAATTAAGATTAAAAAAAAAAAAATAAATAAATAAAAGTATAGATTTTAGTAAATCAATCGTAATAAAGTAATTACAAAACTAATTTCACGTAACTCATACGAACATATTCTAAATTTATATGATTTATGATACTATAAAAAAGAAAGGAATAAGAACACTTGTGAGATTAGGTATGTAATAGGAAGTTATGCAATATAGGTTTTATATGTAAAGAAATAAAATAAAAAATTGTAAATTTAGTAGATATTTATGATTTTATTATACATTTGCTTTAGATAGATATTTGTAATAGTGTTTTTATTTTAAATAAAAGGAATCATTGCTCTCAATAAGATGATTATGCAACTAAGCAATCTAAGATCGAACTCCTCACAAAGTAGCAAAATGCTGAAGTTGCGAAAACGAAATTAAAAGTTAATAATGAAAATGTTGCGATATATGAAAAAGAAAATTAAGCTGAACAAGCACGATCATTGACACCAGGTAAACTAAATATGCTTAAATCGGCGTTCAAGTGCGTTGCTACACATTGAAAACTGGCTAATGAATTAATACCGCATCCTTTTAAAAATTACTAATGTTGAATTTACCATTTCTGAGACAAAAAAATAATTATCATTACAAGATTCTGTGCAAGTCCACAGGCAAATCGCATAGGCGCCGTGTTTCCCTTTATTTACGGGCAACTTCATACTGGAAATATTTATAAATGCTTTCAGTTTACAAAATCGTCGAAAGCACAAAATGGTTCAAGATGTAATGGTGAAACGTGCCATGGGTGTGTCATTTCATGAGGAGTAAAATTTACAATTGAGAAACGCGATTGCAACCCGTTATCCCTTTTAGGGGCGGTTGCATATACTTTATAAACCTATTTTTCGTTATCAACTGAAAAATTTCTTCTCAGATTTTTTTTTTTTTTTTTTTTTTTTACTTTTTTTACTTTAACCAAAAACATTGATATATTACTTTTCTTCTAATCCTGTTCTCAAACTCTGTTGGCACTTGATTTTAAATGAACTTAAATTAATTGCCTCTGAAAGGGTTAAAGTTCGATAAGCCTTTGACACATAAATAAGACACAAAGGGAACGATCAGTCACAAGTCACGATGTGAAAAATGCATGGCGGCTGCATTGGGAGCACTTCTTATGAGTTGTAACTTTCATGAAATGTAACTTTTCTACTTCAACATGTGTTTTTGTAAAATAAACATCATTTACAGTTTTTAATGTATTTTCTCTGTGTACCGGTTACGAAGGAATTGCAGTTGCTTTTACTTCCCACTCTCTTTAACTTAATGAAAACACCATTTTATTTCTTTCACTTTTTTATATACTTATTTATAATTTAACAATATAACATTATTTATAATAAAAAGGTTTTTTTTAACGCAGATTGAACATTTACAAAAAAAAAAAGTTATTTATTTAATTCTGGTTGTTTAGTGTATATCTTCAGAAATAAAAAATAAAGTAATATATACAGCATGTACACGGTAAATATATATACAGTAAAAATGGCATTACGTATATAAAAAAAAAAGATCTGTACAGCTTATATATATAAATAATTTCACAAAATCACATCTATGCATATATTTGTGATATATATACATATATATATATATATATATAGTCTGATGTTAAATCTAAAATAATGTTTTTTCATTTCTTGTATGTTAAATTTATTAGATGCGAATATGAAAATAATTTTAAAGCGTTCATATTTGCTGCATTTTTCGTACGTTAATTATATAATATTTTATGTGCAGTGAACTGAATTTTTATCTAGAAAAACTATTTTATTATAATTCACTACTTAAAATTATATCTTTGAATAAAAGAAAAATATATTAATACATACTAACTCGAGCTTAATTAAATCTAACGAAAATTTGAATAAACTAATTATCTTAAAAATACATTTCCTGTTAAAACATTCCCGGGCAATCCTATTTACAACAAGAAACACTAATTACGACGTGTTTACATATATTAATTATTAGATTTACTTCTTTTGTAATTTATTGTTGAAATATTTGTTTAGGTGCTATCCATTTTCTTCCATAGAGAAATCATGCTTAAAAGATTAGCTTCCTTTTATTCGTAATGAAATGTCTGTAAAACGGAGAGAAGACATATTACTGCTGCAAAGACAATTAATTATTCTCAGTTTTACTTCAGATACAACATATTTCAAAGAAGGAAAGATATCAAATTTAGTTTCGTTAATTAAATAAAATATTTTTATTTATTTACTATGCAAATTTTCCTTAAAGTATCTCACTCTCATCTAACTACGAGAACAATATTCTTTCAAACATATCCAAGTAAAGTATTCTTAAATAATATTCGTTATTTCTAATTTTTATGGGTATAATTTATGTATATAGATTCCTAATAATAAGGATAATTTAAGATGAACATAATATATATATATACACACACACACACACACACACACACACACACATATATATATATATATATATATATATATATATATATATATATAATAGTTTTATTTTGTCTCATTTACCAATCAAAGGTTACATAAATAAATAAATTAATATAAAATAAAATAAAACTACAATCAATAACATTATTATTATTATTATTATTATTATTATTATTTTAAAATATTTTGTGCAGGGTGAAAAGTGTCTTGTAAAGTAATTGTTTGTATAAGTGCAATTGTTAAAAATTGAAAAAGCAAAATACTGCGGGTCATTGCTATTAAATATGAATTCGTTTTCATAATAACTATATAAAATTTCAAAATAAAGATTAACGAATTAAACTATTTTTAAATAATTATTTTTCAGCTTAATAAATAATAAGAATAATAAGAAAAAGAATAATATGAGTTTGATTAACCGTAATATTCTGTAGAATTTTACTTATAAAATATAGAGATTGCAGCAAAATTTTAAAAACTATAACTAATTTTAAACATTAATTTCCATATGATGATTCAACCATTTAATTACCATCTTTAATTTATTGCTATCAATTTTTAGCGATCGGGACAAAGAGTTCATGAAATGTATGCGATATTATATGATCCTTACATATCACAAATTTGTAATTAATCAAATGTAAATTCAAGACAGAAAGTTACTGAATTCTAAAATTTAGCGTTGAGACTAATAATTCGCCATACTTCATTACATGTCATTAAACACCTCTCAAAAATTTATACGCATAAAATAAATAAAGAAAGTTTCATTTCTTTATTTTCAGCACATTTTCCGAATGGGCTAAAACTGGCATATAGTTATACCATGTTGATATCATTTTCCCCTGCTCTTTGTATACATCCACGCATCTATTTGCAGCATAGACAACCAGAAGTCCATCAAATGCCGTAGACAGATATATTTTTTTTCTCTCTCGTTAGCAGCAGGATTCCGATTTAAAATGTGCTAAAAATTTGGTAAATCATTGCGAAAGCTAACGCAAATCATCTGTGATGAACATGGAAGCCGGGAACATATGGAACTGTTACAGTATGGAATATATATATATATATATATATATATATATATATATATGTCCCTGTTATTATTAATAACGAGTTTTGTTCTCGTTCAGTCAAGGTTAATTGTAGTGCTTCGGAATTTAATTTAATCCAAAGGTTCTGAGTTATTAATTTAATGGGGAAAAATGTTCATACAACGACCAAGAAAATCTAAAAAAAACTTACTCATTGTACGCTAAAAATGTGTTCCGTAAATAATATTATCAACTATCAGTTTTTAAATTACTAGATAAAAATATAAGTCTAATCATCTGTGATGAGCATGAAAGCCGGGAACATATGGAACTGTTACAGTATAATATATATATATATATATATATACAGGGTGATTAAAAAAAACGTGGACAAAATGATATGGCAGATCAGTCATATAACAAGGAATAAAGATTGCATAGGAACAGAGGGCAAACGCCTGTAGAAGGTGCTAGAGCCACGAGAAGGAGTTGCAATACAAACACGAACTGAACAAACGGAGATTGTCTTAATCCGAGTTCTGGATGCGTTGGGCGTAAAATGTTAGTTACACGCACCGCAAAATGGCTGACATTCCTTTTATTTACGGTATGACGAACTGCAATGGTCGAGCAGCCTTGCGAATGTATCGTGAGAAATATCATGGTATAAAGGTGTCTAGCCGCTCATTCTTTGCCAGTCTGCATGGACGATTGTGTGAAACTGGCTCGTTCGATGTGCACAAGCCGGATGCTGGTCGCGAACGAATAACTCCGACAGTTAATGTTGAAGAAAGAGTTGTCCAAGAACTCCAGCGTAATCCTTCAATGAGTACACGAGTTGTATCCCGAAAGACCCATATCCCCCAAGCTACCGTCAGGCGCGTTGTACATGACGAAGGACTACCTCTTTATCATTTACAACGCGTCCAGGCACTGGTTGGTTGGTTGGTTGGTTGGGTTTTACGTCACACTAATGCTGCGCAGATGTGCAATTGGCGATGGTCTGGGACTCACCCCTAGAGATGGTCCGGAGGCATTCCATCGCAATTTTGATCCTCCACGGAAGGGATGACCCCCAGAGGTATAATTTTCGTCCAGGCACTGGAACCGGGAGACTACAACAATCGTATGGATTTTGCGTTTTGGTTTTTGCAATAAATTGCTGCAGACCTTTTTACGGATGAGGCTGCGTTCTCATTAGAATGTGTGATGAACTTTTACAACCTGCTTACGTGGGCGGATGAAAACCCGATGCTTCATGTCCGCATGGAGCACAACGAAAATTTTCCGTTAAATTGTGGGTTGGAATTGTAGGGGACTGTTTACTTGGTCCTTATATTCTCCTAGAAAGACTTAACGCTCCCATTTATCTAACATTCTTGCAAGAGGTTCTACCAAAAATGCTGAATGATGTTCCGATGCCTATTCGTCAACGCATTTGATTTTAACACGACGGAGCTACTGCACATTTCAGCACAGATATCAGAGCGCATCTGCAGGCTACTTTTCCTGGCGGCTGGATTGGTTGCGGTGGACTAATCGCATGGCCACCACGATCACCAGATCTATCTCCCTTGGATTTTTTCTTATGGAGATTTTTAAAAGGACTTGTGTATGAAACACTTGTTATAATGCCGGAAGACTTGGTAGGAAGAATCGTTGTGGCAGCAGGATATGTTCGATATACACCTGGTATCTTTGAGAAGGTGTGGCGTTCTATGCAACGTAGATGCGAGGCGTATCTCGATGCATCTGGCAAAAACTTTGAGCATCTTCTGTAAGCTGAACATTTGGCTTGCATAAGTTGCATGTGAGAGAGTAATTATCAATAAAATGATATGTAAGGGTTTTGTTTCTTCTATTTGTGTTATTTATTATTTTAGACGCCCTGTAGCGGCTCCGGATCGCAGTTGCGGCTCTCTGTTCCTATGGGATTTTTAATCCTTGTTGTATGACTGATCTACCATGTCCTTTTGTCCACGGTTTTTGAATCACCCTGCATATATGTCCGTGTTATTATAATAACCAGTGTTGTTCCAGTTCAGTCAAGGTTAATTGTAGTGCTTCGGAATTTAATTTAATCCAAAGGTTCTGACTTAATGGGGGAAAAATGGTCATACAACAACCAAGAAAATCTAAAAAAAACTTACTCATTGTACGCTAAAAATATGTTCCGTACATAATATTATCAATTATCAGTTTTTAAATTACTAGATAAAAATATAAGACATTTAAATGATATCCCTGTAAAGTATAACTAAAAAACATGTTCATACGTAGAATATGCATAGCATACACCCAAAGAGATTCTTGTTATTAATGTTTACTCACCATACTTGACATTTCGGCACGTAATGTAATGAGTGATTTTTTATTTTAATTTTTTTTTTTTTTTTTTTTTTTTTTTAATGTTATTTTTTATGTTAATTCACTGACCAACAAAAATATTTTTAAAAATGTATTAACTAGTTGTTTCGTCTAATATTTAAAACATGCATAGCAATATTTTTTAAATTTTGTTGAAGTAAAAATCATGTCATATAACAGTTTCATCTTAATTTAATGATAATTAATAACAGCAATTTTTTTCAAATGAATAAAAATTTTAAAAAATTGAATTTTTATATATTCTAACTATCCGAATAGTAGTCAAATAAATTTATATTCGGCTAAACCGAATATTCGGCCTAGCCGAATAGTTTTAAATTTGTCCAAACAGAATATTTGGTAGTATGGTCGAATAGGCCGATTACCGAATAGATACCGAATATTCGGTGCATCTCTAGTTTCAATTTATACAGAACAAAACATAATATATACGTATAATATATATATATATATATATATATATATTAAAACAATTATTCAATATTTAAATTATATTCAAAATTAATCATAGATTCATTAATATTAATAAATTAATTTCTCAAAAACATAATAAATATTAGTGCATTCACCTCATATATCAGAAAATGGCACGCATTTAAAATTAATTTCAGTTTTAATCTGAAAACGCTAGTCTAAATATTCAAGAACCGTGTACTCAAGTCCTACAGGCTCAATGGTCAGAGCACATAATTATAAACCCGAAGCCTGTGATTTCAATCCTAGCCGCCCGCAAGTGTGAAAGAAAGGTATTGAAAATACAGAAGTTCAATAATTTCTCCCTAGATGTCAACATCAAACATACAAAGTGAAACCATAACCTACATGAGTCATGGTCCTTTAATAAACTTTCTTTTAATATTTATTAAAAAAAAAAAAAAAAAAAAAAAAAAAAAAAAACACCTGAAATAAATTTTATAGAAATTCCTTAAGGTATTTGTGGGAAACCTACGGAGGTATTGATGTAGCTTGTATCATGGCTTTATTTTGCTCCATTAATACCTGATAATACCTTATTTTAAAGACCTGTAAAACCTCTAAAATACCTGTTAAAAGAAACCTAAGGAAAAACTTCAAAAAACATTGTAAATGTATTAAAAAAAACTTTGTAGGTTTATTGAATATACCTACATGTTTAATAAAAACCACCACGAAACTGGCGTTGTAAAAATTATTACTTACAAACTTTGAATAAACACAATAAAATGCAATAAACTCGCAACAATTGTTTCGGGTCGAAAAAACACACGACCCTTCATCAAGCGAATAAATTAAGCACGAGTGCTGCAATCAAAGCGTGTTTAAAGAAACCTTCAAAAAACTTAAATAAAACCTTAAAAGGGTATGAAATGTGTCACACAAATGATGTAACAAACTTTGAGGACAGGTAATATACACCAATTTCGTTTGCGAAGCCTCCTGTACTTCTACTAGGAGTTCCCTCTGCGAGATCCAGCACAATTTCCTCGTTGGCTTGCGTAAGTATCTTTCGATCACGATTACGTGTAGCCTTGACTAAATAACCGTTATCCCATAATTACTGGTGTAGACAGTCAAACCTGGTATGGGCAGTAGTTTGCCTGTACGGATACCTTTGGAAAACAACCTCAGAGTGGACGACCTTTCAGTCTGTGGCCCCGTGTGCTAGAAGCATATCTGATTTCTCTGAGTTCGTGTAGTCTGTCATCCTACAAACTCTATCTTTGCCTGTGTAATGAAGCCTCTCCTTAGAGGGACTCCTTATCGTAGAATGTGTCTCCCGGTAGTTCAACCTTCCACCGAGAAATTTCATATTGTTCCTTTAACACTCTCTCGTGAAATTTTATGCTCAGAACCATGACTACCTCATTCACTAGTACCACATTTTAAACTCCGGGGCCAAGAATCAGCTTTGCGTGATCAAGCCTTTTCAACGAACTGACTGCGTTAGGCAGACGTTTCCACTTTTGCTTTCTCCTATGTGATTCCGAGACATCTTGGTGTAACCTACCATCCCTCGTACGCAGTGGCGCCGACTATGTGGGGGCTCGAGGGCTCGAGCCCCCACCCCCCAGAAAATTTTCTGTAGGGACTCAGCCCCCCCCCCAGAAATTTTGAATACTGATTCCCTATTAAACAAGAAATTATTTCCTCTATTTCTTATTTAGTTTTTTACCAAAATCATAGCTGTAAAGTAAGGTTGTTGCAATTGAAAATGGACATAAATCGACTAAGAAAAAAAAAAAAAAAAAAAAAAAAAAAAAAAAAAACGAGAAAGACTGAAAGTCTCTGTATGGAGCGCGAGGGAGAGTTCAGAGGAAGATGATTCCCTTTGCTGTGCTATGGGAATCCCAATCACTTATGGTTTGTGCATGAGGAGCAAAAGTTTTCAGAAACATCGACGCAAAGTAATATAACTATTTTCACAAAAGTTACTGCCATATTGTTATTACATTTTTTATTTATATTTTATTTTATTACTATTTTATACGCTTGATGCTACTCTCTTACCTAAGTTTAAGCGAAAATAATTTTTATAAAGGTTTCTGAGATGTTTAATTCGCCCTTTTAAAAAATTCTTTTATTTATATTTGCATTTTATTTATTTGGTTGCTTCTTTTTTCCCTTCGCATTTTTAAGTAAAAATTAACTTTTTTGGATGTAAGTCATGAATTTATAAACAGTAAAAGGTATATAATATTGCCACCCCTTTTTTTATATAACTTTTTGTTTTAGGAAAATAAAACTTGATAATCTGGTGTGTCACTCACACGACTACCCTGTAATTTAGTACTATAAATGCAGATTGGAGATTAAGGGGTAAGATAGCGAGGACTGTTATGCAAACCTATGTTAAATCAATTCAAATTAGGTTTCGGAACAGGTTTATTCAACAAGCAGTTTTATGTGAGGGGGGCTACTGCCCCCCTCAACCCCCTGTTTCATTACTTTACCTACATTTTAATAGAATTCAAATCTGTTATTAAATTAAAAAGTTCATTTAAAATAATTCAGGCAACTTTCACACTAACATTCCTAAAAGCATGATTTTTGGATTCAAGGGACCTCAAAACGTGTAAATATAACAAGAACTCAATTTATATACCTTCATTATTACCCTCATTTGTTCTATTACCTTAAATAAATAAATAAAAAAAAATAATTAAAGATCACTGCAGAAAATTTTGGAGTGTAAGGCTGATTTTTTATACCAAGTATGCGAAAAACACCAGAGTCGGGTATCGAACCCGGGTCTTCCGCTTTACATGCGGATGCTCAAACCATTGAGCTACCCTGGCTGATTACCAGCTGGGCATTTCTCACATAACATCCGTTGGCAATGTCACCGAGTCTCTACACATCAAGTGACATTAATAGTCATGGCACAACCCAATAGACCACGAAATTTTAATTTAATTTAGAAATTTATTCATCAACCCTGAAAGTACATTTCAGAAAATTTTTGAGTGGAAGGTTGATTTTTTATACCAACTATGTGAAAAATACCAGAGCCGGTTATCGAATCCAGGCCGTCCACTTTTAATTAAATATATTTCGATTTTTTTTTTTTTTTAAACAGCTGTAAAATAAATAAATAAATAAATTTTACCGCCTATTGGAGTTATGCCATGTTCAAATTTGTCACTTGATATAGCTGCAGACGCTAATGCAGACTCGGTGACCTTGCCAACATAAATTATGTGAGCCGTGCCGAGCTGGCTATCAGCCAGGGTAGCTCAGTGGTTAGAGCATCTGCGCGTTAAGCGAAATGGCCCGGGGTCGATTCCCGTCTCTGGTATTTTTCACATAGTTGGTAAAAAACCAGCCTTTTCCTCCATTCTATCAAAATTTAATTAAAGATAATTTATGAAATTTTAACATTTTAAGTAAAAATGAAAAGTAAGAACAAGTATTGTTTTCAAAACTTAAAGAGAAGATATAGCGCAAATTATTTCGAGATTCTGCCTTTCCCCTCTACTTTTAACTTAACCATAATCACAATGTTGGTTTCAAATTGAAGTGGCCGATGGCCGTATTATCCCAGTAACCTCCTTGCTACTCTTAATTTTGTTTTATAAATTCGATTTACATAAATTAAATGGCAACGATTATGATGTCATTTTCAGGACCAGTTTTGGGGCCCTTTGCGAACGCGGGTCCCCTTCGTGGCGGGCGAACGCGCTACCACTGCTCTACAATTTCATACTAAGACTCGGAGGAAGGATAGATATGGAGAAAGCGAGAGCTCGTTTAAGTGAAGCTTCAACTGTAACCGGTTCAGCCATATTGGTACACCCAAAACTTTTCCGAAAAACGTGTAGGGTAGTGCAAATTATGACATATTTTATTAGTGTTTTTCTTTGAATCAACATTCCAATTTGAATTTTTAGCTTTTTAATAATTATATGTATAATTAATAATGCCGTCTTGTTCGGCAATTGCCTACACTAATAAACCATCAAAGAATGAAAACATGGTAGTAAAAACATGGTAATTATCCTGATGTTGTGTACCATTTAATCTTTAATGTTCATTGGTTTCGTATAGAAACTAAACACTTAGCATTTTCTTTTTATGCGACAGTATTAAAATTATGATTATGACCATTCGACTACATAAAGATTCTAAGCCTGGGTGGTGTGCCCTCCGGAGGGATCTTTCCAAGGGGTAATAGCCTGTATTTACGAAAGTTTAGGAGAAAACCACGAAAAACTCGATGACAAGCTTACCTGAGCTTGAACCTAGAAATTCCCGTTTACCAGCTTTTAGTGCAAAACTGCATTAACGACATGGCTCAGAAAATTACAATATCCTATTGATGCCTGTTTAGCTGTTAAATTAAATTTCATAGTAAAATCATAAGTTGAGATTGAGATTAAAATTGAAGTTGGGGTTAAACCAGTTTTAGGTCGGACTATTATTCTATGGACAAATGGCGACAAAAGTACATATGATAATCAAGTGACACAGAACTAAGCATATCTTAATGTTTTTCAAACACTATTTCTTCGATTTATAATTTATTTGAAATGCACATTTTCAATTAAGATTAAAAAAAAAAATAAATAAATAAAAGTATAGATTTTAGTAAATCAATCGTAATAAAGTAATTACAAAACTAATTTCACGTAACTCATACGAACATATTCTAAATTTATATGATTTATGATACTATAAAAAAGAAAGGAATAAGAACACTTGTGAGATTAGGTATGTAATAGGAAGTTATGCAATATAGGTTTTATATGTAAAGAAATAAAATAAAAAATTGTAAATTTAGTAGATATTTATGATTTTATTATACATTTGCTTTAGATAGATATTTGTAATAGTGTTTTTATTTTAAATAAAAGGAATCATTGCTCTCAATAAGATGATTATGCAACTAAGCAATCTAAGATCGAACTCCTCACAAAGTAGCAAAATGCTGAAGTTGCGAAAACGAAATTAAAAGTTAATAATGAAAATGTTGCGATATATGAAAAAGAAAATTAAGCTGAACAAGCACGATCATTGACACCAGGTAAACTAAATATGCTTAAATCGGCGTTCAAGTGCGTTGCTACACATTGAAAACTGGCTAATGAATTAATACCGCATCCTTTTAAAAATTACTAATGTTGAATTTACCATTTCTGAGACAAAAAAATAATTATCATTACAAGATTCTGTGCAAGTCCACAGGCAAATCGCATAGGCGCCGTGTTTCCCTTTATTTACGGGCAACTTCATACTGGAAATATTTATAAATGCTTTCAGTTTACAAAATCGTCGAAAGCACAAAATGGTTCAAGATGTAATGGTGAAACGTGCCATGGGTGTGTCATTTCATGAGGAGTAAAATTTACAATTGAGAAACGCGATTGCAACCCGTTATCCCTTTTAGGGGCGGTTGCATATACTTTATAAACCTATTTTTCGTTATCAACTGAAAAATTTCTTCTCAGATTTTTTTTTTTTTTTTTTTTTTTTTTACTTTTTTTACTTTAACCAAAAACATTGATATATTACTTTTCTTCTAATCCTGTTCTCAAACTCTGTTGGCACTTGATTTTAAATGAACTTAAATTAATTGCCTCTGAAAGGGTTAAAGTTCGATAAGCCTTTGACACATAAATAAGACACAAAGGGAACGATCAGTCACAAGTCACGATGTGAAAAATGCATGGCGGCTGCATTGGGAGCACTTCTTATGAGTTGTAACTTTCATGAAATGTAACTTTTCTACTTCAACATGTGTTTTTGTAAAATAAACATCATTTACAGTTTTTAATGTATTTTCTCTGTGTACCGGTTACGAAGGAATTGCAGTTGCTTTTACTTCCCACTCTCTTTAACTTAATGAAAACACCATTTTATTTCTTTCACTTTTTTATATACTTATTTATAATTTAACAATATAACATTATTTATAATAAAAAGGTTTTTTTTAACGCAGATTGAACATTTACAAAAAAAAAAATTTATTTATTTAATTCTGGTTGTTTAGTGTATATCTTCAGAAATAAAAAATAAAGTAATATATACAGCATGTACACGGTAAATATATATACAGTAAAAATGGCATTACGTATATAAAAAAAAAAGATCTGTACAGCTTATATATATAAATAATTTCACAAAATCACATCTATGCATATATTTGTGATATATATACATATATATATATATATATATAGTCTGATGTTAAATCTAAAATAATGTTTTTTCATTTCTTGTATGTTAAATTTATTAGATGCGAATATGAAAATAATTTTAAAGCGTTCATATTTGCTGCATTTTTCGTACGTTAATTATATAATATTTTATGTGCAGTGAACTGAATTTTTATCTAGAAAAACTATTTTATTATAATTCACTACTTAAAATTATATCTTTGAATAAAAGAAAAATATATTAATACATACTAACTCGAGCTTAATTAAATCTAACGAAAATTTGAATAAACTAATTATCTTAAAAATACATTTCCTGTTAAAACATTCCCGGGCAATCCTATTTACAACAAGAAACACTAATTACGACGTGTTTACATATATTAATTATTAGATTTACTTCTTTTGTAATTTATTGTTGAAATATTTGTTTAGGTGCTATCCATTTTCTTCCATAGAGAAATCATGCTTAAAAGATTAGCTTCCTTTTATTCGTAATGAAATGTCTGTAAAACGGAGAGAAGACATATTACTGCTGCAAAGACAATTAATTATTCTCAGTTTTACTTCAGATACAACATATTTCAAAGAAGGAAAGATATCAAATTTAGTTTCGTTAATTAAATAAAATATTTTTATTTATTTACTATGCAAATTTTCCTTAAAGTATCTCACTCTCATCTAACTACGAGAACAATATTCTTTCAAACATATCCAAGTAAAGTATTCTTAAATAATATTCGTTATTTCTAATTTTTATGGGTATAATTTATGTATATAGATTCCTAATAATAAGGATAATTTAAGATGAACATAATATATATATATACACACACACACACACACACACACACACATATATATATATATATATATATATATATATATATATATATATATATATATATATATAATAGTTTTATTTTGTCTCATTTACCAATCAAAGGTTACATAAATAAATAAATTAATATAAAATAAAATAAAACTACAATCAATAACATTATTATTATTATTATTATTATTGTTATTATTTTAAAATATTTTGTGCAGGGTGAAAAGTGTCTTGTAAAGTAATTGTTTGTATAAGTGCAATTGTTAAAAATTGAAAAAGCAAAATACTGCGGGTCATTGCTATTAAATATGAATTCGTTTTCATAATAACTATATAAAATTTCAAAATAAAGATTAACGAATTAAACTATTTTTAAATAATTATTTTTCAGCTTAATAAATAATAAGAATAATAAGAATAATAAGAAAAAGAATAATATGAGTTTGATTAACCGTAATATTCTGTAGAATTTTACTTATAAAATATAGAGATTGCAGCAAAATTTTAAAAACTATAACTAATTTTAAACATTAATTTCCATATGATGATTCAACCATTTAATTACCATCTTTAATTTATTGCTATCAATTTTTAGCGATCGGGACAAAGAGTTCATGAAATGTATGCGATATTATATGATCCTTACATATCACAAATTTGTAATTAATAAAATGTAAATTCAAGACAGAAAGTTACTGAATTCTAAAATTTAGCGTTGAGACTAATAATTCGCCATACTTCATTACATGTCATTAAACACCTCTCAAAAATTTATACGCATAAAATAAATAAAGAAAGTTTCATTTCTTTATTTTCAGCACATTTTCCGAATGGGCTAAAACTGGCATATAGTTATACCATGTTGATATCATTTTCCTCTGCTCTTTGTATACATCCACGCATCTATTTGCAGCATAGACAACCAGAAGTCCATCAAATGCCGTAGACAGATATATTTTTTTTCTCTCTCGTTAGCAGCAGGATTCCGATTTAAAATGTGCTAAAAATTTGGTAAATCATTGCGAAAGCTAACGCAAATCATCTGTGATGAACATGGAAGCCGGGAACATATGGAACTGTTACAGTATGGAATATATATATATATATATATATATATATATATATGTCCCTGTTATTATTAATAACGAGTTTTGTTCTCGTTCAGTCAAGGTTAATTGTAGTGCTTCGGAATTTAATTTAATCCAAAGGTTCTGAGTTATTAATTTAATGGGGAAAAATGTTCATACAACGACCAAGAAAATCTAAAAAAAACTTACTCATTGTACGCTAAAAATGTGTTCCGTAAATAATATTATCAACTATCAGTTTTTAAATTACTAGATAAAAATATAAGTCTAATCATCTGTGATGAGCATGAAAGCCGGGAACATATGGAACTGTTACAGTATAATATATATATATATATATATATATATATATACAGGGTGATTAAAAAAAACGTGGACAAAATGATATGGCAGATCAGTCATATAACAAGGAATAAAGATTGCATAGGAACAGAGGGCAAACGCCTGTAGAAGGTGCTAGAGCCACGAGAAGGAGTTGCAATACAAACACGAACTGAACAAACGGAGATTGTCTTAATCCGAGTTCTGGATGCGTTGGGCGTAAAATGTTAGTTACACGCACCGCAAAATGGCTGACATTCCTTTTATTTACGGTATGACGAACTGCAATGGTCGAGCAGCCTTGCGAATGTATCGTGAGAAATATCATGGTATAAAGGTGTCTAGCCGCTCATTCTTTGCCAGTCTGCATGGACGATTGTGTGAAACTGGCTCGTTCGATGTGCACAAGCCGGATGCTGGTCGCGAACGAATAACTCCGACAGTTAATGTTGAAGAAAGAGTTGTCCAAGAACTCCAGCGTAATCCTTCAATGAGTACACGAGTTGTATCCCGAAAGACCCATATCCCCCAAGCTACCGTCAGGCGCGTTGTACATGACGAAGGACTACCTCTTTATCATTTACAACGCGTCCAGGCACTGGTTGGTTGGTTGGTTGGTTGGGTTTTACGTCACACTAATGCTGCGCAGATGTGCAATTGGCGATGGTCTGGGACTCACCCCTAGAGATGGTCCGGAGGCATTCCATCGCAATTTTGATCCTCCACGGAAGGGATGACCCCCAGAGGTATAATTTTCGTCCAGGCACTGGAACCGGGAGACTACAACAATCGTATGGATTTTGCGTTTTGGTTTTTGCAATAAATTGCTGCAGACCTTTTTACGGATGAGGCTGCGTTCTCATTAGAATGTGTGATGAACTTTTACAACCTGCTTACGTGGGCGGATGAAAACCCGATGCTTCATGTCCGCATGGAGCACAACGAAAATTTTCCGTTAAATTGTGGGTTGGAATTGTAGGGGACTGTTTACTTGGTCCTTATATTCTCCTAGAAAGACTTAACGCTCCCATTTATCTAACATTCTTGCAAGAGGTTCTACCAAAAATGCTGAATGATGTTCCGATGCCTATTCGTCAACGCATTTGATTTTAACACGACGGAGCTACTGCACATTTCAGCACAGATATCAGAGCGCATCTGCAGGCTACTTTTCCTGGCGGCTGGATTGGTTGCGGTGGACTAATCGCATGGCCACCACGATCACCAGATCTATCTCCCTTGGATTTTTTCTTATGGAGATTTTTAAAAGGACTTGTGTATGAAACACTTGTTATAATGCCGGAAGACTTGGTAGGAAGAATCGTTGTGGCAGCAGGATATGTTCGATATACACCTGGTATCTTTGAGAAGGTGTGGCGTTCTATGCAACGTAGATGCGAGGCGTATCTCGATGCATCTGGCAAAAACTTTGAGCATCTTCTGTAAGCTGAACATTTGGCTTGCATAAGTTGCATGTGAGAGAGTAATTATCAATAAAATGATATGTAAGGGTTTTGTTTCTTCTATTTGTGTTATTTATTATTTTAGACGCCCTGTAGCGGCTCCGGATCGCAGTTGCGGCTCTCTGTTCCTATGGGATTTTTAATCCTTGTTGTATGACTGATCTACCATGTCCTTTTGTCCACGGTTTTTGAATCACCCTGCATATATGTCCGTGTTATTATAATAACCAGTGTTGTTCCAGTTCAGTCAAGGTTAATTGTAGTGCTTCGGAATTTAATTTAATCCAAAGGTTCTGACTTAATGGGGGAAAAATGGTCATACAACAACCAAGAAAATCTAAAAAAAACTTACTCATTGTACGCTAAAAATATGTTCCGTACATAATATTATCAATTATCAGTTTTTAAATTACTAGATAAAAATATAAGACATTTAAATGATATCCCTGTAAAGTATAACTAAAAAACATGTTCATACGTAGAATATGCATAGCATACACCCAAAGAGATTCTTGTTATTAATGTTTACTCACCATACTTGACATTTCGGCACGTAATGTAATGAGTGATTTTTTATTTTAATTTTTTTTTTTTTTTTTTTTTTTTATGTTAATTCACTGACCAACAAAAATATTTTTAAAAATGTATTAACTAGTTGTTTCGTCTAATATTTAAAACATGCATAGCAATATTTTTTAAATTTTGTTGAAGTAAAAATCATGTCATATAACAGTTTCATCTTAATTTAATGATAATTAATAACAGCAATTTTTTTCAAATGAATAAAAATTTTAAAAAATTGAATTTTTATATATTCTAACTATCCGAATAGTAGTCAAATAAATTTATATTCGGCTAAACCGAATATTCGGCCTAGACGAATAGTTTTAAATTTGTCCAAACAGAATATTTGGTAGTATGGTCGAATAGGCCGATTACCGAATAGATACCGAATATTCGGTGCATCTCTAGTTTCAATTTATACAGAACAAAACATAATATATACGTATAAATATATATATATATATATATATATATATATATTAAAACAATTATTCAATATTTAAATTATATTCAAAATTAATCATAGATTCATTAATATTAATAAATTAATTTCTCAAAAACATAATAAATATTAGTGCATTCACCTCATATATCAGAAAATGGCACGCATTTAAAATTAATTTCAGTTTTAATCTGAAAACGCTAGTCTAAATATTCAAGAACCGTGTACTCAGGTCCTACAGGCTCAATGGTCAGAGCACATAATTATAAACCCGAAGCCTGTGATTTCAATCCTAGCCGCCCGCAAGTGTGAAAGAAAGGTATTGAAAATACAGAAGTTCAATAATTTCTCCCTAGATGTCAACATCAAACATACAAAGTGAAACCATAACCTACATGAGTCATGGTCCTTTAATAAACTTTCTTTTAATATTTATTAAAAAAAAAAAAAAAAAAAAAAAAAAAAAAAAAACACCTGAAATAAATTTTATAGAAATTCCTTAAGGTATTTGTGGGAAACCTACGGAGGTATTGATGTAGCTTGTATCATGGCTTTATTTTGCTCCATTAATACCTGATAATACCTTATTTTAAAGACCTGTAAAACCTCTAAAATACCTGTTAAAAGAAACCTAAGGAAAAACTTCAAAAAACATTGTAAATGTATTAAAAAAAACTTTGTAGGTTTATTGAATATACCTACATGTTTAATAAAAACCACCACGAAACTGGCGTTGTAAAAATTATTACTTACAAACTTTGAATAAACACAATAAAATGCAATAAACTCGCAACAATTGTTTCGGGTCGAAAAAACACACGACCCTTCATCAAGCGAATAAATTAAGCACGAGTGCTGCAATCAAAGCGTGTTTAAAGAAACCTTCAAAAAACTTAAATAAAACCTTAAAAGGGTATGAAATGTGTCACACAAATGATGTAACAAACTTTGAGGACAGGTAATATACACCAATTTCGTTTGCGAAGCCTCCTGTACTTCTACTAGGAGTTCCCTCTGCGAGATCCAGCACAATTTCCTCGTTGGCTTGCGTAAGTATCTTTCGATCACGATTACGTGTAGCCTTGACTAAATAACCGTTATCCCATAATTACTGGTGTAGACAGTCAAACCTGGTATGGGCAGTAGTTTGCCTGTACGGATACCTTTGGAAAACAACCTCAGAGTGGACGACCTTTCAGTCTGTGGCCCCGTGTGCTAGAAGCATATCTGATTTCTCTGAGTTCGTGTAGTCTGTCATCCTACAAACTCTATCTTTGCCTGTGTAATGAAGCCTCTCCTTAGAGGGACTCCTTATCGTAGAATGTGTCTCCCGGTAGTTCAACCTTCCACCGAGAAATTTCATATTGTTCCTTTAACACTCTCTCGTGAAATTTTATGCTCAGAACCATGACTACCTCATTCACTAGTACCACATTTTAAACTCCGGGGCCAAGAATCAGCTTTGCGTGATCAAGCCTTTTCAACGAACTGACTGCGTTAGGCAGACGTTTCCACTTTTGCTTTCTCCTATGTGATTCCGAGACATCTTGGTGTAACCTACCATCCCTCGTACGCAGTAGCGCCGACTATGTGGGGGCTCGAGGGCTCGAGCCCCCACCCCCCAGAAAATTTTCTGTAGGGACTCAGCCCCCCCCCCCCCCAGAAATTTTGAATACTGATTCCCTATTAAACAAGAAATTATTTCCTCTATTTCTTATTTAGTTTTTTACCAAAATCATAGCTGTAAAGTAAGGTTGTTGCAATTGAAAATGGACATAAATCGACTAAGAAAAAAAAAAAAAAAAAAAAAAAAAAACGAGAAAGACTGAAAGTCTCTGTATGGAGCGCGAGGGAGAGTTCAGAGGAAGATGATTCCCTTTGCTGTGCTATGGGAATCCCAATCACTTATGGTTTGTGCATGAGGAGCAAAAGTTTTCAGAAACATCGACGCAAAGTAATATAACTATTTTCACAAAAGTTACTGCCATATTGTTATTACATTTTTTATTTATATTTTATTTTATTACTATTTTATACGCTTGATGCTACTCTCTTACCTAAGTTTAAGCGAAAATAATTTTTATAAAGGTTTCTGAGATGTTTAATTCGCCCTTTTAAAAAATTCTTTTATTTATATTTGCATTTTATTTATTTGGTTGCTTCTTTTTTCCCTTCGCATTTTTAAGTAAAAATTAACTTTTTTGGATGTAAGTCATGAATTTATAAACAGTAAAAGGTATATAATATTGCCACCCCTTTTTTTATATAACTTTTTGTTTTAGGAAAATAAAACTTGATAATCTGGTGTGTCACTCACACGACTACCCTGTAATTTAGTACTATAAATGCAGATTGGAGATTAAGGGGTAAGATAGCGAGGACTGTTATGCAAACCTATGTTAAATCAATTCAAATTAGGTTTCGGAACAGGTTTATTCAACAAGCAGTTTTATGTGAGGGGGGCTACTGCCCCCCTCAACCCCCTGTTTCATTACTTTACCTACATTTTAATAGAATTCAAATCTGTTATTAAATTAAAAAGTTCATTTAAAATAATTCAGGCAACTTTCACACTAACATTCCTAAAAGCATGATTTTTGGATTCAAGGGACCTCAAAACGTGTAAATATAACAAGAACTCAATTTATATACCTTCATTATTACCCTCATTTGTTCTATTACCTTAAATAAATAAATAAAAAAAAATAATTAAAGATCACTGCAGAAAATTTTGGAGTGTAAGGCTGATTTTTTATACCAAGTATGCGAAAAACACCAGAGTCGGGTATCGAACCCGGGTCTTCCGCTTTACATGCGGATGCTCAAACCATTGAGCTACCCTGGCTGATTACCAGCTGGGCATTTCTCACATAACATCCGTTGGCAATGTCACCGAGTCTCTACACATCAAGTGACATTAATAGTCATGGCACAACCCAATAGACCACGAAATTTTAATTTAATTTAGAAATTTATTCATCAACCCTGAAAGTACATTTCAGAAAATTTTTGAGTGGAAGGTTGATTTTTTATACCAACTATGTGAAAAATACCAGAGCCGGTTATCGAATCCAGGCCGTCCACTTTTAATTAAATATATTTCGATTTTTTTTTTTTTTTAAACAGCTGTAAAATAAATAAATAAATAAATTTTACCGCCTATTGGAGTTATGCCATGTTCAAATTTGTCACTTGATATAGCTGCAGACGCTAATGCAGACTCGGTGACCTTGCCAACATAAATTATGTGAGCCGTGCCGAGCTGGCTATCAGCCAGGGTAGCTCAGTGGTTAGAGCATCTGCGCGTTAAGCGAAATGGCCCGGGGTCGATTCCCGTCTCTGGTATTTTTCACATAGTTGGTAAAAAACCAGCCTTTTCCTCCATTCTATCAAAATTTAATTAAAGATAATTTATGAAATTTTAACATTTTAAGTAAAAATGAAAAGTAAGAACAAGTATTGTTTTCAAAACTTAAAGAGAAGATATAGCGCAAATTATTTCGAGATTCTGCCTTTCCCCTCTACTTTTAACTTAACCATAATCACAATGTTGGTTTCAAATTGAAGTGGCCGATGGCCGTATTATCCCAGTAACCTCCTTGCTACTCTTAATTTTGTTTTATAAATTCGATTTACATAAATTAAATGGCAACGATTATGATGTCATTTTCAGGACCAGTTTTGGGGCCCTTTGCTACTCTGGGCCCCTGACACGTGCCCCTGTGTTAATCAGGCCGTTGCTTGTGTGTGCATATGTTCTTTTCCCTGGATAAGCGTGTGTACATTATTATACCATATTTGATGACCTTGTATTAGAAATTTGATGCCCCCCCCCTCAAAAAATAATCCTGTCTACGACTTCGGTTCGAGCCCCCCCAGAAAATTTTCAAAGTCGGCACTGCTGCCTCGTAGTTCGTAATATCATAGCTGGAACACACTATATACGTATATATAATTTTAAGTACTACAATACTCGTGTATCTCTTTTAATAATCATCAAAAGACAAAAAGATTATTATCGAATTCATTGCCTGAAAGAGACGATTCCAGGGATTTATCACAAAACATACCTACCCATTTTAAATTTTAAAGTTGCCCTCCCTAGCACACACCTATCGAATGCGTGTTTCACAATTTTTCAAAATTATCACATATTTTAGAGATAGGTAGCAGAGGACTTTTGGCGGACTTAGTACATATATGTAGCAACTAAATCTCTCTCTCTCTCTCTATACATATATATATATATATATATATATAACACTCTAAAATTATAACTGAATTCTCAAACTGCATGGTGTAATATCTGATCATGTTTTAGTTTGTGCCTAATGCAAGAATTTTATTAGCATAATATTTAGGTAACTAAATTCTGCCCTACAGAGCAAGTCGTAAAGTAAATGTATAAATATTCAACATATCATAGAAATAAAAATGAATTTTCATATTACTTTCCTATGTTTTAACTATTAAATTTAAAATATAACTTTTTTTTAAAGAAAAATCCTATGTAAGTAAATTATTATTATTATTATTATTATTATTAATTTAGACTTAGATATTTGACACATTTTTATAATATAAACTTTGGAAGTTGTTACAGTAATCAGTTTATTAAATATTAATGTTTTCTTTATTTTTTAGAGATTTAAAAAGGACAAATAATTTACACCAAACCAAAAAGATATTGAAGCCATCTTCAGAAAAATCCCTCAGTGCAGCGAAAAAGTTATACGATTGACTTATATGAAGAAATTATACGATGGTGCTTTAGAAAAAAAAAATGCCCGTATACTTATTTCTTACAAAGAGAAAAAAAAATCACGACTGATCAGAAAGCGAAAATATAAATTGAAATATATAAAAGAAAATCTATTAAAATGCACAGTTTCTTACACAGTTGTATAAATTTACAATAAATTTAAAAATTAATAATAATAAAATAAAGTTTGATAGAAAATGAACCATTAAGTCTCCTTTACAATGAAAATTAAGATTAAAAATATATCTACGTAAAAATGTATCCCCACAACTTAGCAGTTAAATTAACTGTTACGGATATTTGTAATGGCCAAGTAAGTGTATTCGTCTAATCTAGCTTTGTAACATTCTGAAAGACATGGTTCAATTATATCAATAAATGAATTTTTTCAATTATATCAGTGAATGAGTTTGTTCTTTCCTCTTTCTATAAGACAAAGTGTGTTATGTTACATGACTTTTTTTTTTTTTTTTTTTTTTTTTGTAACTAGTAAGCATAACTTTAAACTTCTTACTGCTTTTACTCTGCATGGCTTTCCACAAGAATGTCTCAATGATATTTGGATTTGGTATAAATGTATTTTTTTTTCTTTTTTCTTGTGTTTTTCTGCGTTTCTCACCTTTTAAATATGCAAATGTGTTGATCTTTTATGTATTTTGGGTAATAATCCGAGTAATAAGCTTTTTTTAATGTATTTATATATATATATATATATATATATATATATATATTAAAAATAAATAAATAAATACGAATACAATAAATATTTTGATAGTACATAATATGAATTTTTAAGCAAAATGTAAGAATAATCACGTTTATAATATATATATATATATATATATATATGCATATGTATGTATAAATTAATTAACTGATAGTAAATGAAGAGCAATCCAATACACATGGGGGCCTTCTTTAAGAGAACCCCTCCATGTATTGAATCAAAACTGAGAAGTTTCTGATGGAACATGTTCTTTAAGACAAAAAATCCGTTCCTAGCTTACGTCTTTTCAACGATGAAACCAAAATATATAAAGCCATCAAACTGAAGATTAAAATTTAATACAAAGCACTTATACAAATAATCAAATTTATAAATAAGATACATTAGTAAATAATAATACGTAAATAGAAAATAGAAAAACATGAAAAATAAAAATTTATAGGATAAGCAAATTGGGAAAAGGAAAAATGAAAAATGAAAAACCCCCACATCAAAAAAGAGCGAACCATCTTCGGCTGGTAGGGTTTTCGGCCACGTACCAGTTCTTAAATGTCACCCTAGTGGAGGAACAACCCTGTATAAGAATGAAAACCAGGTAGGTTGACATATTTACTTAATAAAAAAAGCAGGATAACGGTTTACGGTTAAACTAGTTCTAATGATTTTAAGAGCTATATTCAGAACTATATTGTTATTGAAAACCATTTTGATTCTGTTAATTTGTGGAAACATAATATTTACTTTTAATCTTTATGACTAACTCTTGAAACCCAATTCGTCAGATTACAATCCCTAAAGCAAAATTCCAACCTTTTATCATAAATACCAATCGACCAGTTTTCACCAGTTTTTCTAATTTTTAAATCCAAAAAAGAAATTTTGCCAACAGTAAAAGTTCGATTTAAAATAAGGTCGGGTAAATAGATTTCACTTGCATATTTCGCAAAATTTTCACAGTTAAATACAATTACGTCATCTATGTATCTGTAAAATATAATATTTTTAATTTTTTTCTCAGACATATAAAGAACGATGTTTGCAAAAGCATTCGAATAGCTAGTGACCATTGGAATTCCTCGAATTTGTAAAAAATATTCCATACCATTAAAGAAATCATTTTAAAAAATACAAAATATTATAAGGTTAATCAATTATTTTTTTCACAATTAATCACCTACGAAAATTTATCGTGTGTATTTTCAAATATTTTCAAAACTAAATAATGTGGAATACTATCAAAAAGGTTTTTAAAATCATAAGTATTAATTTTTTAAATATCTTCTGAGATTTCTTTCAAATATTTGAAGACATTTTAGTTATTTTTAATGATCTGGCAGTTATCATTATATTATAAAATATTCAATATATTGTTAAGTAAATATTGTTAAATGTTTTTTTTTTTTTTTTTTTTTACTTACTCTGTAATCATAACTAAGTACTACAAGTAACAAAATGAAATTTTTCATTCCCTACATAGGGGGAGGAGTCTCTTGAAGAATGCCCTCATGTGTTTTGTAATTACTTTTCATTCATTATCAGTTAAATAATTTATTTTCGTGTTATATTTACTCTTGCTGCATTGAGAGCATTGGTTTATAATTACATAGTTTGAAGTTTTTATTGAGGTTTAAGATTTTTCAAAGTTTTTACACATATCTATCTATCTATCTATCTGTCTATATATATATCTATGTCTATATATATATATGTGTGTGTGTGTGTGTGTGTGTGTACACATACACAAATATATTTATATATATATGCATGCGTGCATATGAATATAAGTATTCTGTTATGTATAACTATATTGAATAGAAAACAAAGAAATTACAACTGGCTTTTCTCGTAAAGGTAAATTTAAGTTTTTCAAAGAAAATAATCGGAAAGTGCATTATTTATTTATTTATTTTTATTTTTTAAGTTCGGCAAAAAAGTTGAAGTAAACTTTTCAAAAATCTTTGATAAAAAATAAAGAGAAAGTAAGATGAAAGAAATCAAACTTTTATTTTTAAGTTGAATTCTTTGACGTTAAGTATCAAAATTGCTTTCAAAACCTTTCTTTTACTTTGTTAACGATTCTAAATTTACGGAAAAGTTTTATAAAATTTCGCGATTTGTTTGTAACTGGTGAGATTTGTCTCTATATATATTTCTTAGTTGTAGTAATGCTTCTTATTTAATAATGAATATTATGTGATATTTTAAAAATTATAAGTTTGTTGATTATTAATTATCGTTCTATTTTCGTAGATTTATTGCATTACGATAAATCATGACTTGGTAATTAGTTTATCGTATATATATGCTTTAAAATAAATCCAGTTTATAGACAAAAAATATATGTACATATTTCTTGAAAATTTTAAATTATATTCTCTCTCTCCCTCTCTGTACATATATTATGTATATATATATATATATACTGTTCAGTTAATACGTATACTATCTTCAGTAATAACTTATGAAATTGATGATAAATTACAGTTAATGCAAGATAGTATCTTCTTATTAAAAAAAAAAAAAAAAAAAAAAAAAAAAAAAAAATAGCATCTTTTATAAAATAAAGTGACAAAATGGAACATTTAAGAAACTTTCAGATGCACTTCATCATTTACTGTAAGACTTTATTTATATATATATATATATTAGCCAGTGGGTTACTGAATCACTGATGTCAGTTTGAACGCTAAGGTAAGGGTGGTGAAAAATATAGCAGTAATTTAGAAATACAAAAATAGCGTTAACAAGGAAATTAAAAGTTATATATGTATACTATCTAAAAATGGAAAGGGAAAATTCTCTCAAATTGAGCCATTTTACCCTCAATCCCTATGTTGAAAGGCAAGTTCTCACGTTGAGAGAAATCCTCTCAAATCATTGAGCCGCTATAAGCAGCCAGATTTAAGACCACTGAAATAAGTTATTTTTGAGAAAAATTGGGCCAAATTTGAGTGATCCTGGAAAAAATATCAGTTCCCCTTCGCATGAATCGAACGCGGGTCCCCTTCGTGGCGGGCGAACGCGCTACCACTGCTCTACAATTTCATACTAAGACTCGGAGGAAGGATAGATATGGAGAAAGCGAGAGCTCGTTTAAGTGAAGCTTCAACTGTAACCGGTTCAGCCATATTGGTACACCCAAAACTTTTCCGAAAAACGTGTAGGGTAGTGCAAATTATGACATATTTTATTAGTGTTTTTCTTTGAATCAACATTCCAATTTGAATTTTTAGCTTTTTAATAATTATATGTATAATTAATAATGCCGTCTTGTTCGGCAATTGCCTACACTAATAAACCATCAAAGAATGAAAACATGGTAGTAAAAACATGGTAATTATCCTGATGTTGTGTACCATTTAATCTTTAATGTTCATTGGTTTCGTATAGAAACTAAACACTTAGCATTTTCTTTTTATGCGACAGTATTAAAATTATGATTATGACCATTCGACTACATAAAGATTCTAAGCCTGGGTGGTGTGCCCTCCGGAGGGATCTTTCCAAGGGGTAATAGCCTGTATTTACGAAAGTTTAGGAGAAAACCACGAAAAACTCGATGACAAGCTTACCTGAGCTTGAACCTAGAAATTCCCGTTTACCAGCTTTTAGTGCAAAACTGCTCTGTCACTGGTATTCAATGTGATATTAAGAGAAATTGAATTTAAATTATTTAGGGTCAGTAAACATTCATAATATTAAATCCAAATGATATCACATTATATACATTGTATGCAACAATTTGCCAATACTTTTTCTTTGTTTTAATTAATTTTTAAACTTTTGCTTCTTTTGTAGCAGTTATATAACAGTACTAATCCATATGGAAAAGTCAATTTTAATGTATTAGTAGGTGCAAGTGCACATTTTTACTTTGATGATGCACTTGTGTATATTTTTATTATTATTATTAGACTACTTCATGAAGTGCTATACACTCGAAAATCTTTGGACAGTCCCTACCTGCCTGGTCTCGGCCAAGCGCAACTGGTTTGGTGTGCTAAATGAAGTGCTATACTCTTATTTTGATCTGGAATGATGTTTCAAATAAATCTAAAATGATAATGACCAGATGTTTCAAAACACACGTTTTTCATTTTTTTTAGTATATTTTAATCCAGTTAAGTGTCTGACATCCATTTTTGAGGCCTCATCAGCGGCTGAAAACTTCTCAAAGTTGAAAGATGAAAAATGCTGGTTTTGAACTCAGGTTGTGTTCGTCTACTGAGCTGTCCCCATTGTTTTCTCTGCAATTCAGTACACACATTATAGGACTCTTCAGAAAGACACCACCCCCCCTGCAAAGGAGGGTACCTCCTTTAAGACCGAGGTTGTAGATAAATGGACTTAACCCAAGCACCAACACCATTTTTGAAATTAGGTAATTTTCAATATATATATATATATATATATATATATATATATATTAAATTTTATAATGCATTTGATAAAAATAGAAAAGAATGAGAACGAAGAATATTGAGTCAAATAAATCACCACAGAAACATACACAGGCCAAACAGAGTAACTAGTTATCTTGATTGATTTCTTGATCTAAATTAATTTAATTTATATATATATATAGATAGATAGATAGATGTGTGTGTGTGTGTGTGTGTAGATAGACAGATAGAAAATTAACTAATTTAAAAAATGGTGTTGGTTCTTGGGTAAATTTTTGGCCCAATTATCTACATTAGGGAGGGGGTGTTATTTTTTTGCATTGACTATTAAAACGCCTAGTTTCATTTGTAATTTTTTACTAAAATTTGCAATGTAAATTCTTTTTTTATATTATTATTATTATTCAAAGAAAATTGTTTGTTTTTATTGCATAAGAAAACAAATTGCCACAAATAACTCATTCAAGTGCAAGGGTTTAAAACAATGGATATGGAATAAAACAATTCTTTTCTTAAATTATAACAAACAGGGATCAAGAAAACTATTTTAGAAGGGTTTTATAATTCATCAACTTCTACATACTAGCCAACCTTTTAATTTTCCAAAACAGTAGATCTTATAAATTGACAGTTTTAACAATAGAGACTGGATTTATATAAATATATAATTGACAAAAAGGAAAATATATGAATATTTACATAAGATTTTCTAAAAATAGCAATATTCTTTAAATAAATAGCCCATCTTTCAAATAAAATATTGAGATTATGTATTTTAAAAAATTAATTTCAAATCCCAAAAATAGGACAAAGGAAATATCGCCTTACATTTGTAGCAGATTTTGCTTTATTAAGGAAAGAACAATTAAATTGTTGTTCATAATAGATTTAAATTAAATTTTTATTGCATTTAGGAATTAAAATGTTCTTGAGATTTTTATCAGATAATGAGGATCAGAATTTAGTTTTTAATTATGTTATCTGGCTGAAAATACACTCACAATGTCTAGGTAAATTTATTTAATTACAAAAGCATAATTTTAAGAAACCACATATTTAAAATTATTTTGAGAAATTAAAACCAATCTTGCAATTTTTACACTTACATTTAATAAGCCTCAGAGCATGGCAGCGCCACCTGTTGGGAAATTTACTGCAAAGTGTTATCAGGATAAAATCCCATTAAGATCCAATTAAATATAATTTTTTACGAAATTATACACAACAGAAAATTAAATGTAGCTTTATCTTAAATGGGAGTAATATGCATAATAGCGTCACCTGATGGACGATTTACTCCGAAATATAATCAGTACCAATTCATATGAAGATTTAACTAAATATAAAGTTTAGTGGAATTCCAACCATTACTTAATGAGATACAGCAGCCACATAATTTTGATAACACATACACGATACACAGTCAGACTTGCATTTTTAAAAATGGTCAAATCATTTTCAAGATTTTACAAAACGTGTAAATGCATCAAAAATTTTCACGAATTCAATAATTTCTTCTTCTGAATAGAAGAAAATAATAAAAATCATTATTTTTATCATTATCACAGTTTCAAATAGAAAGCAACCTATATTCTCGCAAATGTAAGATAATCTTAAAGAATATATTTCTTATAAGTTTTTAGCTTTCTCAATGTGATATTTAACTTTAAATATGAAAGTTATTCCAGGCCACTGTGTTGTGTAATTTTACGGCATGAAAAAGGAAAAGGAAAAGAATATTTAACGATAAAATGCTCCTGCTTTTATTTCATTATAAAAAAAAAAAAAAAAAAAAAAAAAAAAAATCTCGGTATTTTTGAAGGATAAACCGTGATTTATACCATTTTTTCGTACATTTAACACTAATGGCAATAGTATTTAAGCGAATGTTTTGGGTGCCCAGTTAAAGGAACACCAGTTAAAAGGACCTCATACAGTTACTTCACCCTTTCTCCATTGAAAACCGGCTCTCGCCGTCTCCATTCTTATCTTTCCTCCGAGTACTAAGAGTGGTTGTATAGCCGTATATAAACATTTATCAATTTTTACTTGTTTTATATATAACTTAAAGCTATCGGAAATCCAATGAACTTCCTTAGAATAACACCATGCATTTAAAATTGAGGAAAATTCTTTAAAAACAGAACCTCTATCCCAAGCAGAAAATTTAGAGACTTGCAAATTAATTTTGTATAACTTAGTTTGATTAGAAATATAAATTTTTCAACGCAACATTGCAGAATTTTTGGAATATCGAAAAATTGAAAAAACAGTATGTACTAGTTTCTTTATGCATATTATTCTCGTTGTTGATTTTAATTATAATTAAACATTGCAACATATTTTTTGAACGTTTTAAATGTATTTTAATAAATTACTTTCAATGAATATAATAAAAATATTAAATAACTTCCGACATAAATAAATTTCTTCGTTATATGAATGCATTGTTCTTTTCATTTATATTTCATATATTTCTTTAAAAAAAGACTGTTTTCTTAAAAAAAAAAAAAAAAAAAAAAAAAAAAAACTGCTAACATTCTACTATTTTTTGTCAGTTGTATATAAAACATTTTTTATAATAATAATAATAATAATAAAGTTTAACTTTGGTAGTTTACTTTGTTAATCATCGGAAGTCCTCAACATATTTTTAAAACAATATATAAATTAATTAATTATATATATCTAAAAAAAGTATTTTTCCTGTGTCATTTAAAATACGATCGACAGATGGCGCCATCATTATACATTTTTGTTGAATCAAATAAAAAGTGATCAAAATTCGTTCAAAAATGACCTGACAGTTTAACGATCATTTTGACTGAAAATAAATTTGATCGGAAAAGGACGATTTTACTCAAATTTGACTTTTTCCTATAAATTACTCTCAAATTATGGCTAAAAATATTGCGTTCATTTTTGAGTAAGCAAATCCCGTCACACATTTTAAGAGAGAACATATATATATATATATATATATATATATATATATATATATATATATATATATATATATATTTCGTTTCTCACTTTAAAAATGCTCCTATGACGTCTTAATCCCCCTCCCCCCCCCCACACACACTTTTTTTTTTCAACAGTTACTTTTGTAAGTGAAGATCAAAAAATAAAGGTCGACTTCCAAAATGTATATCAATAAGTCTCCTTTGACTTTTGCGCTGAGTATTAGGATAAACATGGTATAAAAAGAAACATATGTATCGTATGAAATGATCTATAATACTGAAGCTAGTTATATATATATGTATAATAAATATGGATTTTTAGCACGTCTCTATCGGATGTCAAGACTCCCAACTAAACCCATCAATTCAATCAAATACATCCCCGTTCCACGAGAAAACGGATATGCGCGCAAATTTTGTGAACGGCTGTCATAAAGACAGTGCACATTATACAATTTAAAAAGAAAAAACAATAAATTTTATATTTCATACGCACAACATTGCATATTTATAAGGCATTTTAAAATATGTTTGACAATTTCTGTCATAGACTACAAGTCTGGAACGTTTTCGGGCTTTAAGTACTTAAACCAATGAGAGTATTTGCAACGCATTATATATATATATATATATATATACAACAGATACAAGATCACTGAAACACCAATGGCCAATAAGATTTTAAAAAAAATCACTAAATGAAATACACTAATGTAAAGAAACCAGATTTATTAATTAACAGCTTGCAAAACAAACTAATCAATAAAATAACACAACAAATCTTAACTTACAACCATAAACTTTATCAAAATTTATGAAAAAATAATTTAAGAAACTTAAGATAGCAAAGAAGGAGGCAGGCGGCAATACTTGTGACTTGACTGTGGGATTAAAATATTTTCACGCCGGCAACACTCACCCAGCATGCCACGACAAGAATAGGAGTCATATGGATTTAAAAAAGCAAAATTTTAAAGAAAATGAATAACAATGAAACCACGAAGCAACAATGAAATTCACTGATTGATTACATTGTGTTTAATAGTATGATGAGAATTTTAAGAATAGTTCACATCTCAAAAAGGGAGAAACTGAAATTTTATTGAAAAAAGAAAGTTTGCATAGTAATACAAAGTAAATGCAACAAGCCTTCTGCTTTATGTATATACATATTGTGCATCCAATTGTAAACTTGAATAACATATTTCAATTTCATTTAAACTTTTCTAAAGTAAATATATTAAAATATACACTGATGGGAAAAAAAAAAAAATCCCAACACCAGGAAGGAGCTGTGCTAGATAAACGAAATTTGGTAGGCGTGTTTATACATCTGAAAGATGACGTCGATTCAAATTTCGAGCTACGCGCATAAGTGTGGCGCTAGTATCGACACTATGAACATGCAAATGAGGTTTGCTTTAAATAAGCGCTGTAAGGTTCGTGATCGTTATTTACAGTTGAGATTTGACGTAGTGGGTTAATGTTAGTCAAGGATGCCTCTAAGAAGACGAAGAAGCCATTATCAACAGCTCACTGAGTTTGAACGAGGTCGTGTAGTAGGGCTACGAGAAGGTGGGTTTTCTTTCCGCGATATTGCAGAAAGACTTGGCAGGAATGTATCCACTGTGCATGAGTGTTGGCAGCAGTGGTCAAGGGAAGGTACTGCCTCAAGATGACCGGGTTCCGGGCGGCCACGAGGCACTACTGAGAGGGAAGACCGCCGTGTTCGGCGTATGGCTGTGGCTAATCGTACTGCGTCTGCAGCTGAAGTTCGAGCTGCAGTTGGCACCACAGTGACACAACGAACTGTTACAAATCGGTTACTTCAAGGACAGCTCTGAGCCAGACGCCCTGTAGCGTGCATTCCACTGACTCCAAACCACTGCCGTTTGCGACGTGAGTGGTGTCAAGCTAGAGCTCATTGGAGGACGGAGTAGAGATCTGTTGTGTTTACTGATGAAAGCCGGTTCTGCCTTGGTCGCAGTGATAGCCGTGTGTTGGTTAGAAGGAGGCCAGGTGAACGCCTGCTAGCGACCTGTCTGCGGCCTAGACACACTGCGGCCTACTCCTGGAGTTATGGTTTGGGGAGCAATTTCGTATGATAGCAGGAGCACTCTCGTGGTTATCCCACGCACCCTGACTGCAAATTTGTACGTCAGTCTAGTGATACAATCTGTTGTGCTGCCATTCATGAACAACATTCAAGGGGGTGCTTTCCAACAGGATAACGCTCGCCCTGATACCGCTGTTGTAACCCAACATGCTCTACAGATTGTCGACATTTTGCCTTGGCCTGCTAGATCACCAGATCTTTCTCCAATCGAGCACGTATGGGACATCATTGGACGACAACTCCTGCGTCATCCACAACCAGCATTAACCGTCCCTGCATTGACCGCCCAAGTTCAACAGGCATGGAACTCCATCCCACAAACTGATATCCGACACCTGTACGAAACAATGCATGCACGTTTGCATGCTTGCATTCAAAATTCTGGCGGTTACACCGGTTACTAATGTACCAACACTTCACATTTGAAATGGCTCTTCTCGCCAATGGCTCTACCTGTGATCTTGAAACTTTAACCAATTATATATGTTACCTAGACAAATGTATTGCTGAAATTTCATTACTGTACAATAAATTTTTCTTGGTGTTGGGATTTTCTTTTCCATCAGTGTAGTTCTATAAAAATACTTCTTATAGAATGCAAGGTGTTAGAATTATTTCGGGTATTATATACTCCATTTGGAATGGGGAACATCCGATGGTAAACTTCAATAGCGTAAATCAGTTTCAAAAAATTCCTTTAATTTTTACGGGAGGTAAAGGTGGGGAAGGCAGACGAACTGAAGTGATAAACACTTTTTAACGTTGTTGAATTGTTAAAACTGTAATTTTCTTGTTTTTTTTTTTTTTTTTTTTTTTATGTATATATATATATATTTAATGTATATTTTGCTTTTATTCATAAAACACGAAGACTTCTTTTTATACTATAGAACATAATGTACGTCAATGAAAGCAATTCACCTTAAATGCCTTTCAAAGTAATCAATGTTTCTTTTTACTTTGATACATTTTATATATGCTTTTTGAAATTTATAATTTTCTTGAAATTAATTGTGATGATTGAATGTCTTGAAATTAATTGTGATTAATTGTGATTTTTTTTTTTTTTTTTGGCTAAAAATAAAAAAATAAAATCGATAACTTTATTTTAAGTTATCGCAGATCGATGGTTCAACGATTCGTTTTAAAGGTATTGGCGAGCTCTTTTGAAAGATACCCATCATGAAAATTTAATAGCCCCCTATCCCAGGGTTGGAGGCGATGATCCTACATACACATTTTTTCCCATTTGATTATCTCTATTAGAAAGAATATACATTCGTTTCATTTAGTTTAGTGCTGTCTATAGATGTTAAACTCTACTTACCTGCAATTTCCCCATAGACGTAATGTATTTGAATACTTCTGAGTGTCACTGTACATGAACCATTTGCTTCATCTCAACGAAAAGCTTACTGTAGCATCCCTGTATGGTACACATTTAGAATAACGAGTTTGGAATTTCTGCTATTATTTTTTCTTGAGATATGCTGATAACAGACACACAGACCATTTACTAAAAATATGATTTTCGTATTCAGGTGACCTCAGAACATGTAAATATAACAAAAACTTACGTCAGAAATTTTGACCCTAAAACAATATTTCTCGACCCTATGGGTAAGAGAAAGTAATATACGAGTATATATCATAAAAACCGGCAGTTTTTTGAGTGACGCAGCAAAGCTCAAACAAAGCTTAGCAGCGACACTCTATTATACAGCTAGTTTTACATCAAAGAGATTTGGAAACGCCGACATTTAATATCTCAGTAAATAGGACATATTTTGATCTGATGTTTTCAGAATAACGTTTATTCTTCTGCCTGATGCTATCCTAAAAGTTTCACACTTCAACATTGTATATATTTTGAGATCTGGAGTTGCAATTTAAGACTTTAAAGGAAAAATGAGTTATCGTGTAAGATTTTTTTCTCGAAAACGTCTCGAAGAAATTTTATGAAATTGATATATGATATTAATTTATTTTGTCTGTGAAGCGTGACGTCGCCCGTTTTTCCCAAAAAACTCTTGTTTTTTATATATTTCACTTTAAAAATGGAACTATATTACCTCGCGGATTACACTATTTTCTTTCGCATCGCTCAAAAGAAAAGAATGTAATCCGGTTTGGAATGTTCGCGGACGTATACAGTCTTCGTTTCCATTTGAAATATTCAATCTCAGATAAGTAATTTGGCTCCATCTATCGGCAGTTAGTGTCAAAAACAAACTTACAAAATAAAATATTTTTCTTTCTTTAATATATATATTAAATGAGTTATTTATTTAGAGATTTGTATTTTATATAATATTTTTTTATCAAAAGTATTCATTCAAGTCCATTGTTTTCAAGTTGATACGTTGTTAACTTTCAAAATTGGTTTTATTTTAAAAAGTGATTGCAACAACAAAAATTTTTTTCTTTACTTTCATAAAAATGATAGATAATATCATAATCATATGCAAATATTTTTAACTAAGTGATAAATCACTTAAACTATGGATAGAAAAAATCCTGAAAAAAAAAAAAAAATAATAATAATAATAATAATAATAATTAATTGATTAATTTGCTCATTAAATTTCTATAATATAGTATGTAAATGAAATATTTTACAAAGATTGTAATAATTATAATATATCAAATCCAAATCTAAAATTTCATGTTTTCTGTTATTTTTTAATTTTATAAAATAATATTGTAATGAAATTAAAAAAAAAAAAAAAAACCTCGGTTACCAAACACTTAAATGCATTGGAAAAACTCTGAAAACAGAATTAAAATTATTAAAATAAGTAATAAAATAAAATGAAGTAAAATACATCTTTATTTGACTTTATTTAAACCCATAATACATTTTTTTAAATATTAATTAATTAATTTTGTTTTTCGCATTGTGATACTTAATTTTACGAAATGATACATTTCTGCAAAGCATACTGGTAAAATAATTAAGAATTATACAGTGAATTATTTTATAAATTACTTTGTTCATTAAATTTCCAGTAAAAATCTGTACTACTTAAATATTTACCAGTATAAAAGTTTCACATTTTAAAGAATTTTCTATTTTTATTTATTTTTCTCTTTTAAATCAAATCTATTCTTCAAAAATAATAATTATTTCTTTCTTAAATTTAACAGTAGGGAGCAGGCATGAATATAACAATAAAAGCTACTCTAGAAAAAAAGAAAAAAAAAATCCTCCTTCACTTGTACAGACTTATTTCTTGCATATAATATTGATATAAAATGAAATTACCATGCATCTGCAACCTTTAAATTAGAAATTAATAATACATTTCAAATTTTGTATTATTTTGCAAATTTTGTTTGTTGCCTTTATTCAGATATTGCAGTTTATTGCCTTCCCTTAGTATATATTTATTGCCTTCAGAACATCAGGTTTTTTTCCCCCACAAAATGGGTATTTTTGAAATAGTGATTGCTCTACCAAACGGTACCGCTAGGACTTCCCTGATTAATCGATTTTAGAAAAGTGTGTTTCTGAAGTTCATACAAAATCTTGAAAAACAGTGTCAAATACAAATTATTCAATTTGTTTTTCTATATCCAGTAATTTTCAGAATTTCTAAAAACTGTAAAACACGTCTTCGACAATTTTATGGGATTTTGTTTAGTTAAGAAAAAAGCAAATATGTATGGTGGGGGAAGGGGGTGGGGGTGGCACAAGGTGTCAGACATGGGCAAATTTTAATTTTGTAAATGTTAAAATTGGGGGAAGGGGATTACTTTGATGGAAAGACCTTTTCAAAACAACATTTTAACAAAAAATGTTTTTCTCTATAATTATTAGTTAGAAAAATATGAAAGAAAACTTTTCGTTTAAAGTCTTCCCCCCGGGTCTCAAAAACACCTTGGAAATTCTAAAAACCTAAAAAAAAAGGGGGGGGGCTTAATCAGTTTGAAGGATCATTGTTTTGTTTGGAAATTTTGAAAAAATATTTGGAAATTTCGAAAATAGAGACCAGCGAAAAGCGCATCTTTGAAATTTTAAACAAATGCATCGCATTTTTCAGTTTGTCGAAAATGTCTTCTATAAACATAAACCAACTTCTTTAAAAAAAAAAAAAAAAAAAAGAAGAAGAAGAAGAAGAAATTGAAGCTGTATTACGATAGGGGGAACCTTAGAAAGCAAACAGTAAAATTTGGAGGGGATTTAGGGGGGTTAAGAGCTCGTTTAAAGTTCTTACTTACAGACGCATATTCAATTTGCACGTTTCTTACAATTTTCAAAAATTTCGAGTCGTTTCCGATAGATTTGGGGAGGAAGATGGGACTTTTAGAAAAAAAAATTATAAGTTCCTTAAAAATGCCCCACCAGCGACCGAGCGGTGGATGAGAGGTGCCGGATTCGATCCCATCCCGCACTCTTTGACTTAGCCGTTCCTTCCGTGTTTTTCTCCGAAACTCGCTTAAATACGGGCCTCGACCCCTTAGAAAGACCTCATGGAGGCCATTCTACCTATATGCCTAGGACCCTAGCGTAGTCAGTTGGCCTTAAAACCTACTACCAACCAACCTTAAAAAGGTATCGTTGAAGTGATTGCATCTAGAAGATTTCTCGAAGTGCTATAAAATCCTTATCATTTAAAATTTTAATGTTAGATCTCTTAGTATACTTTTTACTCCCATAACCCAATTTTAGAAAATGAGGCAATGTCCGAAATCCCTGCACCACGTTTTAGAAAATTTTCAGGAAGAATGTGGGAACTATGTACAGTATATTTGACCAGATAGGAATAAAACTACATTCAACAAAACATTTTCTAAAAATCGTTTTCCCGATTAAAATTTCAAAGTGGTCTGATTGCCCCTCCTATTTTCCCCATCTGAATTAGTTTTAAACCAAACAAAATCTCCCTCAGATTGATTAAGCATCTTTTTTAGAATTATCAGAGTTTCCAAAGGAGGATCTGATCTCCACCCCATGGTGTCAGATATTTTGGAAAATTACTGTCAAATCCTTACAACATTTTACTTTAAACATCTCCAATTAAAAATATAACAAAATATTAATATTTTGTTCATTCAATTGGACCATTTAAAAACTTGTGTTTAATTTTTTTTTTATCTAACCAAAATCTATGCGGTGAATGGAGCTCTTTAATAACTTATTCATAACACTTTTTTATAAAAACTTTCGTACACAAATTATTTTTTTAACATTTATTTTAAATATTCTGTTGAAATATTTAAGAAACAGATGAACCGTTGAATAAAAGAAATTGAATATTAAATTAAAAAAAATCTCTCTCTCTGTCTGTTTTTTTTTTTTTTTTTTTTTGTAGAAATTGTTTGTTATTTTTAAAATATACTATATTATGCCTTTGTAATGTTGCGTGTTTCCATCACACAACAAATATTCTTTCTTAAAGTTTTTTTTTTATCACTTATCATAATTTTTTAAAATTTCATTTAGTTTGTTTTTTTGTTCGAGGTAAAATTTGATGCGGTGTGAACTATGAAACTGCACGTTTTAAGGGTTACAAACTCATTGCCATGCTCCTTTAATTTTACATTGTAATCATTAACCCCTAAAAAGTAATGATATCAATACAAAAAACCCTTAACGGGTTAAAAGTTTGTGACGCAGCACTGCACTTTATGGCTATAAGAATTAGAAATACGGGTCTTAAAAATAATGATATCAAATTTTTAGTGACGCTTTGCTATTAATTAAAAAATACAGAGATTTTCTTATTTGAATTCGTTTTTTTCTTCAATTTATTTTTATAGTGTAAACGTTATTTTCAACATAAAATAATATATAACATTTACTTACCGATACCTTTTCATTCACATCTCTTATAATATCAAAATATGTGTTTTAAAAGAAATGATATGAAATTCCAACAACGCAGTGATGTTACACTAAATGATTTGTTTTTAAATTCCACTGCAATTATTTTGTTTTGCATATTAAAGTATATTTGCACATTGAAATATTGCTTTTAATTTTCAAATACGCAGTCAAATATATCACTTTCATTAAGTTTATATTATGTACTGAAATGTATTTACTTCAATGAATTATTTTATCTTTTGCGTCACGCTATCCAAAACTGTAAGTAAAATTTATGGAAATGTTTATTTTGTGCCATCTTATCTAAATTAATTGACAAAGCATGCAAATAGATAGTGTGCTGAAAAAAAAAATGCGAAATTTTTAGTTGTAGTTTTGGATGGCGTGACGCAAAAGATAAAATAATTCATTGAAATAAATACATTTCAGTACATAATATAAACTTAATGAAAGTGATATATTTGACTGCGTATTTGAAAATTAAAAGCAATATTTCAATGTGCAAATATACTTTAATATGCAAAACAAAATAATTGCAGTGGAATTTAAAAATAAATCATTTAGTGTAACATCACTGCGTTGCTGGAATTTCATATCATTTCTTTTAAAACACATATTTTGATATTATAAGAGATGTGAATGAAAAGGTATTGCTAAGTAAATGTTATATATTATTTTATGTTGAAAATAACGTTTACACTGTAAAAATAAATTGAAGAAAAAAACGAATTCAAATAAGAAAATCTCCGTATTTTTTAATTAATAGCAAAGCGTCACTAAAAATTTGATATCATTATTTTTAAGACCCTTATTTCTAATTCTTATAGCCATAAAGTGCAGTGCTGCGTCACAAACTTTTAACCCGTTAAGGGTTTTTTGTATTGATATATATACAAATAAATAATTACATTTTTTGTATGAATAAAAAATAAACTATTTTTAAATATCATCATAATTTAAATTAAAAATACTTTACTTGCTTACTTGCTATCGAATGTAGTCCCAAATTTTTCTCAAAAAAGTTAAAATTATTTTCCAGAAAATTACGTTTCAAACATACATTGTAACGGGTGGTTCGGAAGGATATTATAGTAAACGCTTTTAATTTAATTAATTAATTTATTTATTTCTTAAGATGAAACAAACTGAGATATGTTTTTCATCTCATTAAACATTAATTTCTAAATTTTTGTCTCATCTGACCGAATTATATCTGAGACAAGAACGTTTTTGTTATATTTTAGCCTCGGTTAATTGAGAAGTAACAGTAAATAGTAATATGATTGTAGCTGTAGAGAATTCAATTCAAATTGTCACCATAAAAAAACCTTAAATATTTATGAAACGTTTTTGAGAAGGTAAGAAGATAAACAAGTATTTTCCGTAATTTATACGTAGGGCGTGTGGTGTCATGTAATACTGAATGTTAGTTTCCTTCATGATGTTGGTAAATCAGATTTTTTTTTTTTTTTTTTTTCATTTATTATTATTAAAATAAATAAATAAATAAATACAATAAATAAATTTTAACTCAAAATTTTTACTGAAATCGTTTCAATCATTTTCAAGAAATACAAGTTTTAGCCATATTTTTTTATAGGTGGTGGAAAGGCTAAATGTAAACGCTATTTTTCCTTCACCTGGAAGTATACTCCAAATCGAATTAACGAAGTGTTTTTTCAAATAAATGTAAATATTTTTCCTATTATGGTTTCAAGAACTTAAATATTTAAATGATGTTAAGATACCAAGATATATCCAGATCACTCCAGATAACTTACATGCATGCACAATTCATACTTTCGTTGATGGAAGTAAAGATGCTTACGCATCAGTAGTATTCTTTAAGATAGAAAAGGAAGATCAAGTGGAAATAACTTTGCTTGCTGCCAAGTCCCGAGTTGCGCCTTTAAAGAATACGACTGTACCAAGAATGGAGCTATTAGCAGCTACTATTGGCGCTCGTTTGGCGAAAACTGTTGTGGATGCTTTGGGTTGGCAGGAAATGAACAGATGTTACTGGAGCGATTCCTCAACAGTGCTTGCTTGGATATCAAGAAATGAGAGCTGGTCTGTGTTTGTCCGAAATCGGGTTCAAGATATTCAGAAATTAAGCAGTCCTTCATCATGGAAACATATACCAAGTGAGAAGAATCCCGCAGACTTGCCCTCTAGAGGCTGTAAGGCTAAGCAATTAGCTTTTATCAGATGGTGGGAGGGCCCACATTGGATGAAAGATTCAGCAGAATTTAGAAATCACAGGAACACTTCCAATGAAGATTGGAATGAGGAAGAAACTCAAAAAGAAAGGTCAAAGTCCATTTGTATGTTGACGAAGCCTGAATTTCCATCCAATAATAACTGTTATTACCGCTACTTTTCAAGTTATGAAAAAATCATACGTTTAGTTGCTTGGATCCTTCGCTTTAAGCATAATTGTTTAAATCCTGAGAAGAGGAGTAATGGCGAATTGACGGCTACTGAATTTCGGGAAGCTGAGATAAAAACTCTACGTATGGTTCAAAAGGAATCTTTCTCTTCGGAAAGTGATGAAAGATTGAAAACATTACAAACCTGTAAGGATGAGCAAGAGGTCATTCGTTTGAAAACTAAAATAACTTATAGGAAAGATAGTGAAGATTTTCTCCATACCATAATTCTCCCTTCAAAGCATCAAGTTGTTAATCGACTTATTTTTTATATTCATGTAAAGAACTGTCATGCGGGGTTACAAATCCTCTTAAATTTGCTTACAGAAAGGTATTGGATTCTCAACGGAAGAAAGAGTGTAAAGCTTGTGTTAGCCAGCTGCGTGATTTGTAAAAGATTTAATTCAAGGGCTTTATGGACATCTAGTGCTCCTCTACCTGAAAACAGAGTAAACGATTCTGCCGTATTTCAAATTATAGGCATAGATATGGCTGGTCCCTTGTATCTTAAGAACGATAAGAAGAGTTGGATTTTGATTTTCACATGTGCTATATATAGAGCTGTTCATCTAGAGCTAGTGAAGTCTGCTTCAACAGATGCATTTCTGATGGGTTTGAGAAGATTGTTTGTGGCTTGCTGAGGAAGATGCTCTGTTATCTACTGTGATAACGGAACAAATTTTGTTGGCGCAGCTAATTTATTGAGAAGCTTAGATTGGCAACGTATACAAAAATATGGGTCTGCCAACTCCATAGACTGGAAGTTTAACCCGCCAAAGGCGGCGTGGTGGGGTGGCTTCTGGGAGAGGCTGATTAGGGTAATAAAAGACCTTCTTAAAAGAGTCTTAGGACGCGCCTCTCTTACGTACGAAGAAATGACAACTCTTTTAGCTGATGTTGAAAGTGTAGTGAATTCAAGGCCTCTAACATACCTTTTTGAAGATGCGACTGTAAAGCCTATCTCCCCATCTATGTTTCTTCAAGATGTTCCAGATGTTGATGCAGTTGAGCGAGATTCTTTAACAAAGAGGCTCAGATACAGGCAGTCCCTACTCAGAGCTCTGAGAGATCGATTCAGATCCGAATATTTGGGTGCTCTCATACAGCAACTAGAAAACTGCCAGAAAAGGTTGTCGCTGTCGGAGATATTGTATTAATTGGATCTGACAACAAGAAACGAATCCACTGGCCACTAGGCTGCGTCACAGAACTTATTCCTGGAAAAGATAAGAAAGTTCGACTTGTAAAGATTCAAACTTCGCAACATGAACTTTTACGACCTATTCAAAGATTATATCCTTTAGAAGTAACATCATCAAATAATAGTTCAAAACTGAAAGAAGCATACCATTCAAAGGAAACCTCTGATCAAACTGTTAAACCCGTTGTAACTTCAGAAGAAGAACCAGTCAGATATAGCAAAACGGGAAGGAGAATTAAAGTCCCTGAAAGACTAATGTTATGAGAACTACACCTGACACGTTTGGTTTTGATTATAACCTATAATCAAAAGGTGGGAGGATGTTATAACTGAGCCATTTTCAATTTCAGTGTAAATTTGTTTATTATTTATCCTCTATTTTTTGTAAGTTCACGTGCTGAACAATATGTCAAAGAAAAAAAAAAGAGTTAAATGAATTTAATGCTTTAATTTTTATGTAAAATATGATCGCGCGCTTCAAAAATTTGTTAAAATGTAAAGATTATGTGGTGCGTGTGGCATTCATAGTTTTTTTTTTTTTTTTGTTTTTTTGTTTTATTCAAGAAATAGAATAGAATAAAAGAGAGCAACGATTTTAGTTGCATTTTTTCATAGTTTTGAATTTTTAATTTTAATGAACTATTTTTTACCGTAGGAATAATTTTCTTATGTTTATGTTATAGGGAATTATTATAAGAGCACAAGAGATGCTACTTTAACAATTTTAAAGTGGAAATAAGAAGTATTGGCGTCCGCTTTTATACAGTTTAATTTAGTAAGAGAAATGCTAAGAATTTGCTGTGCTTATTCCGTTGCTTTACAGTTTCCTTGAAAATCGGGGTCCAGTTATGTAGATAATATATTATTAAATTACATATATATGTATGTATATATAAGTAATTTTGTAAAAATGTTTATTCTTTTAACAGTATAATTTTGTTAAGCAAATTATCTTCATTATATATTAAACAAGTAGTAGAATTGTTGTAGATTTAATTCAATTTATTGAAAATGCAATTTTCATCTTAGAAAATGTTTAGTTTATCAAGGAAATTTATAAGCACCAGATTCTTATTTTCCTTTTTTTTTTCAGATATTTCTACTTTTATATATAAAGCTTGAGTTTGAGGCTTTCCTCCTCCTTCCGTGTACTTTCGAAGAGATGGTGTACTGAACTCCATTGATACCAAAGACAAATCTCCATTGTCTCACTATTTCACAATTCAATTTCACATACTATCTTATCATTATCATAGGTATAAAATACAAGGATATTTCAAGACTAAAAAGTGGAAAATCTTTGAATCAAGAGAAAGATTTTTCTTTACCGTACGTAATTGTGATTAGACAATAGAGAAAATAAAGAAAGAGAAAAAAAAGAAAGAAAGAAAGAAGAAAAGAAAGAAGTGTAACATCGGAATTTCCATAATTCTTAATTACTTTCTGTCTTAGATACAGAACTCGTAATGTTTTTTGAAAAAAAAAAAAAAAAAAAAAAAAAAAATCTGGCTAATGTAAAAGCATATGCGTTCTTTTCTCGCAATCAATATCAAATACATTTTAAAGAAATAAACAATTCAAATTTGAATTAAATTAATTATGCAGGCAGGTAACTTTTAACGTTTTAACTTGCAGCTGAATGTCCAGTTTAAATAATAGTCAATTGAATCAAGAAAAATATTGACTTTAGAGAAAGTATGGGGGAAACTATAGAGAAAGTATGATCATTCTTCATTCTAAAAGTTATTGCATCCGTTAAATTTTATACCGTCTTCAGATAATTCATTTTTTTTTTTTTTTTTTCGTATTATATTTGAATAATTGAAGCATAAATAAATTTTATTCCTTCTTTTTGAGACATTAAAAGGATTTTTTCAATATTTTTCCCCCTTGAAATTTTAATTACAGACTCACACAAAAGTTTCTCCAAGACCTATAAAAATATTTCTGTTATGTGTGAAACAGTTATGGATCAAAGTAAAATAGAAGATGCGTCCATTGTCAAGATGATATCAATAAGCACTTTTAAATATTTGTATATATTTGATGACATAAATTTTTATACAATATATCTAATTTAATGTTGTGTTAAAATGTCTCCATAAATTAGTATATTGCAGTAGCTTGAAAATCTGTAGTTTTTCTTTTCTTTACTATTATTCGCTAGAAATTTTTACTGGTATCAACGTACTTTCTTTGTTTCAAACTTCTTTTTAATCGTTTCTTTCTTTCTTTCTGTTTTTTTTTTTTTTTTTTTTTGCTTTTATAAATGTATGTCTTTATAAATGAATTACTTCTATGACATATTGCTTTTCTTTTTATTATTATTATTATTATTATTATTTCACATTGTGTTGATTAACTTACACTAATCAATCAGTAATTGCTCGGAATTTTTCCGCTGTTTTTCGTGCTATTTATATCTCTGGAGATCTGAATTTCTCTAACTTCATCCTGAAATTCCAGATTATTCCCATATATAGGGAAGATATCGAGAGTTCAAAATACGTATTAGTAAATCCAAATTAACCGCATGGGACTAGATTTATACTATACTTAAATCAAAATTGTAAATTAATCGTTTAATATATACATATATATAGTATTTTAGCTTTTCCGTGTTTAAACTGACATTTTTAATATAAATAGTTTTTTTTTTTTTTTTTCCTCTAAAATAATTAAAGAATTATATCAATATTAAAATAATGAAGATGAAGCTTTCTAAAATTTACTTATAATTACGAAAATAGGTAAAATTTAGTAAAAATAAAATTTTCAACTAGATTCCTTTTAATTTATGATAAAAGTAGGGAATAGCACATCAAACCTACAGATAAATATTTATTAATTTTGGTATTTAAAATTATATTTATTTGATTAATTTTTTTTTCTGTAATATATTTATCAATTGAGTTTAAATATCTGAGATAAAATTGCTAACACAAGTGCTAATATAAATAAGTACTATTCGATTTTTACATTTACGTTTAAAACAAAGACGTGTTTTCCATTATCAGATTTATTTAGCTAATGCATTTATCGGAAGAACCTACTTAGTTTATTTTATTTGACTGCGGTACGATTATGTCAAGGGAAATCACTTAAAGCCATGTGTAATTATGGGCTTATATGCTGTTAATAAATATACGTGATAAGTGTGATATATTGATTGTGTGAAGAGTGATAAGATTTATGCTTTATATGTTAAATACAAAAGTTCCAGCCATGTGTAATATATGTAAATTCATTATTAAATTGAAATATTTTTTAAAAATATGTTCATTTATATTTAATTTCTCATTTCATTTTCCACAGAATTTTAAAATAAATATTTGATATGAAAACCCAATTCAAAATAAATATTCGAGACACGTTTCAGTCATATTTTATTTTGTATATATTTTTTTTCTTACATATAATTTTTATAATACGAAAATAATTGGCATAGTAAAACCTAAACAAATAACAACGTCATGAACGATAAAAAATATTTAATGGAAAGCAGACAGCTGTTTCGGTAGCATTTAGATTACTGTCTTCAGCTTACTTTAGCTTACTGTCTTCATAAAGAATTGGAAGAGAAGGGCTGTTGTATAAAATAAAGGCACCGGATTCAGATTAGAATGATCAGCCATTAGAATTACGCGTAATGGGGGTGATTGACGAATAGGAAATTACGAAACACTAATTTTTTGAAAATGTATATACGGAAATAATTACGAAAATGTGCACTAAATGTAAAATTTCAAGCAATCACACAAAATTTAGTACTGCAAAATCCCAATTGACAATAATTTTCTGATTTTTGTAGATGTGGAAAGCTTCAAAGAAATCGAGTTCATGGGTGGATTTAGTAAAGCAATTTATTTTAGCTGAATCAAATTTAAAATTAGTGTTGCCCTCCCAGCCATGCTTGGAAATAGCCTATTTATTATTTTCTTGCTTACGGACGTAATTAATACATTACATACCGAATAATGTTATTGGCTGATCATCCCAAGCTGAATCCTTACCTTTTCCTATATACTAGAGCCCTTTTCTCCCATTTCTTCATGCACTAGAGACCATACGCTGAATGCTACCGAACAGCTGTCTGCTTTACAATTATTTATTTTTGGCGTTCTATACATTGTTTTTTGATTAGTTTTTATAATCCCATGTCAAGTTTTCCATTAATTTAAATGGTCAAAATATTTTTAAAAGCAGATAATAGAAAATTAGCCAATAATTATTTCTGAGTATATGCATAATTAACTCTTTTTTTTTAATTAAAATTCTTTTTTAAGAATACATTTTTCTATATGTTACAATATGATTGAACATTTATTAAAATAATAAACAAATATTCATTTTTTTCTGTTTGATTTTTAGTTGTGTAATTTAAAGTATCACTGCATGAAAAAAAAAATATATATAATAATAATAATTATACTTTTAAAAAGTTATTCGCTGGAAAAAAGGAGCTATTTATAAAATTCTGATTTACCAGAAATTAATTAAATCATTTAAAACCATTTAAAGCATTTAAAATCAAGAAATAGTTATACAAATTTGAAAAACTGTGACTTGCCTTAAAAAAAAAAGATTAGTTAGACATTCATACAAATACCTATAAGACAATATAATAAAAAATACATGTTTATGTTTGCAGAATTGAGTGCAGTTATTTCTACTCAATGTTCATTTAATTAATTAATTATTATTTTTTTATTACAATTTTAACATGATACTTTCTTCACATAATTCTCTTTCAAATAAAGAAAAAATATTTTAACTAAACAAATCATAAAAATATTTAACAGAATATCCTGATAAATCACAGCAGATAGCCTTTGGGCATTTGTATAAAATGCATATTAAAAAAGTTGTTTAAACGTACATATAGCATAAAAAAGTATTTTTTAATAAAAAGTTAAAGCTTAAAAAAGTAAATGTAAAATTTTCAACGAAATATGAAATATAAATTTTATTTATTTATTTATTTTTCTTTCTTTAAGTTGTGCTAAAAAAAAAAAAAAAAAAAAAAAAAATGAAATAAATAAATAAAATAACAAAATAAATCTTTTGTTGTTTAAAGCTATTTTCAGATAATTTTAAATATGGTTTGACATTCAAAATTAAATTTCTCTCAGAAAATGTAAAAACATTTCTAAAAATGTCTGAAAAATCATCGGAAACAAAAGTTATTGAAAACAAGCGAGTTCTTTCAAAATTTATATTCTCTTGAAATTATTTTGTTTTTAATAGACAATTTCAAACATTGTTTAATTTAATCGAAATCGTTCTAACAAGTTTTTCTAGCTCATTCGTTATTATTTAATTTAAATTATTTGCTTGATTGAGGCTGGAGTATATACTTATACTACCTTAAATGAATAATCTTAAGTTTCAATTAACTGAACGATAAAAAATATTAATAAATGTATAATTCATAAAAAATCATAAAAAAGTTCTATTTTAAATATATTAAAATATATATATATATATATTATTGGTACGATTTTTTCAAATAAAATTCTTCTGGTAGACACACACAGAAAAGTTTATGTTCTCGCCATTACAAAATTCTATTCAATAACATTTTTATACAGCGTTACTTACTAATTATTACGCATACAAAAGTTTAACCGTAGCTATATCACACACACACACACACACACACACACACACACATATATATATATATATATATACCCTAACAACACAAAATGTTCCAGAAACGTAACAATCGTATAACATTGAAACATTATAAACATTTCGTTTAAAAACGTTCAGATTGCTTTCCGATTAGTTTCAAAAACGTAGAAATGTCCGCGATCGTAACAAAGAAACGTTACTATCACTTAACAGACAGAAAATCAAAAAGGGCGAATGTTTCAGAAAGGTATCTGAAAGCATACTAAAACGTGTTACGTTTTTGAAAGATTGTAAGCTTTTTGCAACATAACTGAAACATTCTGTGCTGTATGGGTATATCATGATCAACAGATACTGAGATAAAGTCATGTGAAACATTATACACCTATCGGCCTATGCTTGCCTAAATTAAGTCAGAATTTGCATAGTGATTACTGTGCAGCATACCAATTTTCAAGCACTTTCATGCGAGAGAAGTTTAGATTTAACCTTTGTATGCATGGGATAAATTGGAACGAAGTAGAGCCAAACGTTGACCGATATAAACCAAAATTAAATCAGTGCAGTCCCAGCAAACACAGCCGTGTCGGAAACATGACAAAATGATGTCAGATATGTCAGACTTGTCAGATGTATCGATTTTCGCGTAACATTTAGGTACCTTTTCACGATAAAAAAAAAAAAAAAAAAAAGTTATATCATCTAATCGATGTCTTTAAAATATCGAAAACATACCGACTTTATGACATGAAATTTCTGTATAAATATTTGTTATCGAAACGATAACTAAAACACGACATATTTATGACACCACACTAACCTGTCCAAAATATGATATTGATCTGATATCAGAAACATGTTAATTTTTTGACATCCCTTTTTGAAGTATCGAAATGTTATCGAATGAACATCAGACATTGCTTTGCTAGCCGTAACCCGTAACCGCTAACTGCACCAACCGCATTGTTTGTTTACAAGCCAGAAGCAAAGCTCGTGTAGCAGTGATTTTTTTTTGGATATTTTCATATATTTTAATCGGTTGCTAATTCATTTAAGGAATTTTCTTCTTATTACATGCTCTCATACTTCTCAAAAAAATTAAAAGAAAATATTGTATTGACTTTTTATAAAATTATAAATATGTTTGGTCTTTCATACTTACTTCAGTTAAGAATGTTTCTTCGGAAATTTGTTATTTTATGATTCGCACGTTTAGGCTTAATCTGTATGATAAATGCATTTTGATTTTAAAAAAGTCAAAGTACTCACTAATTTTAATATAAATTGGAGAATATAATTGTAATTAAAAACTTTGTGATACCCTCCGGTGCTAAGTTTAAATAATATAGAAGGTAAAAAATTATTCATAGTGTTAGGCTTAGTTACTATTTTCCAAGCCAGTGTTGCATAGTAATTCTGTAAGGAACGTATTTTTCATATCTAATAAATAATAAAAGCGAAATGCTCCAAAATCTTAGGAGAAAGAAATTGCGAGTTATTTATACCTACTATTTTAACTCGTTTGCAGAAGTAGTAAATGTAATGATTGTAGATATCGTTATCTTTTATAAATGTTGTGAGTTATTCATACCCGCATTGAATATTTTGCAGCGAATATAATAAACAATGTTCAATTATAAAATTTAAAATAAGAAAAAAATCAGAAAATATTGTATTTTGAATTACAGTGACAAATAAGAATTAAGCATGAAACTAAGATTGTTCATTCAAATGGATGAACATAAACTATTCATGTATACTTTCTCAACTAAAATTGAGTTTGACAATGTTCATCGTATTGAAACCTTGATAACAGATGATGGTATAGACAACATTAATAAGATAATGAGAGAATTTGTCTAAAATGCACAATATATTATGAAGTGAGTTTTCAATTTTATATGTTTAGTAATATTTATAGTGTGTTTGATCAGTGTCAAAACTGGCTACTCGGGGATAAGCTTAAAATTATTGTTACTGCATCGCAATATTGTAAAATTTTAAGCCAAAGATGAATTACAGCAATCTATTTGCTAGTCGTAAATAAACTTTTTAATGTTATAAGTGAAATTTTAAGTCTTGTAAAAAGGCACCATGATCTTTCATGTTTGTTTACCACATTTTTTTTTTTTTTTTTTTTTTTTCCAAATCTTAGATGCTGTGAAGTAATTTTATTAACAAGGCGTGACATTGGCATGATTCTGGTAAGTTTGTCTTTTTTTTATACTAACTTTCTTATTTATTAAAATTTCAGGCTATTTTATTTTAATCTCCCAAACCTTGTATAACAATATATATAAATAAAGCAAAGAGTTTGAACCAGGAGCACATCCGGGTTGACGACTCCTATTTTTGATTGGTCTAAATTTAACTACTTTGATGATGAAAGTTGGCCATATTTTTTAGTACAAACTGATGATTTTTTTAAAAAGATACTGCATAGATGTTATACTTTTTAAAAGAGCTCAAGAAATTGTTCATTTTTTGTGTGAACATTATATGCATCAAGTTATTGAAGATATTACATTGCAAAATTTTCTTTTAATTAATTAAAATATGAAAATAAATATTAGTTATATATAATTTAATATTTTGTCATTTCGGCGATGAGTTGATATGGGTATCGCAATGGCATAAGTAAACATTTTGGTGAGAAACGTTTGAGCTACTTCAGTGCCAAATTTCAAATTCTGCCAAAAGGTCCAAGCTCTTTTATTCAATGATTTTACAGAATTTTTCTCAATTTTATTTTAAATATTTTTGTAATGCGAGTGGGAAAAAAAGGTAAAAAAAAATTTAAAAATTTGTCTATTTATGCAAATTATCTTCATATAAAATATCCTATGCATTTTTCATTCTGTTTATTATTTAAAAAAAAATGACTAATGCAGTTTTTCATGTATTATTGACATTTCTATAAATTAAATTAAATTATCCAGTACCAAGACATTGTGGTTAAGAAGTCACTGCTGAAGTCAGCGAAAGCCTGAAGCGTAGTTTTTAAGCAATTTCAATGTATTTTCTTTTTAGTTTTAATTTGTAGAGCGGTATAAAAAATATTGATTCTTTTTAAAATTCATTTAAATCTATTGACCAGCAAAGCCTGCTAGTAATATTAAATAGATTGAAGCTGTGAAAATATTTTTTGAAATCACTCTGTTGTTTTTTAAATTAATTTTATGAATAAATTGTAATATAACATTAACTTTATTATTAGGCTGGTAAGATTTATTGTATAAGAATTTATGAAAAAATCAGTGATGTTTCTGATAAAAATGACGCTCCGAGGGTATATAATAAGTAAGTTGAACTGATGGATATTTTAAAACTTAATTTTCTTATTTTTTGATAAATTTATATGAATTTTTCATGCATGAACTTTTATCACTGTTACTTTACTTATTTTATTTATTATTATTATAATTATTGTTGTTATCAATCTGTTATAGTGATTGCATTTTACCAAAATGTCATATAACATTATCTAAAAACAAGAAAATTAAGTTTGTAAACATCCATCTACTAGATATACTTATTATGCATCCTTGGAACACTGAGCATTTTTCATGAAATTTTAAAATTTAATCACAATAGTTTCAATATTCATGCATAAACTTTTATTACTGTTTTTTTTCTGTTTTTAGTATGTTAAAAAGTTTTTGTTGTATCAAAATTTCATATAAATTTATCAAAAAATACAAAAATTAAGTTTCAAAACATGCACTGGCTTGATATATACTTATATACCCTCGGAGCATTAAGCATTTTTCGTGAATTAATTTTAACATGAACTGTTTCCACAATCCCTGTCAAAATGAAGATTAATTTCTGAGCTACTGATAATATGAACAGTTTTTTTTATTCTCCTTGAAATCATGGGTGTCGGCACAATAGGGCACCCCCGCCCCTCCTGTAAAAGTCTAATAAGCATTTCTTTTCCCCTTTAACTTTAAAACTATGCTATCAGAATTTTATTTAACCACTTCACCGACCATCCCGAGATACCTCGGGGGAAACGTAGTCTTCCACATACTACAGTGGCCGGTGAAGTAGTTATTATTATTATTATTTTCAGGCTGTGCCTGCCTTCACCCCCCCTGAATTTTTTTCTGGAGATGCCTTTGCTTGAGATTCGCATTAACAAGGTTCAACTGTATAAACTAATCTTCATTTTGATGAGGACTGTGGAAACAGTTCATATTAAAATTAATTCATGTTAACGAGGTTTGACTGTATATGCTTTGTTATTGAACCATTTTTTATACCACAAATGCATGTTAATTTCTGTATTTTTACCATTTAGCCACCCCTTCCTAATATATCCCGATTTTCCAGACCATTGAGGGGGAGCTTGAATGGCATTTTAGAGTAATATATTTTTCTTTAAATTTAAAATTATTCTTTTCTTATTTTTATTTGCACAAAAGTATAACTAAAATTTTGTGTAAAAAATACATTAAGGTTTTTTTTCTTCTTAAATATTTCATTATCATTAATCGTCTTTATACCAAGTTTGTTGGCAATCTACTTGCCGTTTTAACTGCAGAATGTTATACCAAATATTTAAATTATAATGACTCTGTATTTATATATTCATAATTTTGTAGTTTGTTTATAAAATAAATATCTCTCATTAACACATTTCTTTCAATAATGCATAAAAATAATGAAAATCTCAGTACTACTCTGTAGAGCTGTACCGAGTACTCGGCATGTACTCGGCACTTGGCTTACTTGGCCTATTTGCTGAGTACTCGGTACTCGGCCAAATTTAGGCTATGTATTCGGCCAACACCGAGTAGTTGTGGGAATTTCACTATTTTTATTCATTATTGAAAGAATTTGTTAATGAGAGATATTTATTTTATAACTAAACTAAAATAATATGAAAATATATATAGAGTCATTATAATTAAAAATTTTGCTATAACAGCTTTCTGCAGTTAAAAAGGGCTGTTACCAAACTTAGTATAGAGGTGATTCATGATACGAGCTTTTAATTATAACTATCTTGCCTGAAAGAAATATGAATGCACATTATTTTATAAAAACTAGGTATATAAAATTGTATCTATAAATCAGACAAAAATAAAATATTTTAGAAAAAAAAAAAAAAATCTATGTAATATTAACTCAGAATTTTCGTTATACATTTGTGCAAATAAAAGTAAGACACTTTCAAATTGGTAAGAAAAGATAGAGTTTGAATTTTATACTATAAAATAATGTTAAAAAACTATCACCTATATGGATACAGTCAACTGTTGAGCAAAAGGTGCGTTTATTTAGTATTTTAAGAAAAAAAAAAAAGAAAAAAAAATGTGAAAAGAGGAGGGGGCATTTAACTGAGTAAAGGCTTTTATGGCATTTTTCGTTATACATATAAAAAGTAAATACACTAAAATGCTATTTAAAACGTATTTTCATAATCAAATCTGTTGTTTTGCCAATTATGGCCCAAAACCACCTGTCATTTTACAATTCTATGATCTGAAGATAATTGAAGCCTATCATGTTTGAAATTATAAAATATTTTAATGTTCCCCTTTCATATGTGGATTTCATGTATCTTAAATTAACCCTTAATGCCTAGTAACTTTTATATTATCTAAGATTTATCTGAGAATGATAATTTCGCATCTGAAAAAGATGTTAATTATAAAGTTATCAGTTATGTTTTTAGTAATCCACTATGCTGAAAGTATCAAAATCTAGACTTTTTTTTAATTTCAAGATATGCACATTTCTTCATATATGCATAAATTATTCTTTCTTACAACTACTCGGTACTCGGCTACTCGGTATTCGGCCGAGTAGTAAAAGGCCAAGTACTCGGTATTCGGCTACTCGGGTAAAGTGCTACTCGGTGCAGCACTACTACTCTGTATTGGCCAAATACTTAGCCCAAATTTGGACGAGTACCAGGTGTATACAGAGTATATACTCTCGGTTCAGCTCTAATTAAGATTTTGAACCATAAAATGGCTCTCCAAAGATGAAATTTTATCAAATTTTGTAAATGTTTTCTTCAGGTAATGTCATTAAGAAATTAATTAAAAAATAAAATAAATAAATAATAAAAAACTGTTGGTCAAATTATAAATTCAGCCCCCTCACAATTAATATTGTGCGGGGGGGGGGGGGGCTAGACTAAAGTCTTCTTAATCCCCCCATTCAATTATAATGTCTACTCCCTCTCTCTATATATGTATATAAATAAGACTGTTATTAATTTGCATAGAAACTTACCAATTTTAATCAAATTTTAAAAGTAGCGACCTAATACAAACTTCAAAATACCAAATTTGAATTTCCTGCAATTATTTGTTTTGAAGTTATACTGATAACAGATACGCATCAACTGCTAAAAAATGGTTTTTCACATTCAGTGTGCTTCAAAACATGATATTAAACAAAAAGAAAAGCCAGGGATGAAAATAGAATTAAAAAAAAAAAAAAAAAAAAAAAAAAAAAACTTTGTTTATAGTATGAGTAAAATAAATTAATTATCCTTCCTGAATAGTGTTCATCGACATAGTAAAATTTAGCAAAAAGAGCAGCACATCTAATAGAAAACAATGTTTAACTTAATTTTGGGTTTGTTTATAAACTATATGCATTTCACACTGTGTTCTTAAATTTATTTTTATATGAAAAAAACCTAATACAAAATGAAATACACTTCCAGCAATTTCGAAATATAGCCCCAATGCATCCAAATACTTTGGGTAATTCTGTAAACGATCACCAATTTGATGACTGATTGTAAGTGTGAGAAATGTGGGGGGGGATAAGAAAAGATATGAGGGAGAAGTATTGAACAATTTTACTTCTATGTAAGTTATAGAATAAATAAAATGTATCCTTATATTGCAATACAATAATTAGACTATTGCCCCTGAAGAGTACTGATTATTTTATTGCTTTCATTGTTTTTCCTGAATTTTGTTTAATGTTTTAATTTCACAAAAGGAACTTATTAAATAATAATACCAAAATAATATTGGATCAAAATTTTGTTTCCAGTGATATTTTACATTTTTCATTTCTTCTTGTGATATGTTTGAAAGAGTTTTCATACACTATACAGGGCTCAAGGTTGGCTAAATTTTGCACGACCCGAAAAAACCTGGGTGGGTTTTTTCAATAAAATTGACTTGAAAAAACCCAAGAAAAAGCACAAGTGGGTTTTTCCAAATCGTCGTTTAAAACTGTACTTTTGTCTAACTTGCATTAAACATATAAATATAAAACACATATTATATACATTATTAGAACATGAACAAAGAATTTCAGAAATATTGGAGATGCTCAAACTGCTCTATAGAAAAAAATCCTGAAAAATTCCCCATGAAAAAAAATGTATAATTATCTTATTAAAACAGAATTATATATATATATATATATATATATATATATATATATATATTAAAAAAATAAAAGCAAGAAAAAACAGAGTTGTTTGTCAATATAAAGAAAACTGTAGGACTCGAGGCATGTAAAATATAAATAATTACAAGATTAAAAGGACTTTTTGTATACCACGGTTTTAAATTTTCTGTAGAATCATATAAACTTCCCAATTCTATGTATTAATAAATACTTTTTAAAAAACTTTTTGGTGAGTTTTCCCATCAACTTGAAAGAAAATGATCAAATGATAATAAAGAGAGCAATTATAAGAAATTTTCAAACATTTATTAATTGAATAAAAATATTAAAAGAATGCATTGTCATCGTTTTCTGATCTATTCTAAAATTTTCGAATGTCTAGCTAGTCAGGAAGTTAGTTAAAAATGGTTTGCAAGATTTGTACTGGACAAACATACAAGAAAGCGAGTTAATAAAAATGTGGTAATAAATAAAAATCATTTTTTTTAAAAAAAATCAGAAAACTTTAACTGTACTACACTATTATGTAATGTAGAGGGACAATAATTAAAAATATTTTATGAAAAATCTCTTGACTATGAAAAGTTTAATAAAGCAATATGAAATAATTATTAAAATCCAATTTTTTAATGTAAAGGGCAGATAAAAAGAATTAGAATATTTAAAGTACAATTATTTAATTTTTTAAAACTTAAATCATAAAAAGACTTTAGAAATTTTAAAAATTTGATTTTAAATTAATATGAGGTTATAAGATGGCAAGGTTTTGTCATATTTAAATCTCTAAAAAGAATGTTTTCTGTCACTGAATCGTGTAAGAATTCTATCTATACTAGACCAAATTTTTACTCGCCGCGAGCTGGCAAGTGGAAATTTCGTGCCCTGATATAGACCGTATGAACTTGTTAATATAAACTCAGATGGATAATGATAGTTTGGGAGCAGGCCTTTAATGCTACATTTTTGTAAAGATTTAAACGCTTAATTCTCCGTCAAAAAAAAAAAAAAAAAAAAAAAAAAAAAAAACTCTAATAATTTTTTTAGAAGCCTAATATTTAATTAAAGTAGAAATATTAATTAATTCGATGTGTAGTATGTGTTTCTTAATTTTATACAGTATTAATTTATTAATTTTCAATTAATAATTAGTTAAATATCTCTTAAAATTTAAATCATGTTTATTATTTCCACTTATTGTTACATTTTGAAATTTCTTTCCAAATTAGTAGAAGAAATATTTTTTCTACAGTTTGGGAATATTTGTCGGATATAAAAATCAGCTGCTTAAAATAAAATTACTTTGGCTCATAACAAACTTGATTTTACTGAGTGACAGGTACTGTTTATATATATATATACTGTAAAAACCAGCATATGGGCTGCATTCACGTACGGGTCGCACTAATGTAATTTCGGTTCCGGAAAAATTGAATTTTGCAGAATCTCCACACCACGTGTAAGTGGGTCTCACTTCGAAAAATAAACTAACACCTAAAATTACATAAAAACAAGTACTATATATATATATATGCCTTACAATATTCATCATTTTAATATTGAATACATTGGCAAGGTGCATTGCTGCTTGGTTCGCCTGACAAAAAAGTTGCGTTTTCTTTTGACCCAAAACAATTGTTGCCAATTCTTGCATTTTATGGTGTTTATTCAAAATTTTGTAATTATTACTTTTTATCGCCAGTTGTGTAGTGCTTTTTCAATTTATATATATATATACTAGACGCCTTCGGCGACAAGCTGGTTTGCGACCCTTGAAAAATCCGACTTCACGAAACCCCTGCTCGGTGGCGCCTGCGGCACCTTTTTCCTGTTTCAGGTCTTAACACAGCTTATTGACATAGTGTGAAAATAGCTTTATTGAAAAATTTAATTGCACTAAATTCCCGCTCGGTAGCTCCCGCGGCCCCGCTTCAATACCTGAAACAGCCTGTTCTCTCGCCATGTTATGATATTTCAAATTTCTGACTTTAGAAAAGTCCCGCTCGGTGGAGCAGCAAACTAAACTGATGAGTTGTGTGGAGACGTAAGAGTTTAAAATTCTCAAGAAAACACTGCTACTCGCTCCAAACCATATGTTCAATGGTTGCTCGCTACATCGACGAGTAATCTAAGCATAGTGAGCTCCAGAACTCAAGAGCCTTAGTGAGCTCTGTTCTCTAACAACCACTCACAGCCTTCCATTGAAAACTGTTGCAAGCTCGATTTCAACAGCCAATCATCTATGACTCCAGTCGCAGTATTGAGGAATACGATGAAATAGACTTGTTTGTAGTCTGATGGGATCGGGTGAAACTATTAGATGATGAGGAAGAATCCAGGCGTCAAAATGAAAAATCTGGTTGCAAAATACGAGTAACGACTGCTTATTTCTAACACTGATTCCAGCGCCATCTGGCGGTAGAAATTTCTCTAATCTATTGATCGATTCCAAATCAACAATGCTTTCAAATGATGTATTACTTACGAAATTATTTTAATTAGTAGCTGAGATACAAAACAAAACCTAATCAGGACACCTTAAAATGTGTAAATCAGGTGAAATCTCGAATTCCACTTTCGATAATATAAATGTACTTTAAAATATCTTTCGAATGATGCATTAAAAATAATATAATCATAATTATAATTCACGGTATGCAATGGTTTTATGCATAAAATAAAAAAAAATTATGACTCATTCAGTTTTTGAAAAAATCTTTCAATCTTTTGAGATGTGAATCGTCTAACCAAGATCTATATACCAAAAAAGAAAGAAAAAATTTATCTCTAAAAGATTTTGAGTTATAAAATGTTTTGATAAAAAATTAATGTTTCGTAAACGCCAAGTTTTTTTCATCTATTAATTTAATTTTTACTTTCTGAACACTGTGTATTTTTGACATGATTAAAATACTCTCCTTATTAAAGTACTGTAATCATGTTAAAAATCAAAATTTGAGAGTTTGGTGTTTCAAAATGTTTCCAGGTCATCTGAACTCATTTTTAATATTCTGACGATGATGTATGTGAGTGAACACGATAGCGTCTAATTGCTTTGTTCAAATGAACTGAAAGTTGGTACATACTTTATAAGTCTGTCACTATAGCATAAAGCCTATTGATTTTGATCAATGTATCACTTTTTTTTTTTTTACAGGGACACACACAAAACATCTTTAACATTATGGTCTATGGGCCTAAACTTGTTAAAGTGTGATAGCGTCTAAATGCCTCATATGATTGAGCTGAAAATTTGTATGCATGTTACAGATAACTTTCACACAAATTGTATGAATTTTGGAGAATCTACCACTTATGGTGTTTTTACAGGGGCTCAAATTATTTAAAGTGTGATAGGGTACAAAATATCTACCAACTGAGCTGAAAATTTGTACAATTATTATAATTCACTGTTGCACAAACTGTTTAAATTTTAGTAGTCTAGCATTTGTAGCTTTTTTACAGGGACACGATGAAAATCTCTTTAATTGTAGATAAAATAAAGTGATAAGAACATTTTACACAAAATCATCTTTGTTTCTGTCTAAAAAAATATTGTAAGGGTAAAGAAGTCATTTACATAGTTTTTGAAAAATGAGAGGGGTAGAATTTGCTATAATATTTTCCGTTATAAAGTTTTTAATGAATTTAGGGAGAAAACATGTCTCATTTTACTTATTTAATGCAAAGTACATAAAAATCTATTTTTTCTCACTATCGCATATGGCAATTAAAACTTTGAAAGAAAAAAAAAGAAAATAAAACTTATTTTCAATCGGATTTTTTTTGCAACTTAAATCCTAGCAAAATAAATTGTCATTTGGATTGCATTACTCTTTTAAATTCGTGCTTTTACATTTTATAGTTTTTATAAATTGGAATTTTCTACCTCTCAAAAATTATTTTCTTTTTATTTTTTACTTTCTAAGCATACATTATGTAAGGGAAGTATTGTAATTGTGAAAAAATATGATATTTTTGGATTCATGGGACCCCAAATAGTGCAAATAGAACAAAAACTCACTTTTGAAAATTTGACCCCAAAACAATATTTTCTCTATTTTACAGGTAAGATAAAATAATAATTGAGTTGAAAAAGGAGTTTGGAACTTAAAATGATAATTTGAATTAAAAAAGGTTCTGCTAATACTACATACTTGTGCTACAACGGTACTGAGTGGAATATAAGCAGTTAAGCAAATTATATAAAAATATCTGAAGTAAATATCAAACTAAATGCATATCAAAATGTTCTGTTATTTAAAGGTTATGATCTTAAAAAATCTAACTTTTAAGGATTTTTTTTTATTATTTATTATAATATTGTAAAAGTAAATAACCAATCCTTTAAATGATCACCTCCCTCAAAATAATAAATAAAACAACCCTTTTTATTTTAACAATGAATGTGTGATATTAAATAATTTCTGTAATATATGAAAAAAAGAAAAATGTGGTTGATTTAAACTAAAAATAATTGGGTTGATAAAGTAGTTTGGAAATCAAACTGATAACTTGAATTTAATAAAAAGATTCTGCGAATACAACACTGAGCTACAAATTCTTACAATGGGGCTCAGTGGAATATAAGCAATTCCATTTATAAGCAAGTTATATAAAATATATTTCCAGTAACCATTAAATTAAATGCATATTAAAATGTTCTGCTACTTAAAGTCTCAAATTCACTTTATTTATTAACAATACGTTGGCGGATAATGAAATAATAAACAATAACAATCGAGAATTCATAATGTCAAACGCATAGTCAAGTGGACTAAATTTTGCTTTTTGCCCCGGATGCATTCGTCTAGCACACGGCTGACCGCCAGCACAGCTCTCCTGTTATAGTGGAGCTCAGTGGAGTTAACACTGCAATGGCATGGTGCTTCGTACAACCTCTTGGGAGACAATCTGATGTTGGTGTGAAGGGTGTTTTTTTTTTCTTTTTTTTTCAGAACACTGGTTGTAAGACAGTAGGAAACAAAATCTTATTTGTGTTTTATATTTCATTTTTTTTTTTTCCTTCTGAAAAGTGAAAGCTGAACTTTTTTGTTCCTATTTTATATTAAATGTACTAATTATTTATATTTTTCTTAATATTTCTCTGGGGTTTCTTCTTCACCTACAAATATGGACAAAGGGCTATTGGCAGAGAACATGACTGAACGAAGCAAAATTTTAAATTGTGTGAATGTAATATTTTGTGCGATTTAAAAAATAAAATAAATACTATGGAAATATTTTTTTTTAATTCTGTGTCCTTTTACTGATTCTTTATCATAATGAAATTTTGTACAATTCTTTTAGTTTTACAAATAAAGAGTTATATAAATAAAGGCCGTAATATATCTTGAATACTGCTGTCAATTGAGTTCAAATTTGGTAAGTATATTATATATCATGATTGATTTTACAAAAATAAGTGTCTTAAGTTGTAGACCTGTAAATTAACTGTTGTACTTCATCTCAATATAGTATTTCTTATATGGGGACCTTTTCAGGCCACAATACAATATGGACTTTTTAGAATGCTTTTTATTCAGCCGGGTTGTCTGTCATTGAGCCACTTTTCTGGTATATTTTGAGCCTAAGGAAGCAAAAATGTAACGAAAGCGGTTTCACCTGTGAACACCGTGATTGTGAGGCAAAAGCACTGGGCTATGAATCCAAAGGTCGTGAGTTCGAACCCACTCGAGGGCGAGTGTTTAAAAATATTTTTTGTATAATTCTAAATTGTTTATTCCTAATTAAAAAGAATGCTTTTTTATCGGCATCCTAAATGTAGTAAATAAGGCAAAATTTTCTGTACTCAAACCAATTAATAGATAAAAAGCATTCATTGATGACTAGATCCTATAACACATTTTGTCATCAATTAATGCTTTTTATCTTTTAATTTGTTTGAGTACAGAAAATTTTGCCTTATATTCAGCCAGGTTGTCTTTCTTTCTGCCGGTGTGTCATCGAGCCACTTTTCTGCTATATTTTGACTTGAGGGTCATCCCTATGAATATGAGGGACTAGCTTTTAAGTTACAAGTAAAAAATAATAATATATAAAAAAAGAATGCTTTTTTAATCAGCGTCCTTAAAAGTAGTAAATAAGGCAAAATTTTCTGTACTCAAACCAATTAAAAGATAAAAAGCATTCATTGATGACTACATTCTACTATATAATAACACACTTTATCATCAATGAATGCTTTTTACCTTTTAATTGGTTTGAGTACAGAAAATTTTGCCTTATTTACTACTTTTTTAAGACACTGATAAAAAAGTTTCTTTTTCAGAATCTTTTTTTTAGATTATTTTTTTTCCTGTTCATTTATAAGATTTAATCCTTCAAAAAATTATATTGGTTGCACCAGTAACAATTGTTATCCTTCAAATATGGCTAACAAATTTATTTTTATAAGAAATATTCATAAATTTACTAAAATAAATATTGTCATTTCCACATGAAATAAAAATACATTTCACTAGATCCTAATTTGCTTTTTCACAAATAAACAACCCTCTCCCCCAATCTCCGCAGAGGGTAAGGACAGGAAAAAAAAAAAAAAAAGTTTTTGCCTGAAAATTCTTATAAATTTGTAGCATAACATATTTATTTTATCCTTCTTTTTACTTTCCGAACACTATAGTGAGGAAAGTATTGTAATCATGTCAAAAATCCGAATTCTAGATTTTGATGTTTCTATACGTTTTGAGGTCCCCTGAGTCCGTTTTCACTATTTTTACGATGATGTATGTATGTGTGTGTGTATGTGTGTATGTGTGTATGTCTGTGAGTGAACACGCTAGCGTCTAAACGCTTTGTTCGATTAACCTGAAAGTTGGTACGCATATAGTAAGTCACCATAGTACGAACCCTATAGATTTTGGTGAATCTAGCACTTATAGTTTTTTTACAGGGACACAAAGAAAAATTCTTTATCATTATGGCCTATGGGAGCAAAAACTTAAAAGTGCGATAGCATCTAAACGCTTTATTCAATTGAGCAAACATTTTATACGCATATTATAGATCACAAATACTCAATCTGTATAGATTTTGGAGAATCTAGCACTTATAGTTTTTTTTTACAGGGACACAAAGAATAATTCTTTATCATTATGCCTATGGGGCCAATTTTTTAAAAATGTGATAGCGTCTAAACGCCTTATTAATCCGAGCAAAAAATTTGTACACATGTTATAGATCACAGTTGAACTATCTGTATAGATTTTGGTGAATCTAGCACTTACAGTTTTTTTACAGGGACACAAAGAAAAATTCTTTATGATTATGGCCTATGGGACTAAATTTTTAAAAGTACGATAGCATCTAAACGCCATTTTGAATTCAGCTGAAAATTTATATGAGTATTATAAATCACTGTTGCACTAACTATAAGCATTTTGGTGAATCTAGCATTTATAGGTTTTTACAGGGACACAACAAAAATTTCTTTATCAATATGATCTATGGGCTCAAAGTGCAGTAGCGTTAAATAAAACAACGTGTAATAGATGGAGAAAAATACTCAAACACTCTATTATGATTTTCTCTCTTTTGTTTGTTTAACAACTACTCTTTCTTTACTTTATCTACAAAACTGTTAATTACTCAATGTTCGGAAAGTCGAGTGGAGTCACTCCAGATTTTTTTTTCCCCATAATCTAAGAATTTGAAACAAAAAATTATTAAATAATTCTCTGTTAAACCAATGTATCTGGTGTTGCAGAGAACATGACAGAAAGAAGCTGAATTTTAAATTATATGAATGTATTTATTTTGTGAGATTTAAAAAATAAAAAAATAAATAAATACTAAGGAAATAATTTCTTTAAATTATGTGTCCTTTAACTGATTCTTTATCATAATGAAATTTTGTACAATTCTTTTAGTTTTACAAATAAAGAGTTATATAAATAAAGGCCGTAATATATCTTGAATACTGCTGTCAATTGAGTTCAAATTTGGTAAGTATATTATATATCATGATTGATTTTACAAAAATAAGTGTCTTAAGTTGTAGACCTGTAAATTAACTGTTGTACTTCATCTCAATATAGTATTTCTTATATGGGGACCTTTTCAGGCCACAATACAATATGGACTTTTTAGAATGCTTTTTATTCAGCCGGGTTGTCTGTCATTGAGCCACTTTTCTGGTATATTTTGAGCCTAAGGAAGCAAAAATGTAACGAAAGCGGTTTCACCTGTGAACACCGTGATTGTGAGGCAAAAGCACTGGGCTATGAATCCAAAGGTCGTGAGTTCGAACCCACTCGAGGGCGAGTGTTTAAAAATATTTTTTGTATAATTCTAAATTGTTTATTCCTAATTAAAAAGAATGCTTTTTTATCGGCATCCTAAATGTAGTAAATAAGGCAAAATTTTCTGTACTCAAACCAATTAATAGATAAAAAGCATTCATTGATGACTAGATCCTATAACACATTTTGTCATCAATTAATGCTTTTTATCTTTTAATTTGTTTGAGTACAGAAAATTTTGCCTTATATTCAGCCAGGTTGTCTTTCTTTCTGCCGGTGTGTCATCGAGCCACTTTTCTGCTATATTTTGACTTGAGGGTCATCCCTATGAATATGAGGGACTAGCTTTTAAGTTACAAGTAAAAAATAATAATATATAAAAAAAAGAATGCTTTTTTAATCAGCGTCCTTAAAAGTAGTAAATAAGGCAAAATTTTCTGTACTCAAACCAATTAAAAGATAAAAAGCATTCATTGATGACTACATTCTACTATATAATAACACACTTTATCATCAATGAATGCTTTTTACCTTTTAATTGGTTTGAGTACAGAAAATTTTGCCTTATTTACTACTTTTTTAAGACACTGATAAAAAAGTTTCTTTTTCAGAATCTTTTTTTTAGATTATTTTTTTTCCTGTTCATTTATAAGATTTAATCCTTCAAAAAATTATATTGGTTGCACCAGTAACAATTGTTATCCTTCAAATATGGCTAACAAATTTATTTTTATAAGAAATATTCATAAATTTACTAAAATAAATATTGTCATTTCCACATGAAATAAAAATACATTTCACTAGATCCTAATTTGCTTTTTCACAAATAAACAACCCTCTCCCCCAATCTCCGCAGAGGGTAAGGACAGGAAAAAAAAAAAAAAAAGTTTTTGCCTGAAAATTCTTATAAATTTGTAGCATAACATATTTATTTTATCCTTCTTTTTACTTTCCGAACACTATAGTGAGGAAAGTATTGTAATCATGTCAAAAATCCGAATTCTAGATTTTGATGTTTCTATACGTTTTGAGGTCCCCTGAGTCCGTTTTCACTATTTTTACGATGATGTATGTATGTGTGTGTGTATGTGTGTATGTGTGTATGTCTGTGAGTGAACACGCTAGCGTCTAAACGCTTTGTTCGATTAACCTGAAAGTTGGTACGCATATAGTAAGTCACCATAGTACGAACCCTATAGATTTTGGTGAATCTAGCACTTATAGTTTTTTTACAGGGACACAAAGAAAAATTCTTTATCATTATGGCCTATGGGAGCAAAAACTTAAAAGTGCGATAGCATCTAAACGCTTTATTCAATTGAGCAAACATTTTATACGCATATTATAGATCACAAATACTCAATCTGTATAGATTTTGGAGAATCTAGCACTTATAGTTTTTTTTTACAGGGACACAAAGAATAATTCTTTATCATTATGCCTATGGGGCCAATTTTTTAAAAATGTGATAGCGTCTAAACGCCTTATTAATCCGAGCAAAAAATTTGTACACATGTTATAGATCACAGTTGAACTATCTGTATAGATTTTGGTGAATCTAGCACTTACAGTTTTTTTACAGGGACACAAAGAAAAATTCTTTATGATTATGGCCTATGGGACTAAATTTTTAAAAGTACGATAGCATCTAAACGCCATTTTGAATTCAGCTGAAAATTTATATGAGTATTATAAATCACTGTTGCACTAACTATAAGCATTTTGGTGAATCTAGCATTTATAGGTTTTTACAGGGACACAACAAAAATTTCTTTATCAATATGATCTATGGGCTCAAAGTGCAGTAGCGTTAAATAAAACAACGTGTAATAGATGGAGAAAAATACTCAAACACTCTATTATGATTTTCTCTCTTTTGTTTGTTTAACAACTACTCTTTCTTTACTTTATCTACAAAACTGTTAATTACTCAATGTTCGGAAAGTCGAGTGGAGTCACTCCAGATTTTTTTTTCCCCATTATCTAAGAATTTGAAACAAAAAATTATTAAATAATTCTCTGTTAAACCAATGTATCTGGTGTTGCAGAGAACATGACAGAAAGAAGCTGAATTTTAAATTATATGAATGTATTTATTTTGTGAGATTTAAAAAATAAAAAAATAAATAAATACTAAGGAAATAATTTCTTTAAATTATGTGTCCTTTAACTGATTCTTTATCATAATGAAATTTTGTACAATTCTTTTAGTTTTACAAATAAAGAGTTATATAAATAAAGGCCGTAATATATCTTGAATACTGCTGTCAATTGAGTTCAAATTTGGTAAGTATATTATATATCATGATTGATTTTACAAAAATAAGTGTCTTAAGTTGTAGACCTGTAAATTAACTGTTGTACTTCATCTCAATATAGTATTTCTTATATGGGGACCTTTTCAGGCCACAATACAATATGGACTTTTTAGAATGCTTTTTATTCAGCCGGGTTGTCTGTCATTGAGCCACTTTTCTGGTATATTTTGAGCCTAAGGAAGCAAAAATGTAACGAAAGCGGTTTCACCTGTGAACACCGTGATTGTGAGGCAAAAGCACTGGGCTATGAATCCAAAGGTCGTGAGTTCGAACCCACTCGAGGGCGAGTGTTTAAAAATATTTTTTGTATAATTCTAAATTGTTTATTCCTAATTAAAAAGAATGCTTTTTTATCGGCATCCTAAATGTAGTAAATAAGGCAAAATTTTCTGTACTCAAACCAATTAATAGATAAAAAGCATTCATTGATGACTAGATCCTATAACACATTTTGTCATCAATTAATGCTTTTTATCTTTTAATTTGTTTGAGTACAGAAAATTTTGCCTTATATTCAGCCAGGTTGTCTTTCTTTCTGCCGGTGTGTCATCGAGCCACTTTTCTGCTATATTTTGACTTGAGGGTCATCCCTATGAATATGAGGGACTAGCTTTTAAGTTACAAGTAAAAAATAATAATATATAAAAAAAGAATGCTTTTTTAATCAGCGTCCTTAAAAGTAGTAAATAAGGCAAAATTTTCTGTACTCAAACCAATTAAAAGATAAAAAGCATTCATTGATGACTACATTCTACTATATAATAACACACTTTATCATCAATGAATGCTTTTTACCTTTTAATTGGTTTGAGTACAGAAAATTTTGCCTTATTTACTACTTTTTTAAGACACTGATAAAAAAGTTTCTTTTTCAGAATCTTTTTTTTAGATTATTTTTTTTCCTGTTCATTTATAAGATTTAATCCTTCAAAAAATTATATTGGTTGCACCAGTAACAATTGTTATCCTTCAAATATGGCTAACAAATTTATTTTTATAAGAAATATTCATAAATTTACTAAAATAAATATTGTCATTTCCACATGAAATAAAAATACATTTCACTAGATCCTAATTTGCTTTTTCACAAATAAACAACCCTCTCCCCCAATCTCCGCAGAGGGTAAGGACAGGAAAAAAAAAAAAAAAAAAAGTTTTTGCCTGAAAATTCTTATAAATTTGTAGCATAACATATTTATTTTATCCTTCTTTTTACTTTCCGAACACTATAGTGAGGAAAGTATTGTAATCATGTCAAAAATCCGAATTCTAGATTTTGATGTTTCTATACGTTTTGAGGTCCCCTGAGTCCGTTTTCACTATTTTTACGATGATGTATGTATGTGTGTGTGTATGTGTGTATGTGTGTATGTCTGTGAGTGAACACGCTAGCGTCTAAACGCTTTGTTCGATTAACCTGAAAGTTGGTACGCATATAGTAAGTCACCATAGTACGAACCCTATAGATTTTGGTGAATCTAGCACTTATAGTTTTTTTACAGGGACACAAAGAAAAATTCTTTATCATTATGGCCTATGGGAGCAAAAACTTAAAAGTGCGATAGCATCTAAACGCTTTATTCAATTGAGCAAACATTTTATACGCATATTATAGATCACAAATACTCAATCTGTATAGATTTTGGAGAATCTAGCACTTATAGTTTTTTTTTTACAGGGACACAAAGAATAATTCTTTATCATTATGCCTATGGGGCCAATTTTTTTAAAAATGTGATAGCGTCTAAACGCCTTATTAATCCGAGCAAAAAATTTGTACACATGTTATAGATCACAGTTGAACTATCTGTATAGATTTTGGTGAATCTAGCACTTACAGTTTTTTTACAGGGACACAAAGAAAAATTCTTTATGATTATGGCCTATGGGACTAAATTTTTAAAAGTACGATAGCATCTAAACGCCATTTTGAATTCAGCTGAAAATTTATATGAGTATTATAAATCACTGTTGCACTAACTATAAGCATTTTGGTGAATCTAGCATTTATAGGTTTTTACAGGGACACAACAAAAATTTCTTTATCAATATGATCTATGGGCTCAAAGTGCAGTAGCGTTAAATAAAACAACGTGTAATAGATGGAGAAAAATACTCAAACACTTTATTATGATTTTCTCTCTTTTGTTTGTTTAACAACTACTCTTTCTTTACTTTATCTACAAAACTGTTAATTACTCAATGTTCGGAAAGTCGAGTGGAGTCACTCCAGATTTTTTTTTCCCCATAATCTAAGAATTTGAAACAAAAAATTATTAAATAATTCTCTGTTAAACCAATGTATCTGGTGTTGCAGAGAACATGACAGAAAGAAGCTGAATTTTAATTTATATGAATGTATTTATTTTGTGAGATTTAAAAAATAAAAAAATAAATAAATACTAAGGAAATAATTTCTTTAAATTATGTGTCCTTTAACTGATTCTTTATCATGATGAAAATTTGTAGAATTCTTTTTGTTTTCAAATAAAGAGATATATAAATAAAGGCCATATTATATCTTGAATATTGCAGTCGATTGAGTTCAAATTTGGTAAGTATATTATATATCATGGTTGATATTACAAAAATAAGTGTCTTTTAAGTTGTAGACCTGTAAATTAACTGTTGTACTTCATCACAATATAGTATTTCTAATATGGGGACTTTTTCAGGCCACAATACAATATGGACTTTTTAGAATGCTTTTTTATTCAGCCGGATTGTCTGTCATCGAGCCACTTTTCTGCTATATTTTGAGCCTAAGGAAGCAGAAATGTAGCAAAAGCGATTTCACCTGTGAACGCTGTGATTGTGAGACAAAAGCGCTGGGCTATGAATCCAAAGGTCATAGGTTCGAACTCACTCGAGGGCAAGTGTTTAAAAATGTTTTTTGTTTAATTCTAAATTGTTTATTGCTAATTAAAAAGAATGCTTATTTATCGGCATCCTAAAAATTAGTAAATAAGGCAAAATTTTCTGTACTCAAACCAATTAATAGATAAAAAGCATTCATTGATGACTAGATCCTATAACACACTTTGTCATCAATGAATGCTTTTTATCTTTTAATTTGTTTGAGTACAGAAAATTTTGCCTTATATTCAGCCAGGTTGTCTTTCTTTCTGCCGGTGTGTCATCGAGCCACTTTTCTGCTATATTTTGAGCCTAAGGAAGCAGAAATGTAGCAAAAGCGATTTCACCTGTGAACGCTGTGATTGTGAGGCAAAAGCGCTGGGCTATGAATCCAAAGGTCATAGGTTCGAACTCACTCGAGGGCAAGTGTTTAAAAATGTTTTTTGTTTAATTCTAAATTGTTTATTGCTAATTAAAAAGAATGCTTATTTATCGGCATCCTAAAAATTAGTAAATAAGGCAAAATTTTCTGTACTCAAACCAATTAATAGATAAAAAGCATTCATGGATGACTAGATCTTATAACACACTTTGTCATCAATGAATGCTTTTTATCTTTTAATTTGTTTGAGTACAGAAAATTTTGCCTTATATTCAGCCAGGTTGTCTTTCTTTCTGCCGGTGTGTCATCGAGCCACTTTTCTGCTATATTTTGACTTGAGGGTCATCCCTATGAATATGAGGGACTAGCTTTTAAGTTACAAGTAAAAAATAATATAAAAAAAAAGAATGCTTTTTTAATCGGTGTCCTAAAAAGTAGTAAATAAGGCAAAATTTTCTGTACTCAAACCAATTAAAAGATAAAAAGCATTCATTGATGAATACATTCTACTATATAATAACCCACTTTATCATCAATGAATGCTTTTTAACATTTAATTGGTTTGAGTACAGAAAATTTTGCCTTATTTACTACTTTTTAGGACACTGATAAAAAAGTTTCTTTTTCAGAATCTTTTTTTTTTTAGATTTTTTTTTTTTCCTGTTCATTTATAAGATTTAATCCTGCAAAAAATTATATTGGTCAAACAGTTTAGCAACAGCTGTTATGATTCAGGATTTTTTTTATGTACAAGTAGCCTGAATAAGAATCAATTAAGAGTAGACAAACAAAACTTATTTGCAATTCAATAAAATATTTGCATAAAACATTAAAACAAATCAGTAATGAAAATTTATCTAAATGTAATATAAAAGTATTTTCCCTTAAATTATTCATTTATTTTATCTTAAAAAATTAACAAATTTTTTCTTGTTTAAAACTTAAAAAAAAAAAAAAAAAATGTTTTCGCTGAAAAAATCTGTAAAGTATTAAATATATTTTTTTTAATTAATAATTTAATTAAAAATGTAAACAATTTTTAGTTCAAATTAAAAAAGAAAACCTTGCTGAGACTCGTCTCAATACCTCTCACACATAAATCAAACACTCTAATACTACACCCCACTTTCTTGTACTGTGTGTTTCATTTGTTCTCATAGCGACAGATGAAACTTTTTAACTTTTTCTAGGGTCATATCTAATCTTAACCTGTTAAAAAGGGGGGGGGGGGGTACAATTTTTACACTCTACCCTATTTTATATTGCACTAACCAAAAATAATTTTTGATTTAAAATCATAAGTCACATTGCAAGGGGGGGGGGATGGATTGTTTCTAAGCTTGTTTGTCCTCTGATGTAATATTCCTATCTTTCAGTAGTGAAGACATAGTGTGTAACAAAAGAACTGCAAACATTCCGTAGCATTATTCACAAGAAATCTCTGTATAATACTAAATTGTGATTTAAATATAATTGAGAGTGATTTTCTGGTGGAGAGTGCTGTGCAATGATCTGGAATATCGGAAACACAGCATGCTAACACATATATAAATATGCCTTTTATGAAACATTTTTTATGGACTGTTCAAATTTAAAGAATAATAATTAATAATAAAAATAAAACTTCTAAAAGTTTTTTTTTTTTTTTTTTTTAAGAAATTTATATCTAATAATATACTAAAATCAAAATAATTTATCAAAGCCTTTCTTTTTAAAGAAAAAAAAATGCTTTGATATATCTATTTATATATATATATATTAGTGGATAAACTCAAAGCTTTAATTAGTTGCTTTTTAATTACAATTAAGATTGTCCATAACAGAATTTTTAAAATGGATTTACTTTTAATAATTCTTAGTTTTGATTTAGTAAATCATTCAAATGGGACTACTTAAAAAAAAAAAAAAAAAAAGTAATTACATGCCATAATGAAATACACACACATATATATATATATATATATATATATATATATATATGCGATTTAAATTATGGTTTTCTTTAATCGTCAATTGCGAAAATAATAATTTTTTGAAACTTTTAAGTAAAAATATTTTTAAACTGCTGATTTTTATTTAATTTATTTTTGTCAGCGTTACCACCATTTGACTGTACCGTTAAAATATAGTTAAATATATATATATATATATATATATATATATATATATATATATATATATATATATATATATATATATTAAAGAAAAGAAATCGATACCTGTAAAAATAATTATTTTGTGTTTATGTATAGAAAATATTAAAATTGACAGGAAACGCCGACTTTCGAATAACTGTCGGTAGCTTGGCACAAGTCCGATATGTATCATACATGCGTCAAAAATAAGCATCGACATGGCAACATAAAAGTATCGATAAAGTGTCATTTTTTTAACATTTTCATATCGGAGCTGTCGGTGGAGTTCGTATCTGTATCAGATACGCGATGCCGGACCGACACCTATTCCCGTATCGCTACGGGTATCGATTTCGCGGACAGTTTCGACACAGAAAAGTTACGAATCGCTGGCATCGTAATGATATATTTTATGTTTGTCGTAAGATATCATTTTGGTGTCAATATGATAGTTCTGTGTTTGCTGGGGTGTTTTAAAATTGTGCTTTCATGTACAACGTTTTGTGTAATTATAAACAATGAAATCTGATATATAACCTTTCTGTTCTCGAGGGCAATTACAGTATACCAGCGCCACCTATCAACAGACGTGCAACAAAATTGAAACAGCATAAGTTTCCATAACTATCTTCTCACATATTGAGTTTTATTCGATCACAAGCAAGAACTAGATAATCAATAGAATCAGAGGTATATCATTCCCTTAAATAACGGAAATCTCTGTACAGAAGCGCCGCCTGTTGAGCAATTAACACCAAAATGTAATACGTTTTAATATATATGTAAAATGTATATTAGGATCGTTCGAAAAAATCGATTTTTTTTTTCGGAATCGCGTTACCTCTCAAAAGTTGTAGTTTGTATCCTCAATAGGGAAAAAGAAAAAAAAAAAAAAAAAAAAAAAAAAAAACGCGCGACTGCGCCAACTTAGCGCTTGCCGGTCAGTTACTATTCGTGTTCAGTTTTTGACTTTTTTTTTTTTCAAATTTTAAGCCTCATGCGCAAACGGAATATATCATCTAAAATTTATATATATATATATATATATATATATATATATATATATATATATATATATATATATATTACTTCGAAATTACGCTATATACTAACAATTTATAGCTGTTGCCTTATAAAAAATTACAAAAAAAAAAAAACTATTTTTTGAAAATTTTAATTTTTAACATATTTCTTCAAACTTTCAGCCTCATGCGCTAACTGAAGATGTCAACTTAGAATTTTTTATTACTATATATATATATTTTTTTCCAATTGAGCATACCAAACTACAAATTTTGAGAGGTAACGCGATTCCGAAATAAAAAAATCGATTTTTTCGAACCACCCTAATGTATATACATAAAAATTTCCATGAAAGTCTTTGCGTAGTTCCTTAGATATAGCATTCCTTCAAATTGTAGATATCGCTGTCCAGCGCAACTTTTTGAGCGATTTGCACCAAAAGTAGAAAGACAGTTATTTATGACAAATTACATCTACTTATAATTTTATGTGTAATTCTGTGCAGTATATTTTGTGATGCAGTCACCATAATATTTTCCACGTATATTAGGGTGCATCGAAAAACGCGTTTTTTCTGCAATTCAATTCTAATAGCGCGGAAAACTTGCGCATGCGCATAGGCGTCATTATAAATGAAAAAATATTAATTGGTTTTTTTTTTTTTTTTTTTTTCAAAATTTGAAATCGCGCAGAATGCCTAAAGTTACCAAAAAAGCCAAAATACCGGTAAATTAAAAAAAAAAAAAAAATTGCAAAAATTACAAAAAAATACATTTTTTGTTTAATAGTGAAAAAAGTGTTTTTAAGAGTGTCCTTAATGCATACAAAATATAATTAGACCCATTCTTGTTTTACTGAATGTGAGCAAAAAGCCTAAAGTTGCGGGTTGTATCGTAAAAAAAAAAAACGATATTTTATGATTTTCGACGATTTTTAAACATGTGCCAAAACCCATAAGAGTATTATTTTTAATTTGTGATAGTGTAAAACCATTCAAAATAGTTTTTCCAATCCAGAAATAATACTTTCAGACCTGTTATTCCTTAAATGTATTCGCGCAAAAGGTCTAAATTATAGTATAAGTTAAGTTATAGAGTCCCGTAAAAATGCCGTTTTCCATATTTGATGAGTGTTTATTTAACACATTAAGGTTTGTAATAAGACTCTAACAAGTGATTTACAAAAAATGTATTAGCCAAACATATCATATTGCAGCTCTCAGCTCATTTCAACATTTAATCTCTGCTGAAATGACCCAGGACTCACGGCGAGGACGTGGCTGCAAGGCGAGTCCCACCTCCAACCTACCCAACCAACCAACCAGGGTGAATTTTATTTACAATATTTACAGTAACTATTTACTCTGTACAATGCATATATGTTCGTTGTAGGCAAAAGGTTATTTAAGTAGAAGCCCCTTTGAATTCTGACTTTGAATTAAATGTGGGCATCAGCTGTCTTGATTTTAAAGTCACTCTAATATAAGCATCACGATTTTCATGCCCGCACACGTTTTCTGCTGCTTCTGTAACCGGTTTTACATACCTCAACTGACTGGGTGTGGCATGGGAATTTGAAGTAGTTAAATTCTGGTAGCGCTTTGTCTTTCAATAAAGAAGCAATGTATTCAGTTGGCATCTTGGACAGTAGTGGCGGCGGTTTGCAGATTGACCAATCAATTAGTTCGGTATAGTCGTTTGCACTAAAATTTATTGAAGGTATTTTAAAGTCTCTTACATATCCTTCAGCAGATGGCTCATTTCTGGATTTAAGGATCCTCCTGTAGCCATGTTCTCTAATGTGTGTTCTCTCATCCATTATCATAGCCAACATGTTTTTTTCAGGGTTCCTTTGAATTACTGGATCACTATTTGCTTGATATTGTTCGGTAGATACCTGGTTGTTTTAACTACCTTCAAAATATGCTTCGGTCCATCTTTCACAGTGTAGTTTTTCTTTATATCAAACCAAACAGGTGCATATGACTTCACTATGTAATTTGCAAGAGTCTGTAACTCAATTGTTGTACTAGTTTCGCATACATACAATCTTAAAACCCGGTTAGCACAGGTTAGCCAACGAGAGTGGCTGATGCGTCCAGGATCCCTATCAGCCAATTCCGGATTACATATTCCTGTCTTGACCGCTTTTACAATGTCTAGGAGATACTTCTGATCTTTACTTAGATCGTTTTTAGTGATATCAATGACTTCTTCTGATTGTATCGGCTCAAAATCTACAACAGGGGGTTTATCACATCTAGGGAGTTGTTTTCCAACTGGACCGCTAAATGATGCTGGTCCTGTTGTCGTTCCATCCAAGTGATCAAACAAATGCCTATAAGGTAACTCGTTAAAATGTCCGCCACTACTGTCCAAGATGCCAACTGAATACATTGCTTCTTTATTGAAAGAGAAAGCTCTACCAGAGTTTAACTACTTCGAATTCCCATGTCATACCCAGTCACTTGAGAGGTGAGTAAAACTGGTTACAGAAGCAGCAGAAAAAGTGTGTGGGCATGAAAATCGAGATGGTTATATTAGAGCTAGTTTAAAATCAAGACAGCTGATGCCCACATTTAATTCAAAGTCAGAATTTAAAGGGGCTTCTTTGTAAATAATCTTTTGCCTACAACGAACATATATGCATTGTACAAAGTAAATAGTTACTGTAAATATTGTAAATAAAATTCATCCTGGTTGGTTGGGTAATGTGGAGGTGGGACTCGCCTTGCAGCCACGTCCTCGCCGTGAGTCCTGGGTCATTTCAGCACAGATTAAATGTTGAAATGAGCTGAGAGCTGCAATATGATATGTTTGGCTAATACATTTTTTGTAATTCACTTGTTAGAGTCTTATTACAAACCTTAATGTGTTAAATAAACACTCATCAAATATGGAAAACGGCATTTTTACGGGACTCTATAACATAACTTTTACTATAATTTAGACCTTTTGCGCTAATACATTTAAGGAATAACAGGTCTGAAAGTATTATTTCTGGGTTGGGAAAACTATTTTGAATGGTTTTTACACTATTACAAATTAAAAATAAAACTTTTATGGGTTTTGGCACATGTTTAAAAATCGTCGAAAATCATGAAATATCGTTTTATTTACGATACAACCCGCAACTTTAGGCTTTTTGCGCGAATTCAGTAAATATTTTGTATGCATTACGGACACTCTTAAAAACACTTTTTTCATTATTAGAACAAAAAATGTATTTTTTTGTAATATTTGCATTTTTTTTTTTAATTTACCGGTATTTTGGCTTTTTTGGTAACTTTAGGCCTTCTGCTCGATTTCAAATTTTGAAAAAAAAAAAAAATAATAATATTTTTTCATTTATAATGACGCCTATGCGCAAGTTTTCCGCGCTATTAGAATTGAATTGCAGAAAAAACGCGTTTTTCGATGCACCCTAATGTATATCCAGCGAAAATTAAAAGTTTTTTTTTTTTTTTTTTTTTTTTTTTTTTTTTTTAGCAATCTACTACTTCTTCTATTAAATATAGAAAGGTGAAAAAAATAATAATAATGTGGATAAAAATATTAAAATTTGCATTAAAAGAACATTCTAAGTTTTTAAATTACTCTTTACTGAAAAGTTCGATTAAAAAATAAATAAGTAAATAAGTAAATAATAATAATAATAATAATAATAATAAAATAATTGTATTCCAGGAAATTAAAACGTCAATTAAGAAAACTATATAACGATATAAATCTATATAAATATTTAAATAACATATATCTGTATAATATTAAGGCTTTACATTTTTTGAGTAATGTTCATTACTGATTAAGTTTATCTGAACAAATAACTTATTATGTCGAATAGTAAGAAATGTTTTAAACAATATTAAAAAAAAAAAAAAAAAAAAAAAAAAAAATCATACATTAATTTTTTATTGAAATTTCAGTGAGAGAGAGAATGAAAGCGATATTCAATTGTTATTACAATTAACTAAATAAATCACAATTTAGTTAATTGTAAATCACAATTTAGTTAATTGATTTTAAATTCCCTAAAAATGGATTAAAACAGTATTATATAGCGCATAGTTTTAAAAGACATACGTAATTGGTGCAATATTTTCAAAAGGAGTCTTTGTAACACAACACAGAACTAAAAATAAATAAATAAATAAATAATTAAAAAAAAAATGTCAGATAAAAGATCAAACTTAAAATTTATTTACACTAAAAAAATGAAGTCAAAATTTTAAAATTGTGTTTTACTGAAAATTTTTAATTCCGTGAAATTCAATCTGTAGTCTACTATATTAAATTTCAATTATAGAGTTAATAGAACAAAATTATACAATAGATCAAAATTACTAATTTTTTAGTACATAACATTTTTGAACTGAAAGTAAGTTTATTGAGTAATGGTGATTACTGTATATTGGTTCATAAAAAAAAAAAAAAAAAAAAAAAAAAAATGATTATATCTCAACTTGAAAAAAAAAAATATTTTGTCATGGATTTTTATTTTTAATTATTTAATATTTTCAATTTATGGAAATTGTACAAAGGTTTTGGTACTGCATGCAAGGGTAAATTATAATTGTAATTACAATGACGATGAATTTAAATGAAAATATTCCAGTTCTATTAGAAGAATTGCTGTCAAATCTAAATAATATAAGTATCTAAATAATGTGTTCAATATATATATATATATATTTAATTACCCCAGTAGCACAGATTCACCGGGCAACATCGGAAATTGAGAATTTGCAAAACTGGGCAATATCGCCTGCCGATTACCGGCCTATATTATTTGGAAGCCTTTTTTTCCAATATTCCGATATTGGATTATCTATATTGACCAATATCGGTCGATATCGCTTGGACCGACTCAAATTGGCGAACATCGGAAGGCCAATATCGGCAAGCGTTTTTCTCCGATATTAAGAGGAACTGGCACATTTGACTAGCACCACTGAAGTAATAGGCTTCATTTAAAGGTTAATATTTTCATTTATAATTATAAATTGAACTTTATTAAGTTTGTTTAATAAAATATATAACTAGGCAACAATAATTATGGTTTTTGATATATTTTATACAGATCTGAAATCTTTAAATTGCATTTTCTCAGTTTGAATTTTTTTCTGAATTCATGATATTCAAAATACTAAAACTTTCACAGATATTTAAGAGAGACTCAATGTTTTATTCTTTCCTGCTGTTTAATAAAACCTAACAAAATTAATGATGGATACAATATACTTAAAGGGAAAAAAATACTAAAAGTAAAAGTTTAATTTTTTTTTTCTCAAAAACTAATTAATGTATTTCAAAATCCATCTCTATTCCTTTTAAATAGGCTCTATTAAAAAAAAAAAAGAAAACACTGTCTCCTCTTAAATGTTTGTAGAAATTTTAGCATTTTGAATAGCATAAATTCATGAAAAAATGAAAACTGAGAAAATACAATTTAAAGATTGCAAATCTGTAATAAAATGTATCAGAAACCATAAGAATTGTTTCCTGATTACATATTTTATAGAACATACCCCTTACAGTTCAATTTGAAAATATTAAATGGAAATATTAACATTTAAATGAAACCTACTTCAGTGGTGCCAAGTCAAAGGTGCCAGATCCCCTCAAGATGATAGTAGACGACATAAATCGTTTCCTTTTAATTACTGTTTTAGATTATAGAAATTTGCATACATATGCATTTAAATACAATATTATTAGCTATATTAAAGCTTTAAAAAACTATTTAAATTGAAAAAAAAATTTTTTTGATGTTTATAGACATGTTTCCTTTTAACTAACTTTTTATTTTTTTCTCTTGGTTTTAAATTATTACCTGAACAACATATTCTAAACATATTTCAGAATTTCTTTGTGGATTACTTAATACATAAATTTTCTAAAAAAATATTTTTTTTGTTTGAATGCTACAAGTTTGAAGTAAATTTCAGAATTCAAGCATGAAATTATTATTAAAAACAAATTCAATACACAAAGTAATAATCAACTATGCTTAGAATATATTGTTAAGCTGTACAAATTCGATAGGAAAAAAAAAAAAAAAAAGAGAGTAATAAGAATTTAAAAATATTTCAAAAAGTTAAAAAAATTTAATCTCATAAAAAAATTAAATATTTTGGAGAAATGTTTACTACACTTAATAAAATTTTTAAACATATGAAAGCAAACTTTTATAAATTAATTTAACACAGCAACTTAAAAAAATATTTATTGCTTCCCCCCCCCTTTTTAAATAGAGTTGAGCTTAATGAGATTACAATATTAAACAAACAACCTGCAATGAATAACTGGATAATTTTAATTCTGTTTTTCAAAGGTAATTAAATATGCATTAATATGTATAATTTTAAATATTCTTGCATAAGAACATTAAAAGTCAATATCTGTAACTTCATCATATAATCTCATTATGCTCCGCACTTAATAAGTAATATGTGCATTGTTCAGCCTAGCTAGTCATACTATTGCATGCTTCAAAAGCCAGTATTTGTTTATTTTAGTTTTAAAAAATATTCAATTTATATAAAGTGGAAGGCGTTAAATTGTGGAAGTTCCATTCAGTACTCCCACTTATTTAAAAGTATATTTTTTTCTTGATTTTCAATGATGTAATACCAATGTGTTTCTAAATATATAAAAAGAGAGATTAAAAAAAAATATATATATATATATTTTTGTCCCTTGTGACATACATTTGTTAGCTAATTGGTAAAAAGCAACTTTTCTTTTTTCTTTTGTTTCAATTTCATATGTTGTTATAAAATGTATGACAATGACAGCATTTGAATTTTTCCTTTTCATTGATTTTTTTGTAAATATTTTTTTGCGCTTTCAGAGCAAAATTTCGTATGATAAACAATATTCTATCACACAACATCTCTTAAGAAAAATCATGGTCCCCTTCCCCTTTATCTATACTTCCCAATGTTAAAGGTTGTATTCTCATCTACATATTTTCTATTCTTTTGTTTTGTTTCTCTCTCTCTGTCTCTCACTCCTCCCCTTTTTTTTAACTGTTCGATGACTATGATATCGTTTACTTCTACAAATGTTACTGATACTGATGTATACCAGATTTTTTTTAGTATGACAGTTAAATCAGAGCCTGATTGAGGCCACAACACGCTACTTTTTTCAATATTCTCACTAATTAAAGGCAGAAATGCGATGCCTTTATTGCGAAATTATTATTATTCGAAAATAGTGGTGATCATTATTCTAAACTAATTTACACCGAGTAAACAACTTCCCATTATTGAAAATATATATTTTTATCTTCTTATTTCTGCAATAACTTTATATTAATTATATGGGAAAATGTAAAGAAAATAAATATTGATAAGTATGTAAAGAATTCATTCATATATTATAGCTGTTTTCACTGCAACTTGCACTTAAGCTGCCGTAACAAAAATGAAATAAATTATTCAAGGTATTTTAATACAACTATATGCATATCAGGATTCATAGCAGTCACTATTTTAAATTCCACTATTATTGAAAAGTAATTTTTGCTATATTTAATCTAAGAAATATATTGAAAAATGGTTAATAGAAGATTACCATTGAAGAAAAAGTGATAATCAAATTAGTGTTGTTACCCTGACATCTTTTCGAATTTCTATGGTCCTGGTGAATTCAGATTTTTTTTATTTAATTGTACACGGACATACTGAAAATAAGAACTTCATATACAAACACCATAAAATATCCAAAATATCAATCGTTGGAAATGAAAATAATTAACATTTAAGACAACAACAGAGGAGCCAAACGCTTGAAAAATTGTGGTGTTTATATACAAAATCCTGATTTATGATTAGCATCAGACATTTTGTGGCGAATAGAATCATGGAAAATTCATTTTGTGAACCAATCAGCATGCAGTACTTAGGCTTCAGGTATTTTAGAGATAAGTATTTTAAAGAATATAAAATTAGAGAACAATCTAACTTTTCTTTAAAAAAAAGTTTAAATTAAAGCAGTAATTTTTTTAGGCCTGAAAATTAATATTAAAAACTGAAAACAGGTAAATAAAAGGAAAAGATTGAAATATTAATGTGAAAAATTTAATGTGTTAGTTTCTATAAAGCGCCTCAATTTTTAAAGACTTGGTAAAATTACAGAGAAGACATTTTAATGAAGTCTTCTTTAACACTTTAAATAGACTGAAATTAATTCCAAGGTTTTAAATAACTATCAAGTGAGGTTTTAAATGATTAACAAGTGTAAATCTAATTTGATAAAAACACCAACTTTGAAGTTAATTCAGTATTAATACAGTCGAACCTCGTTAACTTTAATCTCAATGGGTTTAAAAAAAAATCATGTCTTCAATAGTTCATGCTATCAGTAACTAATCTTCATATAACTAAACTTATCCTCTTTTTGATGGAGATTCTGGGAACCGTTCATGTTAAACGTAATTCACGTTAACAGTGTTCACGTTAACGAGGTGCGACTGTGTGTATAATAAATATTATTTTGATTGAAAAATTTGCAGCTCACAAATTGTGAATTATTAACATATTTTTGTTCTTTAATTTAATCAAGTATTATTATTTTTTTTATATAAAATCTGAAAATTTCAACCAAATTTAAAGATTTTTGGACTGTGTACTCATAATCACTACTATAAACAATTTTTGTTTTTAATAACGGGAAACTTGGCGTTGGAATATTAAAACCCGAATAAACTACTACGTCAGAAACGCCAAAAGAAAAATATTTGCGGTGCATACAGCTGTTTCGGTAGCCTTGAGCGTACCGTCTTCAGTGCAAAAAGAAGCACTGAAGACGGTACGAACTTTTTGCACTGAAGACGGTACGCTTAAGGCTACCGAAACAGCTGTATGCATCGCAAATATTTTTCTTTTGGCGTTTCTGACGTAGTAGTTTATTTCGGGGTTTAAAAATTTTGTTTTTCATCAAAATCGGTTTAAATTTCACCGTTTTCTTTCCTTTTTTACCAAGTTCAATGAAACCATAATATTTATCATCTAACATGAATTAGAAGTTGAAAGATTGGGAGATCACAAACTTCAAAATACCAATACAAAACTGACTTTGAAAAAAAATACATTTTAATTAATTTTAAAAATATATAGAAAATAGAATTTCCTCAAACATAGTTAAGAGCCAACCAGATTAAATTAATGTTCAAAATAAAAAATAAATATCTAAATAAAAACGAAGGCTGCACACTTAGAACACATTTTTTTTTAGGTTAGGGATAATGAAAATGAAAACAGCTACATTTTATCAAAAGTTATAAAAGTTGAAATTTACAATAATTCAATTTGAGAACAATATAATCTACTTCACAAATGTGTTAAGGCAGGGCCTGACTACAGCAAGAATATATGGTGCAGTTGCCCTAGGAAAGTTTCATTAAATTGGCCATTGTGTTAAGGAAAACAATTAGCAATATTTCAGATTTAGAAAAGAATAAGTAATTTTCTAATATATAGTATTTCTAAAAACATCACAAACATGAGCATTGTTTTAAATAATTAACATAGAAATTAAGACTTCAAAATGTAAAAAATGACATTCATATCTTAACAAATAAAATTTATTGAAACTCACGCATTTTTACAGTATTTAATGCAATTTTTCAGAAGTGAAAATATTCTCTATGTAAAAAAAAAAAAAAAAAAAAAAAATCATTGTTTGCAACCCCCCCCCTTTTTTTTATAACAAAATCATTTACAGTTCTTTAAATTTGCTTCTTCTTCATAGTTTTTCCGATTAACATATGTCCTGGTAGCACGCCTTCGATAAGTTGCAATGGATAGAGATCGACTTCTCGTATTTCATTTAAAAACACTTGCTAGAGAGGATAATGAAGCAAAAGTACAAATATTAAACACAATAATAAAAACTGTAGATTAAATTAATTTTTAACTTGAAAATGTTTTACATATTACACTGTTCTACATGAAAATAGGCCCCAACATCATTTTTGCAAATTCTTATGTAAAATGACCTCCAGAAATTCGAATATGACGCCCATTTTGCCCTATCACCCACCGTTTTTTAAGAACACTCCCATGCTTTTATCATTTTTCCGTAATTTTATACTTAGGTGATTGGGTCATATTCGGATTCAGGGGGTCATTTTACATAAGAATCAGCAAAAATAATATCAGGGCTTAATATATATATATATATTGCAGCGCAGTGTTACTATTCTGTGACTCATATGGACAAATAAACAGTAATATTTTATAATTAATTAAAGCAAATTTTATTGTCACGTTAAATGTTTTATATTAAAAACTGTAATATTGATTTTATTGATTTGATTTTATTAAACTGGAGCAGGCTTCGTCAGCTTTTCTTCTAGCTGTATTTAAGTACATTTTAAAAACCTTGAACCACTTATTACCTTATAAAAAATGTTATTGTTTTTATCTGATGCAGATCTAGAAACGAAACCGCAGACTTCCATTTTTGAATGTAAACATAAATATTTCGTTTCAAAGGGTGTTACTTGCAGAATAAATATCGGAATAACATACTAATTAAAAAGAAAATGATAAATATTTTATCTCTTCAGATCTTCGGATAGTGTGGGTTGGAGGTACCTGTGACTGAGTCACGCATCTTTCGGTACCTAAGGAAGGAATCTAACGGAGTGAAAGTCCCGAATTCAATTTTACGGTAATGGAAGGAGGGGAGGGGAACATAAAAGGAACAAAAAACATTAAAAAAGGAATTTCAGAGCTTATGGAAAAAGGAAACACAATATGTAAAAATGAGTAGAAAGATTAAGGACAGCATTACAAAACTAGAAGGAAGTTTAGGGATGGTATGAATATTTTTGATTTTTAAGAGCGCAATTTTTATTTTTATTATTATTTTTTTCTGATATTTTGAAAACAAAATTTTTTTAATTTTTTTTTAACACAAGGACAATAAGACAGACTAACACGAAACAATACAGAGACAAGAAATGGCTATAATCTCTGAGATATTCTATCATAATTTGAAGTCAAATTTGTTTTCAAATCTCTAAATAAAGTATCTGATATCAGATGCTAATATTTTTCAGCAGGATGTATTCGATATCTGTCGTCCTTGATGGAAAAAAAATCGCCAAAATACCTGGCGAATATGTTTAATTTCTTTCAAAAATCATGGTTATTTTAACAACGCATATTAAACGAGCAATTAATAGTAAAACAATATTTCGTACAATACGTATTACGAAAACATACATCTGGCATGTATATTATTGTACTGCGTTTTTGATCGCCAAATACAAAACACGCCAAGGACGAGAGAATTTGAAATTTAAAATTAAAATTTTGTCACTTTGACAGCAAAATAACTTAATCTAGTACATGTGCACGATAACTAATTTATAATTATACCAAAATATGGGAATTAAAATCGGGAAAGTATTATTATTATTAAATCAGTTATCATTTAAATGAAATAATTCATTCTTAATTAAGGGAGGGAAAAAAGGAATTTTCGTAGCAAATATAATCAAGCTGCATATCCAATAAAGCTATTCTACTTTATAATATATATCTATATATACACAGCCAAGTATTTGTACTGCTTTTGAAAAATAAGATGAATTTCGGTATACATAATGAAGTAAATACGTAATTTTTAACGTAATATCAACAAAATAACTTTTAGTGTAAATACATATATGTACACTATTAACTAGAACAACACGAACATTTACGAAATCATATTAATGCTAAATTCAATATATTATAAAAATATTACAAACTACGCATTGGCGCATCGAAATGAATATCACTATCAAATAATTTTAAATCTAATTAAAAATAATAATAATAAATGATAATTAAGAGTTATTAATCAATAATAAGTTATATTTACCAGATACATAGAATTTCATCCGTACGACTAACTTTGTTTCTTTCGAAAACAAAAACATTTTATTCTTGATGCCATTTCTCAAATAAAACATCTAAAGTTATTCTGTTGTGCAGACGATTGTTTAATTTCATTTGAAAAATATTTTAATTTAAACAGTGTACATTATATTTATTGTAGAAAAACAAACGGTATTTAATATTTATAAACAGGTTCAATTATTATTATTATTATTATTATTATTATTATTATTTTCATCTATACTTAGGTGATAAAATAAAAAAGAGGAGGAAAATTCACGCTGTTTGCATGGATTACATGCACTTCCAAACTGTACTTATCCGATACATCATTTGACCCAACTTTCAAATATTATTATTATTATTATTATTATTGATTCAAGTATTAACAAAATAATACAACTGAACATGCATTTCCAATAATTTTCTCTTATATACTAAAATGTATTTGAATATTTTTGCGTGGCCCTGTAAACCACTCACTAATGTTAACAATACAATATTTCATAGGAAGCCTTTTTTTTCCCATTTAAATACTGCATACTAAATTCTTTATATTTTATATTGTATAAAGATATCAAATCAGCTTAAAAGAAAAAAAAAAAAAAAAAAAAAAAAAACACTTGCAGACAGCAGTATATCCAAATTATTTTGTGAGTTTGTGTACGTAGATTTTTTACATACATTACCCGACTACCGTAGGTAATGGAAGTATTGTATTCGGTCCAAAAATTCGATGTCGAGTTTTCACGTGATTTACATGTTTTAAGGTCCCCTGAGTCCAAAAAAGTGCTTTTTGGCATTTGGTCAGAGTGTATGTGTGTGTATGTGTATGTGTGTGGGGAATCTTTTCTGACTAGTATATCTCCGAAACTAATAAATATGGAACCACAAAACTTCAGATTTGAGACAGGTCTAGTGTTCAGATGAATTCTTTAAATTTTGGTGAAAATTGAAAAACCGGGCGTGGGATATCCGAAACCGGTAGTAGATCCGTAAGTCCGTACCTCAAAAACGGCTCTAACGATTGTCTTCAAATTTGCTGCATAAACAGTCTATTCGATGTCCTTTCGAATGATATAGTTGGTTAGTTCAGGAAAATTGGTAGGCATCCTGTAAAAATAGCTCAATTTCAGGTACTGCAGGTGAGTTTTTTTTTAGAACGCCGGAACGATTTTTTTTCAAACTTGCCATATTAACTCCCTTTTAAATATCCTTTTGTATGTAATTATTGTTTTCCGATCAACAATTGAATATGCCAAGTTTTGGTAAAAGTCGGTATCTCAAAAACAGCTCTAACGATTTTCTTGAAAATTGTTACATAAACCCACTTCAGATATCCTTTCTCATACTTTATGTGATTATTACAAGAAAATTAATAGTCATCCTGATCAGATAGATCAGTTTTAGATCTTGGAAATTAGTGCCTCAAAGAAAAAAAAAAAAACAATAATAATCCCTCTACCTTTTTTATTTTTTTTTTAAACTCGCTATGTAAACTTTGTTTTGCGTGTCTTTACCCGTGTATTAACTTTCTCTCACTGAGATAGTTTTAGTTGTCTATTTCATTCGGTCAATTATATCACATCATATTCAAATATCTGATCACATTATATTCAAAAAGTGCATATAAAATGTGTAATTGAGGGTAATGGAAGTCGTGTGGTTGTTTCACACCAGACTTTTTTTTTTCTTCTTTTGCCTATGTAAGAAGTATTGGATTCGGGAAAAACTTTCGAACTCAAGTTTTCGAAATTTTTACACGTTTTGAGATCACCTGAATACGATTTGACTATGTTAAGAAAACGTCTGTCTGTATATTGTCAAAAGTTTGTAGTCACTATATTTCATGAAAGAGAAAACGGAATTCAACATAATTCTACTTTTGGTTGTATATTGGCTTAAAGTGTTCCTGATTACAGTTTTTTATATGTCGTACAACAAATGGCGCTGCTATGTTGCATTTTCCCATGTTTAAGGAAAGACTATATCTTAGTTTCTAAATGCTTAAATTCATAAAACGTGATGTGAATGAGAGATAAACGTGGTGTATAAAACATGATGAAAAACAAAATTGAGTTAATTGGGTTGCATATGAGCCAACAGATGGCGCTACTATGCTGCAATTTAACTTCGTCTACAGGAATATAATAGCTCAGTTTCTATGATATATATCTATGATAAAAAAGCACAATTCTTGGTTTATATATATATATACATGAGTGTCTATCGGCCGACAGGTGGTGCTGATTTTCCGAGAATGTCAAGATGGCTATATCTCAGGACTTCTTAGCGAAAATGGCACCAAAGTGGATATGTAAAATGTAAGCAATGAAAAGTTATGGCAATAAATATTTTTGTGCCTTATAACCAGTATAGGTACCGCTATTATTCATGATATAGAGGACAGATTTACGATGGCCACAGCATACAAGTTTATTTTGAATCTTTAAAAGAAATAAAGAATAAATACCTCACAATTCTTTATTTATAGTTTTACTTTTAAAGAGGAACGATAAAGTAAATTGCTTTATTGTAGCCCTGTATATTGTCTAAAAATAGAATATGCTTTCATATATCGTATTAAAAAATTAGAAGAAAAAAAAAGGGGGGGGGGAGAAGAGAATTTTTCAACATAACACAGCTGAAGACGCCCCCACGAGCAATTTCTACTTATTTTATTTTGTATGATTCCATACACTAATCATTAATTCTAGTCATACCTTATTTCATAGAGAACATGCTTATATACATCTGGATTATGTTACATTCGTTATGTTTTGTGCAATATAAAAATCTAATAAGCTCTAAAGAAATACATCTTATTCTTATAGATCATAATGTACCGAAATTCTTTTATGAGCCCCTATATACAAATCAGTACTGTTTTTTATAACACTTGTTCCAATTATGGATGAAGAAATCTCATAAAAATTATATTTAAAGCATTACAATACATAATTAAAATCTTGTGCAGCCCCCTGTATACTGTCTAAAACTAAAATAAATTGCAATGTATTAATAATTCTCACAGCACAACTGAAAACACCCTTCGAGCTATTTCCACATATATTTTAATTATATGCCTGCAGAATTTTGTGTGGTACCCTGTAAATCAATGATTAAACTATTCATACCCTATTCTAGAGGAAACATATGCAATTTGCACATGGATAACATAAATTAATTTTATTATGTGTTGTGCAAGATAGAAATATTACAATTTGCTTTACAGAGATACTCTCAAAGACCGTAATATGTATGAATTTTTTTGACTGTTCTTACACACAAGCCAGTGTTCTTATTTTTACCATTTTAATAGACAGCGCTCTATAGTGTACCAGAATAAAATACATCAATTTCGATCATTCTTAACATATTTATGGAAATTAGAGTGCGAGATTGGGAGCGGCCACAAACAGACAGACACATAGAAGAATGAAAGTCCTAAAAAATTTTAAACGTTGTTGGAAAAGGTTAAAAACGCATAAGCCTATTTGATTATTCGTTTCTAGTCTTTTTCAATTACATATTTAATATATCTGAATAATTTTGTGTGGCACTGTAAACTAGTCATTAATGTTGTTCATATGATATACGACATAGAACGCGTTTTTGTACGTATGTGTAATATATGTTAAATTTGTTGTGTTTTGTGCTGTATAAAAATATGCCTTATGTACAATGCAACGACATGAAACGTGCTTTTGTACCTATGTGTAATATATGTTACATTTGTTGTGTTTTGTGCTGTACAAAAATATTAAAATATCCCTTATAAAAATGCCCCACGTAGAGCTCAATAAATTGAAACTCTCTTTGGGTGTCCCTGTATACAAGCTAGTAGTGCTTTTCATACTATTTTAAATGTAAACTCTATCAGCAAATCTTGTCCTAAGGACATCCTAAGGATACTCTGCGGGTGAAAAGACATCCAGGAGATATACATACGATGTACTTGGGATAAGTGTGCTGTTAGGAAAAGCTGCTTTAGTCTAATTAAATAACTTGTATAAGCTTGAAGGTGCGACATTGAAAAAAATGGGAAAAAATTTGTCGATTTTCCCCTATGCAGATCGACACTGTGCGGCATTGGAAAAAATGCTCAAAAAATTGCCGATTTTCTCCGACGTAGATCGATACTGGGCGACATTGGGAAAAATAGGTAAAAAATTGCCGATTTTCTCCAATGTAGATCGATATCGGGCGACATTGGGGAAAATCGATAAAAAGTTGGCGATTTTCATCGATGGAAACCAATGTCGGGCAGCATTGGTACAATACTGCCCCGTATCGCTGTGCTACTGGGGTTACTGAGTTTGTTCTTACAAGAAGTTTTCTTCTAAGAAAAATTAATGTAATTTTGCATTTACAGTAAAGTGAGTACATAGTTTAGAACTTGATTGGAAAGAGGAGTTTTAATTTCAGGCTGTATAAATAATAATTATTTCAATATGCATGTAGCCAACAAATATTATATATATACATATATATATATATATATATATATACTGGGTTGTTCAATAAATAATGTCGCTTTTTTTTCATGTTTTTCAAAGTGAACTCATATTGACCATTTTGTTGGATGACCTTTGCCATCTTTCGGTAAGTTGAAAAATTCCACGTTCGAAGAAGCCTTGTTTTTTAGAAGCGAAGGTTTCAAAAAACGACATTATTTATCGAACAACCCAATATATTGCTGTTCAATCTACGATAATATTAAGAGTGATGTAAAGGGAAAGAAATATAAGAAAAATTTGTAATTTCAAATTGTACGTTACTGCAAGCATACTGCACTAAAACGTATAAAATGTCGGATTTCACGAACATTTTTTTTATTTTATTTATTATTATTATTATTATTATCATGATGTTTTATTAGAATGATTTTGTTGTATACGAGGATATTTCACTTGTTTTTGAAATGTAAATCTATATGTGTATATAAGTGTGTATGGACTAAATAAACTAGAGAAAGTAACTTTACAAATATATATATATATATATATATTCATGTTACTGCATTAAGATGAAAAACTTTTGTGAATATTTCATTATGCATTAAACATTTATTATACTAAGTGATATTTTTTGAAATCATTTTACTTTATTTTGTATGCTCAGGTGCTTCATCGCGTGATTTACTGCTAAATAAAGTACAAATATTAAGTACAGAGAAAGTACAAAAACTTATTTTTCTAAAATTCTTAGTGTTTCTAAAGTTATATTTATAACTGTTTAAAGAACGCTATTACTGAAATGAACATATCTTTAGTGTGTTAAACTGTATAAAAACGTATTGAGAGGGATAATTGAATAACCCAAAAATAGTCGCGTAATTTTTTATAACGCTGGTAGTCGCGTGTCGGTCTTTTTTGCCGCCACTGTTTAGTGTTGGGGGGAAAGCCAAAATAAAACCAGTAGAGAAAGATGAAGTGCCTTTAATTCACACGATTTTTTTCCCGCAAAACTCTAACCTGTCTGAAAAACCGGAAATGGGGAAAGGAATAAATCAACATTAGTGGTCGCGTCGCGGTGAAATAGACTGATTTGAGAAGTAAACTGTTTTTAACTGCTCAAAAATAGCAGGAATGTCTTGAAAACATACTATGTTAGAGGACATCCACCCAAGGTCAGGTACACAGAGTTTCCCCACTTTATTTTTAAGGGTTGATCTGCAGGAGGAATTTATAAGCGATGAGCGGCAAAAAGACCGATATGCGACTACTAACGGGTTAAGATCACAAAAATGTCTCTGTAAAATATCTCTAACAACATGAAGATGTTAGAAAGTAGTGTATTATAATACAACACAGGTTACATGTATAAGTTGTAAAATCTTAAGAAAGTTTTTTTTTTTTTTTTTTTTAGTTTTCAAAATATTGTAAGTGTGTTTATATATATGAATACTTAATTACATACGATTGCCACCAGCATATTTTACAAAATTAATCCGTATACCCGAGTCATATGATGAACCTTTGGTAAAATATACTAATATAATAATTTATATGAAAGATTTTTTTGTATTTATCCAGAAGTAATTTTTATGATTATGAAATGGTTTTAAATTTTGAAAAAACGATTAAAAAAATCTAAAATTTAATATTATAACTGTTTTTTTATTTATACATCTGTATAAATATTGTTAAAAAACAAACTAATTAAAATGTAGATATTTTTGGATCTTAAATTATGTGCATTACAAACTATGGGGTAAAAAAAAAGTTTAAGTTACATTCACAGTTAGAATTGGCTTCAGGATAACTTGTGGTACACAATTTCAAAACCAAAAACATAAATGAAGCCCTCATGATAAAAAGGTGTATGGATCATCACATCACGTTTCTGCAGTAACAAATAATAATAGTAGGCTGCATCGTCTTGTAGATTGTATGGTCTAAAAATGTATGCTGCAGGCTGAATGGTATAAGAATGTGTCAGTAGACTGTATGTCATAAAAATGTGTTTATAAAGGTAATATAATAGAAAATCCTCAAAATGTGAGATTTCTAAAAGTTAGGTCGACAAGAACATTGCATTGGTTAATCCTTAATTCGACATTGATCTAAAATAATATTTAAATTAATAATATACAGTTGATTTGGTTTTTCACGGGTTACAGAAATAATTCTAAATAAATCAAACCTTAACATTTTTTTTTTTTTTTTTTTTAATTTAATATGAGTCATTTTATGTTGTTCATAATGTTTTAGGTCACCACTACACAATTTAATATCTTTGTAGAAATTTTCTAAAATATTAAAGGCAAAAAAATATTACATCTTAAAAATTATTGTACACTATGTACCAAAAAGTATTTGAACACTTTCGAATTTAGACGTTTTGTCAAATATCTAAAAAAAAGTTCTTCAGAAAACATTTTCAAAACTGGGTATAAAAAGAACACGTTATACCTCATATATTTCAGTAAACGTTTTCTCCCGAAGAGGAAATGTTGTCCAGTAAAAAATTAAACAGTAACCAAAATGTTTTGAATCAACCTGCAACGAGTAATGTATAAAATGCGTATCGACTTTAAACGTGATTATAAGGATTTTTTTAGTTATCTGCATTAATTTTTATGACGGTTCCAAATATATTCATGGAGGTACAATGATTCCTATAAAAATTGCTAAAAATATTACCATTTTTTTTTAATTATAACATGTAGGGTAATACACCCAATGAAAAGTAATTTTTAGGAAACTTGTGATACTACATTACACACAACCTTCTGCCTTATGAAATATGAGCATTTTTACTAAATAGTTTTTAACTACCCATGCGCAGGATTCCATTAACGAAATTTCATTTGCATAATATAGTAGACAATAGTATTTAAGAACTTATTGAAATAAAAAAAGTATAAAAGATAGGATAACCGAAAATTCATTTACTCTTGAAAACAAAATGAAGATGGTGGGGGGGGGGGAAATCAATAAGTGATGTCTTAAAACAATCTTTACTGAAAAACATGAAGAAGACCCTGTTCTTTAAATACCCAAAGTTTGAAAACATTCCATCAATAGATAAATTTTTAAATAAAAAAAAAAAAAAAAAATGATCGTTTGAAAATGTTGCTAAAATTTTGAGCAGCAGTGTATATATATATATATATATATATATATAGTAGCCGCCGCTTTATAACATCACTGGTTAATAAAATCAGCCGCTTAATCTGATCAAATTACTGGGTACGGAATCAAATCAGTACAAACAGCCGCTTAATAAAATCAGCATCACCGGTTAATAAACTCAAAAGAAAATCTCTTCAACTGTAAAAATGATCGTGTTCGTAAGCTAAACAACGAATTATAATTTCTCACCGGATTTTTCAAAAGAAAAAAAGAAACAAAACATAGAAAGCCATCAAATTATTACTTTTTGTCGGAAATTATAGGAAATTATAATTAAAAAAAAACACGCCTTGCCATGTAATGGATTCTTCAAATGACTGGCCACTGAGTATTTTGTTCTGTCTTAAAATATTCAAATAGTGCTTTTAGTCCTTATTTTGAAGTAACTTGCAAGATATGCAAGCGGGTAGTTTTTATTTTGAAGGTAAAGCGTAAAATTTTGGCAAAGATTAATTTACTCTCATTTTCTTCAAATGTATAGTCAAGCAAAGACCACACCGAAGCTTGAAATTCCCCAGTTTGATTCATCTAAACATAATAATAAAAAGGATATCAGTGCCTAAATTGTACCAAACGGAAGAGAAAGGCCGTGTGTGTGTGAAATGTGTTCTAGGGGATTTTCCCTAGAAGAAAGTTTGGATAGACATTTACGCATACATACAGGAGATTTCGCAAGCGAAAATAAATAAGGAGAGCAGAAGTCATCAAGGTAGCACTTCTAGATAGGTACGAGAATGCCAGGACGCCAGGTCAAAGAAAATTTCCATCTTTAACGTAATTTTGTCCCTAAAAGCTGAAAATTTTACATGAATGATAAATAGAAAAGACTCCATTCCTGCGGATGGCTAGTTGATAGATGGAAGGGCGAAGAAGAATTCATCTCCATATTTAGGTAATGAATAATCTTTTATTGAGTTCGAGCACGTTCGCCGGATATAAAAATCAGCCGCTTAATAAAATCCTTTTGATGAAAACAAACGTGATTTTAAAAAGCGGCGTCTACTGTATATAATAGAAAATGTTAAACATTTTACTTTCATATGAAATTTCAATGTTTCTCATTTTATATTCTCCCTCAGTTTGATATTTTTAAAAAATTGCAATTATATCTTTAAGAAATTTTACAATGTTCCTTAATAATAGTACAAAGGCTGGGAAATTGTATGTAATCTTAAACATATATAGTCTGCTTAAAAAAAAAAAAAAATGCGAACAAAAGACTTACTTTTAGAAATTTCCGTTTTAAGACGTTTATAACGAGCTAACAAAAACAATTATTGTAAAGAGTGCACACATTATATGCAATTTGTAAGATTTCAGACTCCCTTCAATGCTTGTGTAAAAAAATTCTCGGTTCAGTGGTATTTTAAATCTAAGAAAAAGGAACATAAATCGAACGCTTGCCGGATTCTTTAAGCAAGAGAATGAAAAAAAGGGCAACGATGCATTATTCTTTTTGAAGTTTAATGATTATAATAAAGTAAAAGATCTATTTACACTTTAAATTACATTATGTACAAAAAAGAAATACTTAGTGGAACATAGTTCCGAATCTAAAAAACTCTCATAGTGAGAGATCGAAAAATTCCATCTTCGAACGCAGTCGAAGCATCTAAATCTAAAACACTAAAAAACTGGCCGTTGCCAAAATCTATTAACAAAAAAGGTTATATCTTTTTTTTTCTTTCATTGGCGACGCAGCGCCGTCTAAAGGGGGTTAATTTTACTACACTTGTTTTTATGATAGGAAAAAAAGAATTATTACAAATAATAATAATAATAATAATAATGATAATAATAAATCATATATTTGGTCGTAAATTATTGTAATTCATTAACTTTGTCACGATTTTCGTTATTATAGGCTTAAATAAAAAATTATACTTTGTTTAAAAATATACTTACATCGTTCAAATTTATACTCTAATAATAAACGGATAACATTTTTTTCGGAGTTTTAAACTTTATTTTAAAGGATATTTCATTTTTTAGTTCTGTCACGAAAGCAATACTTGACAAGGATCACGAAACTTATACATTTTTTATATGTTACCGATATAAAGTTCTTTTATATTTCTAACATGATATCGACACCGTCGATATTTTAGAAATTTCTAAAGACGTAAAATATTTATTTATTTATTTATTTTTCCCCCTTTTTTTTATCTGAAATTTAGAGAAATGATGTTATACTTCTTCTAACACATTTTAAATCGATAAAAGTTATCATGACAGTATGAAAACATTACATGATCAAAATTATGTAAATTTTAATAAATGCTTTCAGAAAAAAAATAGACTGTGCACTTTTTAACTAAAATCTAAACTAATTACAATATTTGTGTTTGGAATATCAGATATTCTGTGCCAGAAAATAAAAATTAAACTAGTTTTAATCGGTACATTTCATTTTATAATATTTCTGTTGTGTAGCAATGACTGTTAGATAGCAACAATTGTATTTATATTATATTAAATAAATCGCAATTATTTTAGAGGAAATGTCGCATTTTAGAGGATTTTTTTCACATTCATGTTATATAAGCTTCGATTTTCAGAATGTCAAATTCCTTTTTATTTATTTATTTAAATTATATATCACATTTTTAAGTGAAAATTTTGTCCCGTAGGCAAATGGGAAGCCATAAAAATATAAACAAAATAACAAAAAAAAAAAAAAAATAATAATTTTTGTGTTCACCCAATATATTAAGTGCTTGAAATTATTTTAAACTGTAGTATTTCATTATCACCATAACTATACTGCCCGGACCAGAATACATTTATAATGAAGAAACGTTAAAATTACTACAATTATACAATTATGGATTTTTTTTAACCCCCCTAATCGGCTTCCAAATGGAGAAAGTTTTAATGTCTTAACTACATGGTTTTTAAAAAGTCACAAACAACAGTTGTTTCAGTTTGAAAAAAAAAAAAAAAAAACTAAAGGTGTCAAATTAAAACTCTTAACTATTATATGTGACTTTCATACTTAAAAAACAAGCTAAAGGTACACAATTACTATTATTTTTAATTTGTAGTATATTAAGGGGACTTCTACTGCTCAGTGTACAGAAAAAATGCGTACCATTCGTTGAAAGGGTAAGGACTAAAAATAAAATATCAGTGATGCATAAATTACTTTCTACAACTTTTTTTTCAAACTTATAAAAATACCTTAGAAACAAAGGCTTTACAAAGAAAATGGGGACATTTGATCAGCTTAATCATACCTCCAATAATCTGTAATTGTATGTTTTTCAATAGCACGCATATTCTTCATGATATAGGTCTCTTTCATGTCATTAAAAATGTTCGAATTTGTATACCAGAAGATCCAACAAAATTTGAAAAATTTCAAATGGCAACCTTTTTTTTACTGAAATGGGTTCTATAAGGCAAAAAATAATAACTAGCGTTGGAACGGTACTTGTGGTACGAATATCGACAGCGCTAGGCAGATTAAGAAGAAGAGTGACTTTATTTTTTGTATGACGTCATATTTCTCAATGAGTCTTCGGATCTGACTAAATTCTACTGATTTTACTTCAAAACGCTAAGAAAAGACCAAGATATCCTTAATTACATGTAAATCTATTGAATAAGGACTTTACTTTCGTGTTTAGAAGTAAGACATCGTCATGACTAACGTCTTTGCACTAGGTGAAAAATAATGCTTTGTGAAATGCTTGATGTGTATCTTGCTTTCTCGCTCTGTGAACAATATGCCACTTAGATGGAAACAACGTGGGGAAATTGTAAAGATTTATTTTCTAAACACGCAGAACGCCGAAGAGGCATTGCTTCTTCGGGTGTGTATCGCAGACAACATGGGCAAAGCTGAAACCCGTGTACTGAAAAAGTTCTACGGTACTTCATACATAAATTTCAAGAAATTGGTTACGCATGGGATAAATCTCGACCTGGACGACCTTTCTTACCAGTCGAGACTTTTGCAGTGGTCCATCAGCCGATAAGCAAACTTCTCCGTTCAAGTGCGCCCGATGTTTAACACTTCCTGCAGAATGTTCTTCTGTTGAATTCTACGATATGCAATCTCCATATGTTTCCGTATCGTTTGCAATATGTCCAGAAGCTGCAAGCAAGTGATAACCAGCTACGGATAGATTTTGCAAACGAATTTCTTCTTCGGTATGATGAGATTAACAGTTGGCCTTCACGCATTCCGTGGATGAACAAGGCTAACTTTTCGTTAACTTGAAACATGGATTCAAAATTAAGCGTACCTTGCTGTCTTCTAAATATTTCAAAACAGAATCCGTAGGCTTTATTCAGAGCCGAAGGCTCGGTATGAAATCTGACGTCATTAAAAATTAAAGTATGTGCTCTGGTAGGTACATCACAGTTGTTTCCTCTTTTCTTTTTAGCCAGCCTAGCGCTGGCGATTTTCGTGTAACAGGTACCGTCCCAACGCTATTTATGTTTTTTTTTTTTTTTTTTTTTTTTGCTATGGAGATTTCATTCCAATAGAAATAAGTATGTGCTGTTATTACAATTTTTTTGAAATTTTGTCACTGTAGCCGTAATTGTTAGTGATTATTATTATCAAAAATACATTGAAATACATTTTATTATTATTGTTGAGCGCATACCTCAAAATACATTGCACACAACTCTTTTTCATTTTCTATGAAAAGCATGATAGCTACGGTCTCATACATCGTGATAGTTTTTGTTTATAATTACCCTGTATATAAGACGTAGGGTTTCCAAACAAATATAACTTAATTTTTAGAAACATGATGTACTACATTAGACACAAAACACTGCAGTTAGAATACAAGAAGAAGAGAAGGAAAGACAAATTTAAAGAAATATAACATTTTTATTTTATTTCATTTTATTTTAATTTTTAATCTTTTAACTTTGCTTCCATGAGCTTATATATATATATATATATATATATATATATATATACGTGGTTTGCGGTACAATAGTGTTCTATTGGTATTTTACCAAAAAAAAAAAAAAAAAAAAAAGAAATCGTGAAAGTTCATAAAAACATCATTGTTAAAATTAGTTTATTTTAAAGTACTTGGAGAGGAAGAAAGAGAGAACTTTATATAGAGTTGTAGTTGTAGCTATATTTTTGTTTTGAAAAACGTATATTATGCTACTGTTAAATGATGTTACTCTCTATCTATCTACCTCTCTTTCTCTGTATATATATATAAATCCTTCACAATTTGCTTTATATCCTGTAAAATTAAAATATAATTAATTTTATCGCCGATATCTTTCTAAATTTTCACAATATTGACAGTCTCTTTCTTTCTTTCTTTCTTTTTTTTTTCTTTTCTTTTTTTTTTTTTTTTTTTTATATAAATCAATATACTTTACTAATGCATTTTGTTATGCAAAAGAAATTTTATCATTGATTGAGCATGTTTAGTAAAACACGATTTAGTAAATACAGTTATAATTTGTCAGATAATTTATATATTGTATTCTGATCTCAGTTTTTTTGCATATATGCTTTAGTATATCACCTTATACAAAAATGACACTGCACTGTATTAAAAATCCCGCATAATTTAAAACAAAATCAAAATAATGTCGCTTTCATAAACAAAATATTTGTATCTCTAGCACTATACGTGTTATTTACCATACATGCCAACATCCTAATTAATATTCCGTAATGTCGTTAGTCCCGCCCTTTTTTTAACACCAGTAAATTTTTAGAATAATATTCACCAAGTGCAATTGCGATTAAATAAGAAGAAAAATACTCTAAAAAGATACTGGTGTGAAAAAAGAAGGCGTGGCTAACAGTACTACTGAATATTAATTAGTATGTTGGCAAGTATGTATTTACATAATAATGAACACAAATAATTAGAAACTGGCTAAATGTAGCAAGCTACTGCAGTAACAAACTACAAGAAATGTCTTTTACAGGATGATCTCAAACATTGATCTTATTTTTTACTCGCTATTAATTACAACCTTTATGTACAACCTTTATTGGGTGACCTGATATATAAGATGTTACCTACACCCCACGAGTTTGGAAACTTAAATAATTAAAAGCAGAGGCATACTGTGAATAGTTAAAAATTATCCGTGTTGAGCCTCATAATTTCCACTAATTGCAATTTTGGTTACCACATACTAATACAATTCTTTTTTCACAAGTGCTACAATTTTTTTTTTTTTTTTTTTTTTTCTCTGTTTCTTCCTACTACAAGCAATTTTGATTGTATTTTTCTTTTTTAGGAGTATTTTCTCATCTATTTCACGTGGTAACTAGTGAGCTATCACAACGCAATTTGTTATATGGAACTCCAATGCCTTTTTGTGTGTACTTTTATCTTAATTGTAAATGTACAGTGTTTTTAATAATAAAATTCCTATTATAAAGAACTTAGCTCTAAATAATTTTGAACGGCTGGTAAACAGATGATGGATTCATCTGGATTCCTTTAAATTATAACTGCGTGTTAATTATTATAATATGTAATGTAACATAACTAAGGTAATTGCACCAGAATTAGGCACTTTAAGTATAGTTTTCGTCTATTTTTCTGTGATTTTCTTAGACACACAAAGTAATTAATGCTTCACACTTTTATTGGCAAATTCTTTATAGGATTGTACTACGAAAATTGCTATCTGTAGTATCATTTTTACATGCAAAATTAAAATAAAATAAAAGATAAAATTAATTAATTAATTAATTAAAATAAACAAATAAACAAATAAAAGAGAGCTTAAAATGAGCCAGTAGTGAACACACTTTTATTTCGGTAGTGCATAATTTTAAATTCTTGCTTTATAATAAGTTAACCAGAGGTCATATTTTTGGGGGATTGCTCCACATTTAACAAATGTATAAATCCCCAAATATGTAAATCTCCATTATGGACGACATTTAGGCTTGACGCCTCATTAGATTTTACATCACTCTATTGATACACCATGAGGAATTGGCGGCAGTCAGCGACTCACACCTAAGAGTGTCTCCGGATATTCACATTGGAACCGAACTCAAACAACTAGTCTAATATCGAACGAAAAAAAAAATCACGAAAAAAAATGGTATCCCAATATTATTTCCTGATTTAAGTGAATTCTTATTTTGCTTTGTCTTCTAAATTTGTGGAAACATGGGAGCGATGCTCTCCGCAGAAGATTAAAATTGTGATGTTATGTTTCCAGACCAGTCCTATGAAATAGTTACACACCTGCTCCACCGAAGTCTTAAGCCAGCAGCAAAATTAATCGAGCACTATGAATAACCCCAATCTAAAAACAGTACACTTAATACTGCTTTGTTAAATATATCCTTGTTGAGCCATGTTCTTAGCCAGTTTAAGATCTATGATTAGACACGGATTTATTTAACAAAACAGTCTTGATTGTACTTTTTTAATATAGGAATTTTTGGCTAGTGCGCGAATAATTTTGCTGCCGACTGTATTGCTCAGCGCGTAGCATTAGTTTAATGTTAAAAAGCACTGAACTCAAATCTATATTAGAGAGATTACAGAACTATGTCCACTGCTGCTTTGGCTTAAAATTAAAATGAGTTAGTAGTGGACAGGATTGTACCCTACCGGTCCTTTTTAAAAATGGTGTCAAAACAATGATACAAAATTCAGTTATTCAGTTAAAAAAATATATTCAAATAAATCAGAATTTTAGATTTAAATAACTTAATTAAAAAAATGCAATTAAAATTATATATAGATAATGAAAAGGCAGAAATACTATATATACATATATATATATATATATACAGTCAAATAAAATTGTTACATTTTCGTAGATACCACTCATATTATCTCACTCTCTGGAATTTCTTTCAACAAATCGTTTCTTTTAGTGGAATTTATTTTTGATATATATATATATATATATATATGAAGTGTTAAAATAAAATATGACTCGTTTTTTAACTCAATCCTTCAGATTTTCAGGAATTTACTACAGATTACTTCCGGTGAGGTTTTGTGTAATACCTGATAAATATATTTGCGATTTTTTTTTTATATTTATTTAAATTCTAAAACTACGCTAAAAAATATATTGAAAAGTAGTAGTACAGTTTTAGTATATAAATTATTATTAATTAGTATAGAAATAAAATAAATAAAATTAGTATATAAATAAAAAATAATGCTATATATAGTATGTAAATATATTTTTTTTTTTCATTTGAATTCAAAAATGGTATTTAATATATATATATATATATATATATATATATATATATATAATTAAATCTAATAGTAAATTATAACAGGAAAATTTTTCTATATATGAATAAAAAAGTAATGTCATATAAAATGTGTAAATATTTTTAAAATTAATGAAAAAATACTTATCCTATTTTGTATTTAACATATATAGATTTAATAATAATAATAATAATAAAAGATTAAAGATCATTCTTAATTACTGTAGCATAGATAAATATCTATATCTATAACAACATATTATGTAGCTTAAACAATCTTTTTTTTTTTTTTTTGCCTCCATATCACTGACAGTAAATAGGTTTTCATTAAGATTACGTACACTATATATATAAATACCCTGTTAATCACTAAATATGCTGCTCAGTTTTTATTTTCTACTACTAAGTGTAGCAATGACTATTACCCGGATATTTTCACTCACAATAATTTTTTTTTAACCGAATAGCGTTTTACATTTTGCATTACATTTTATAATAAAATTTATTTGTACACCATACTCTCTGGCTATTATGTAAACATTAGGTTTTAGCTATATGCACGAAACATTCTTAAAAATATGAAAAATCCAGCTTTAGAAATGTACATAATCTTGTAATTTGTATTTTAAGCATTTTTTTTTATTATAATAATACAATCTAACAGTAATTTTATAGTAATCTTAAAATTTAACAGTAATTATAAACAGTAATCTAGCAGATCAAATTTAATTAATAATTTAAATACTATTTCCGTGAAAATTGTAACTCATTTCTTTATTGGAACTGTTATTGTAGTGACGTACATGAAAAACTACAGGAAAAATAATATTATTTTATCGGCTTCCACAGGAATCTTAATGAAAAACATGACGGCATGCCTAATGAATTATCGAGGTTAGCGACAAAATTCAAATTACTGAGGTTCTTGTGGCTCAGCTCATGCAGTGTTTCATTTGCTAAAAAAAAAATAATAATAATTAAAAAAAAAAAAAAAAAAAAAAATCTGAAGTAATCTGCGATTTTTTTTACCACTAATTTTTGCAGATAATACTTAAACGTACTTATCCAGAATACACATTTAATCGAAGCATTTCTCATTGAGAACCTGAGCAAAAAGCTAGTGGTTAATAGTCATCGACAATAGATTTCAATATATAATACAGTTTTACTGATTTTTGTGTTTTAAGTAATAAATAAATTATTATTATTATTATTATTATTATTATTATTTGTAAGAAAGTTCAGAAAGAAACTTAGAAGAAACTTTTTTTTTCTTCTTCTAATGAATCATTTCTTTCGATATCAGAAAAAAATGACAATACAGGCTCCTTTTAGAAATAAGAAAAATGCCTCAATGCAAAGTAGTAATGTATCAGAAAACCAATACATCAATAGTTCTTGCAGTAACTGATAGTAACCAAGGTAAAGATTCCTGGTGATCTTAGGTGTTTGATGGAAAAATAAATTTTAAACAAACGCCCCTCTCTCCTACAAACTGTTATCTCTAGCTGGCAGGCATCAATTTCATATGATGTCGTAATTGGTAATGATATGAAGAATACATTTTTTAATATGAAAAAATGATATATTCTTACAGTACACTACATTATGAAATAAATTCATATCCCCAAAGAAATAATATAAGAGACTTCTTAACTTGCAAATTATATGTATTGAAATATAGCTTAAATATCATTTTAAAATCATTTTAATATTGAATGCAATAACCAGTGCCAGATTCAGACTAGAAAACCGTCAAAGCAAAGTGGGAGGGAGAGCAATTTAATCTGCATGTTTACTAAGCAATAAATCAGGTTAAGAATGACGAATCGAACATGGTTAATTTCCATCTGTCCATCGCCATGTATAGTAGGACTGCGAAATTACCAGTCAAAAGCGCCATGTGAAGGTTTCATTGTTCTAAATGTAAAATAAATTAGAAATTTTGAATTTAGGAGAGACGGTTGACAAATTACAATCCTTAACCTGACTTAGATTTATGAGCCAACAAAATCCGTTAACACGTGGAACAAAACAAAAAAATATTATATTAGTCATTGGGACATAAAGTCTGAAAATAAAACATTTAGAATGAATCTAACCGCAATTGACTTCCATATAATGTCTGAAATAATGGTTATTAAATAAAATATATATTCATCAAAGCTGTTTAAATATGTATATCGTTTAATTTGTAAAATTTCATAACATATGAAAATTTAGTGCGTTTAATTATTTATTTCTTCATATATATATATATATATATATATATATATATATATATATATATATATATATAATATAATATAATATAATTTCTTAATAGGGTATATTACTCACATTTTTCAACATTGTATGAAAAAGGCAAAAATTAAATGTTAAGAATTTTCTGTTTTTCTACGGTTTATTAACGGTATTTAAACAATAGAAAAAATAATAAAATTACTTGTGTAATATAAGAGTTATTACAGCTATTTTACAGGGATTTTTAGAGTTATTTCAGGTATATTACAGGATTGTAGAAGTATCCATAAATAATGTATTGGTTGTGTCTCAAAATAGTAAATCCAGAACTAGTATGCTGTGTCAACCACACCTTTCTTCTGTATTTTCCTATACAAATTCATGAAAAGAAAATAAATATTATAATTGTTATTCATAAAACTTATTTTACATAAGGAATGCAAAAGATTTTTATCTGAGAGTAGTATAGTACTAATTTTCGGAAAATATAAATTTTTAGAGGTCATCAAAAAAAAAAAAAAAAAAAAAAAAAAATGTTTCTTTCCCAGAGGTTTCATTTTATTTTATTTATTTATGTATTTTATATTGAAAAATATCTATGATACTATTTTACATAATTAGAGATTTCTGGTTCAGCAATTCTTCTAAAAGTCACTGAAGAGTTTTTTTGAAAGATACTAATACTAAAAATTTCAACCTTGGTATTTGGAGGAAGAATAGAAACGTTGACCCAACAACGGTTTTTTTTTCGTGATTGATACTTCTTAAAATAGATATCTTTAAAAATAAAAGTGTAAAACTTCATTAATACAAAAACTTAATTCTTCGAAAGTTCGTTGTCGATTACTTTGAAAAAATTATACAACGCTGAATTGAAATACGAGTGTGTTTGTATATCGGGAGTTTTACGGAAATCTACATTTATTTGTCACGTTAAAGGAGGGAGTGAGCAAAAGACACGTTTCCAAACGTATTCCTTTGTTAAATCTTAAATCTTTATAAAATCATCACTTATTGCTTTGAAATTTCGACACACAGATGCAGTAAATTTTGCGCGTATTTTTATGTACTTTGTTTGGCGACCACCTCTGCTTTGTTGCTTCAGGAGAGGGGTCGAAAAACACATTCCAAGCGAACTCTATTCCATATTCGTGTGTGGGTCTCATAGGTGTTACTAAACATATACTATAAAGGAATTTCAAAATCCTTTCCTTCCCAGGAATGGGACAACCATTTTTTTTTTTCGACGTGTAAATATTCAAAATGTTAAATATCTGAAAACATTTTACTGATTATTTTGGAATTTAGAGATGGTTTTGCATTCGAAAATTCCCCCTTTCCGCTTTTGAGTTTGAGAGGATGTGTCAATAAGAATTTCCAACGGAACGCGCGTTTGCTATGTGCATGCGAAGGGCGTAACTGCACGCAGCGAGCGTGGGCATGGCGCTACTGAACGATGTGCTTAACGGGAACTGTTATAGTTCACTCGAGAAAGGCAATGCTGAAACATTGGTGATTCATTCAATGCTCGTGTGTGGATCCGTGTGTTTCTTCAAGGCAGAACGCTGCTGCAGGTATTGATGTCAACACTGTACTCTCAGGAATACGACTACTGAAGGCATCTGGAACAAAAATCTAATTTTTGAGCGATTTCAGTTTTTTTTTTTTTTTTTTTTTTTTTGTAGAACACAGTTTTGAATTACTAATAAAGAAGAAATTAATTTATAACTAACTGTTGACTTCTCAGATAACATTCGATAATTAACATATTATCAAATTTAATTTGAAAAACAGTGATCTTACGGGTCAAATAAATTGAATATAAATATTTTTTAAAAAAGAAATAAACGATGCAGTGCAAGTGTTCCGAAGAATTACCACAAAATCATTAATTTACTTTTTCTTTGCGTTGTATCATATAATTTATTCACCCAAGTTAAAATATTTAATACTGGTATTTTACTAAATGCATTTACTATTTTATTAACGAGTTAATGAAAAATTACAGATATCTTTGCTAATAAAATAAAAGCAAAATTTTAGCACATCACAATGATTAAAAAATATCTTCTTAAACAAACTAAAAGCATCTCTGATAGTTTTCAGTAATTAATATTTTAAGGAATATTTTAAATAACCAAATTTATCAATTATATATAAATAGGGGAAAGTAGTCTAAAATGGTCATAGAGCGCAAAACGATCCCGATATGTTTTCTTCGAAAAAAGATTGCACTATATTCTGGGTAACATATAATTTATTTGCACCAAATCATGAAGCAACAATGTCGGTATTCAAACGATTGCTGTGTTATACATCTGATTAGAATTCTTTGAAAGAGTAGGTTTTTATAAAATCTGATATAAGTTAAGCACTGATTTTCCTATTTATTTAGATACGTAGTCTTTTATGTACAGAAACATGACTTCGTTTACTTAATAAAATATATTTTTAGATGTATATTACACTTGCAAAATTTCTTATGTTTCTCAGCGTCATCCAGTAATATGACCTAAAACTGACGGGTATAATGACAGGTAAAATGATTCATTAAGTGAATAGTTTTGGATCCATTATGTGAATCGTTATTAAACCATTATTTGTATCGGATGGGGTGAAAATAGACATTATAACATTTATTTCGGATTTATTGTGGGTCTATCATTATGTTTACTATTTTCCTATGATAATTTTCAAATATTCTTCTTCTTCTTCTTCTTTTTTTTTTTTTTTTTATCAAGAGACTCGGCAGAGTCTCAAGTGACGCAAGCGCAAAAACAAACGAACGCCACGACACTCAGCGGAAACGGAAAAACGAACGAAACTGCGACACTTATATCAAGAGACTCGGCAGAGTCTCAAGTGACGCAAGCGCAAAAACAAACGAACGCCACGACACTCAGCGGAAACGGAAAAACGAACGAAACTGCGACACTTATATATACAGGAATTTAAAGATCAAAGAGACCGCTGAAAGCCGACACTTAATATCTCAGGAAATATGGGAGGTTATGTTCTGATAATTTCAAAATAGTCTTTCACCTTCTGTCTGATCCTACCCTGAAATCGCTACATTTCTGCGTGCAGTATATTTCGAGATATGAATTGGCTCATTTAAGCTATAAATGGGCGGCCTAATGTGTAAGATTTTTTTCTCGAATATGGCTCGAGCGAATTTAGTTTAATTTATATATGATATTAATCGCTTTTATCTGATGTGCCTGACATCTCCCTTTTCCCTAGGAAAACTCTTGTTTTTTTTATAACTCAGTTTAAAAATCGAACTATTTTTTACTCCGAAAATACCGTGATGCGGCAGTTTCGCGGACGAATACAGTCCAAAGAATATTCTGAAATACTCAATATCAAATAATCGTTTTGGCGCCATCTATCGCGAATTGGCGTCAAAAATAAACACAAAAATATAAAAAAAAAATACTTTTCTTTTTTTAATATATATATTAAATGAGTTATTTATTTAGGTACTTGTATTTTATATGACATTTGTTTATCAAAAATATTCTTTGTATTTACATTGTTTTCATGCTGATACGTTGTTAACTTTCAAAATTGGTTCTATTTTAAAAGGTGATTGCAACAACAAAAAATTTTTCCTTTATTTTCATAAAAATGACAAATAATATGATAATCATATGCAAATATTTGTAATTTTTTCAAAATTAGGTGATAAATCACTTAAACTACGGATTGAAAAAATTCTTAAAACAGAATTTGAAAATAATTAATTTGCTCATTAAGTTTCTAGTATATATAATATATAAATTACAAAATGTTAAGCTATAATAAAATTTTGAATAGATTAAGATTTTTTTTTAATTAAATTCATAACAAACTATACTACTTAAATATTTACCAGTATAAAATTTTCACTTTTTAAAGATTTTTCTATTATTATTTATTTTTCTCTTTTAAATCAAATCTATACCTAAAAAATTATAATAAGAAATAGATATAAATAAGAAATTTTTGTCATTTTTAAAATGTACTATATTATGCCTTTGTAATGTTGCATGTTTCCATCTTTTTTATCACTTTTTATAAAATTTTGAAATTTTATTTAGTTTGTTATTTTGTTCGAGTATGACCTATAAAACAACACTTTTAATACAGTGTTATAACTCATTACCATGCTCCTTTAATTTTACGTTTTAATCATTAACCCCTAAAAAGTAATGATATCAATACAAAAAACCCTTAACGGGTTAAACGTTTGTGACGCAGCACTGTACTTTATGGCTATAAGAATTAGAAATACAAGTCTTAAAAATAATGATATCAAATTTTCAGTGACGCTTTGATATTAATTAAATTATACATAGATTTTCTTATTTGAATTTGCTTTTTCCTTTTATTTATATTTACAGTGTAAACGTTATTTTCAACATAAAATAATATATAGCATTTTCTCATTGATACCTTTCCATTCACATCTCTTATACTATGAAAGCATGTATTTTAAAAGAAATTATATGAAATTCCAGTAACGCAGTGGTGTTACATTAAGTGATTTGTTTTTAAATTTCTCTGCAATTATTTTGTTTTGCATATTAAAGTATATGTGCACATTGAAATATTGCTTTTAATTTTCAAATACGCTGTCAAATATATCACTTTCATTAAGCTTATATTATGTACTGAAATATATTTATTTCAATGAATTATTCTATCTTTTGCGTCACGCCATCCAAAACTGTAAGTAAAATATATGGAAATGTTTACTTTGTGTCATTTCATCCAAATAAATTGAAAATGCATGCAAATAGATATCGTGATGCAAAGAAAAAAACTGTGAATTTTTTTTTCAGTTTTGGATGGCGTGACGCAAAAGATAGAATAATTCATTGAAATAAATATATTTCAGTACATAATATAAGCTTAATGAAAGTGATATATTTGACAGCGTATTTGAAAATTAAAAGCAATATTTCAATGTGCACATATACTTTAATATGCAAAACAAAATAATTGCAGAGAAATTTAAAAACAAATCACTTAATGTAACACCACTGCGTTACTGGAATTTCATATAATTTCTTTTAAAATACATGCTTTCATAGTATAAGAGATGTGAATGGAAAGGTATCAATGAGTAAATGCTATATATTATTTTATGTTGAAAATAACGTTTACACTGTAAATATAAATAAAAGGAAAAAGCAAATTCAAATAAGAAAATCTATGTATAATTTAATTAATATCAAAGCGTCACTGAAAATTTGATATCATTATTTTTAAGACTTGTATTTCTAATTCTTATAGCCATAAAGTACAGTGCTGCGTCACAAACGTTTAACCCGTTAAGGGTTTTTTGTATTGATAAAGTTATTCGAGAATTCTTTTTTTTTTTTTTTTTTTTTTTTTTTCATAAAATGAATTATGTATGCTACTTGTTTGTAAAAAATATTTTATTTCATTATATTTTGTCATAATTACATCTATATCCTTGCAGAGAAAAAGCAATTTACAAATATTTTTAACTGAAGGATTTTTTTTGCCCTTTGGTGTTGATAAATTAAACTTTTGAACGATTTTTCAAAAATATATTTTTTTCATTACACACTTTTAGTTTAAATGTTATGAAAGCATGTTTAAAATGCAAAATATAGAGCAAAACAAACTAGCAAATTGCCAACGATTTATTTAAACAGATATGTTGTTTTGCGCAAGCTTTTCCCGTAATAGGATCAGTTTACCTTCCATTAATATTGATTAGTATACTGTAACTTATCCATTTTATCATATAGACATAAAAGTAAATTTTGTCTACCATTGCTTATTATTGTAAAATAGAAAGGCTACAGGAATAAACTTAATAAAAGTTAATACGAAAAACTGATACATCTTAAATGTAGTCGATTAGCATGATCGCTTAAGAGGATGTAACCATTCGCCAGTTTAACTATTGTAGAACAGGGAGAGGCGCAATGCGGTATACCAATACCACCAATAGTCGAGTAATTCAGATCTTTAACTAGTGGATCTGCTGATCAGGAGTCTGAATGTCCTACTTGCATCATTAGGTCATTTTTATTTATTACTTATTTTGTAATAGTACATATTGATTCGATCGACTTTTTACCATAATCAGATACATTACTGAGAGGGGCTGCCACCCCCCCCCCCCTCAACCCCCCCCCCCCTGTATCTCTCTTTGTATACCTAATTGTATATCATATACAATGTTACGGAATTATAAATTATTGCATTTATTTTTGTATAAATTCTTTCAAAGTGGTTTAGTAAAGGTGATAAAAGGCTATTTTTGTGCATTTCTAGTCGTTTTATCGTCAAAATGGCATGGCCTAATTTTCCCTTAAAAACACTTAAAAAAGCTCCAATAAGGGAAAAAATGGATTTGACGCAAAATTTGGCGACTGTTTCCCTCTTTGGCGATTTTTTGGCGACCTTGGCGAGAAAATCCTTATTAGGGATATACCAAATATGGAAGCTCTAATCTCACTGGCTGATGAGATACGAGAATATTCCAGAACAGTCTGAGTTCGATAGAAAAGTATAAAAGGAGCATTTTTTCGCCAATGCGGTCAGTCTCAGATCTGTGTAAGTTTCGTCAAATGCTTGCTTTGCTTTGAGCCTCTTTGGTTGAGACTTGCTTTATATGTTATTGCTAAATAGTTTGTACTGTTAATTTGCTGTTAAAGGCTGTTGTTTAAGCTGTGTTTACTGGTTGAATTGATGCCGATACTCGGTTTATAATCCTGTATTTTCTGAAACTTTCTGTGAATAAATCACTGAATTTTTGCAAGTTTCGCCATTCATTCTCGGACAACTTACGAACCCTCAAGTACGCAACAATATGCACCCTTAATAAAGGACGATCTTGTATTATTTCCCTGAAATTCATAAATACCAAATTTCGTAACTACCAAATTTCATAAAAATAAATAAATAAATAAATAAATAAAAAAATAAATAAATAAAAAAAAATACATAGCATATTGGAAATATTTTGCGTAACATTTAAACTAATTTCAAATTCTATGCCCACAATTTTCAACAGGAAAACATGCTTTTAAAATTCTAATAAAATCTCATTATATTTGATAGGGAGTAACCATGTTAAAATAAACTTTGATCAAATACCGACTATAGACCGTAATAGTACGAACTTATTTTATGTATCCCGGAAAAGTAGCCACAGTCATTATAAACGCCAATAATAAGAATAAACCCAATTAATTATAACTCATTAATTTTTCAAACTAATTTGACATCATTTGGATAATTACAGTACATACTCGGAATTATTTTGTGTGGTCCCATAAATTATTTAGGCTATACACAACCTTTTTTTAAGATTAACATGATTTTAAGCATCTTTATGATGTATGTTAATTTTATTAAATTCAATTCAGCATAAACGCATTAAAGTGCGCGCTTAAATAAAAATTTGTCCATAGGCTCTAATGATACGGAATTCTTTCGTGTGTTTCTGTAAACGAATCATAAACATTGTATACACCAGTAAAAACTATTCAGCTTATTTTGCGTTTAAAATTAATAATTGTTCCAAATTTAATATCGTTTGGATGACTACGTGACATTGTCAGAACACTTTTGTAAAGTCCTGTACATTAATTAGAAAGTTTAAGAGACATATTTTCTTCAAACAACATAAGTTTAAGTCTCTTACTCACGTACGCTAGTTTCATTTTCTTCATTGCAAAATAATGATAATAAAATGCGTTTAAACGAAACGAAATTCATCTCATACGCCGTAGTATTAAGAATTTTGGCGTGTACCTATACACAAGGGTATGTCGAAAAAAAAAATGTATTTTTTTCGAAACGCTATACCGCGGAAAACTTGCCTCTTAGGTAGTTAAGAAAAATGCAAATAAAAAAAAAAGAAATTTTATTGAACCCCCAGCTAGCGCATTGTACTTAAAATTTCGATTTTTTTCGAAAATCAAGTTATTTTACTAGTTTTTTCACAGTACACAACCAAGAATATTTTAAACTGCTATAGTGAAAATCCTTTATTAAAAGGGTTGAAAAACAAACAAACAAAAAAATAATAAATAAATAAAACCGTCAAAATCTTTCAATTTACGGTAGCGCAAAGGACTCAAAAATTGTTAAATTATTTCATTTAAGGTGTATACTAGCACCTTTGTAGTCAAGCATGCTGAGTTGTTTGTTAACGCTTACGCGACCGCATGTTTTTGTCCTTTATTAAAGTAACGTACAACTGTGTGCGTTATTCTCATTAGTTACAATATTTCGGAACAAAATTTTACATATTCACATTTATATTACAAATTGATATATATTGTAATTTCGCTCTTTCTAATCAAAGCATTTATATCCGTAACATATTGATATTACAAATAATAATATTTGGTATATTTTTAAGAAATAAATATCACAATCTATGTCATCGGTCGCGAAAATTTTAGTAGCTCATTACTGTTTTTTTTTTTTCTTTTTTTTTTAACTTTACACTATACAATTAATTGTAATAGAATGATCATATAAAGGACATTAATAAAAGAACAAATCAATGCTTGTTCTTATTATAGTAACATACTTACAGGACTGCCAACCATCTCATTAATAAGGGTAGACTTGTTAACGCCCCTTGAAAATACGCCCCATTTCCCACACCACTTTATATTTAGATCAATTCTCTCCAAATAGTGTTACGATTAAATAAGAATGAAATTACTCTAAAAAATTACTGGTGTACAAAAAAAGGCGGTGACAAAAGTACTACGATTCATAATGAGATGGTTGGCAAGCATGTATTTACTAAAAAAAAATATTGTCAGCAAGTACAGAGCTACAACTTGCCTAGCCAAAAATAGGTTGTAAATTTTGCAATGCAGTGCAATGCAGTGCAATGTTTTTCTTTTTTTTTTTTTTTTTTTTTTTTTTTAGTAAATATGTTACTTTACTAAAAAGTAAACATTATTTTTTTCTTTTATCTATATCCTTTATATGGTCATTCTATTACAATTAATTGTAGTCTAAATGTAAAAAAAAAAAAAAAAAAAAAAAAAAAAAAGAAAGAAAAAAAAAAAAAAAAGAATGGGCTACTAACACTTTCGCGACTGCTGACGTACATTCACGTCATTTGAAAATCTCTAACTCCACTAGTGGGCGTTTCTTTCTCAATTTTTATGTTATTTATTTCTTAAAAACTTGCCCAATACTCATATTTATACTATCAATACATTGCCATTACTACGGGGGATCCGGACAAAATACCGAGTCAAAAAATAGTATGATCTATTTCAAAATTTGTATTTGAGTCACATTGTATCTCTGGTGAAGGTCACAAGACCTTAAAAGTCTAAATTAATTAATTAAAGCAAATAAATGTATTATAGTACGGAAATTTATTATTTTATATACATTTAGTTTTAAGTTATTTTATCATATTCAAAATACATTTTTAAAATATTGTACACCACTGCTGACATCAAAGCTGAACACTGTTCAAAAAATTTAATTAAAAATTTTAAAATAGATAAGTAAACTTAAAATTTTTATGACTAATCTCGACAAAAGTGAATTAACATAGTGTTTAAACTCTTTTAAGTAAAATTTATAACAATTTTGGAAATGGATTTGTCAGTATGTGAGTGCTCTGACAGTGGTATGTGTTGTCATGAAATTTTATACATTTTTATTTATAATTATGAAGTCCATTTTACATTCCATTCATTTATGGAGGCGATATTTTGTTCACGCGAGATTTTATCCCCCTACGAATATAAATGCTTTGAATAGAAAAAGCTTAATTACAATGTATATTCATTTGTAATATAAATGTGAATATGGAAAATTTTATTCTGAAATACTGTAAATGAGGCGAATAACGCCCACAGGCGGTTCTTACTGTAAAAAAGACAAAAAAACATGCGGTCGAGAAAGTGTTAACACACAACTCAGCATACTTTACTACAAAGGTGCTAGTACGCATCTTAAATGCAGTAATTTACCGATTTTTAAGTCTTTTGCGCTACTGCAAATTGAAAGATTTTGACGGTTTTAAATTTTTTTTGTGTGTTTCCCAACCCTTTTAATAAAGGATTTTCACTATAGCAGTTAAAAATATTATTAACTGAGTACTGTGAAAAAACTAGTAAAATAACTTGATTTTCGGAAAAAATTGAAATTTTAAGTATAATGCGCTATCTAGGGGTTCTATAAAATTTCTTTTTTTAATTTGCATTTTACTTAACTACCCCAGAGGCACGTTTTACGCAATATAGGGTTTCTAAAAAAGCCATTATTTTTTTTTTCGTCTAACCCTACTATAAACAGTTTATAAACAATATAGCAATAAAAATTATACAGCTACTTTTATGCAAAGCTGGAACGTGTGCGCCAATTTGCAAGTCAGTCGGAAGACTTTTGCGGCCGCTATTGCGGTACATACAAATTCTTCCCATAGGCCGTGATGATAAGAAACAAATTTGGCGTGTCCCTGTACACGAACTAAAAATGGAATGCACATCCAAAACTATACAGCTAATTCCGTGGGGATCATGAACATGTGTACCACATTTCAAGTCAATAGCGTGTTTTTTGAGACCGCTAACCCACAACAGACAGACGGACAAACGGAACCCAAAATCCTTTTGAGTCTCAACAGAGGGCCTCCACTGACGTTTCGGCAAAAATTGGAAGTCAATAGATTGATTTTTGCGGTGGCTATCGCGGTACATACAGATTCTTCCCATATTCCGTAATGATAGAAAAAAATTGGCATGTCCCTGTACACGAACTACAAATGTGATACACACCTAAAACTATACAGCTAATTCCGTTGGGCTCTTGAATATGTGTACCAAATTGCAGGTCAATAGCGTGATTTTTGTGGCCGCTATCGCGATACATACAAGTTCCTCCCATAGGCCGTATGGATAAGAAAATCTTTGGCGTGTCCCTGTACACGAATTACAAATGGAATACACACCCAAAACTATACAGCTGATTCCGTGGGGCATATGAACATGTGTACTAAATTACAAGCCAATAGTGTGATTCTTCCAGCCGCTATCGTGCGAGAGACAGGCAGACAGAAAGACAAGCACACTGACAGAGCCCAAAACCGCTTTGAGTCTGAACAGAGGGCCTCCGCTAACGTTTCGGCAATCCTTGCGGTAGAAGCAGGCATTGTTCAGCAGAAGAAACAAGGGTAGGTTTTAAATCACACTGACATATACTGCGTTTCTAGAGTTATAATGTTAATAAAAAAAAAAAAAAAAAAAAAAAAAAAAAAAAAAAAAACTAGTGGAACTGCAGATCAGGCGCCTCAACGTCCTATTTACAAGAGACATTATTCAATAGGTCATTATTATTTATTACTTATTATATAATAGTATATATTGATTCTATCGACTTGTTATCATAATCAGATAAACTCCTGAGGGGGGCTGCCGAACCCCTCAACACCCTGCTGTATCTCTCTTTGCATATACCTATTTGTGTATCTTGTAAAAAGTTACGGAATTGTAAATAATTGCATTTATTTTTCTATAAATTCTTTCAAAGATGTTTAGTAAATTGATAAAATGATAATTTTGTGCATTTCTAGTCGTTTTAGCGTGAAAATAGCCTAATTTTCCCTTAAAAATTCATTAAAAAGATCGAATAAGGGAAAAAATGGATTTGGCGCCAAATATAGCGACCGTTGCCCTCCCTGGCGATTTTTTAGGCGAACTTGGCGAGAAAATCCTTATTAAGGATACACCAAATATGAAAGTTCTAATCTCATGCTGATGAGATACGAGAATTTTCCAGAACAGTCTGGGTTCGATAGAAAAGTATAAAAGGAGCATTTTTTTTCGCCAAGGCGGTCAGTCTCAGATCTGTGTCAGTTTCGTCAAATGCTTGCTGCGCTGCTGAGCTTTGGATGAGACTTGCTGTATCTGTTACTGCTAAACAGTTTGTACTGTTGCTTTGGTGTTAACGGCTGTTAACGGCTGTTGTTTAAGCTGGTTTTTACTGGTTGAATTGAAACTGATATTTGGTTTATAGACCTGCATTTTTCTGGAATTTTCTGTGAATAAATCTCTGAATGTTTGCAAGTTTCGCCTTCCATTCTCGGAAAGCTTACGAACCCACAAGTACGCAACAATATGTATTCTTAATAAACGACGGTGTTGTATTATTTCCCTGAAATTCATAAAGACCAAATTTCATAACTACCAAATTTTATACAAAAAAAAATTACACAGCATATCGGAAATATTTTGCGTAACCTTTAAACTAATTTCGAATTCTATACCACAACGTTTAACAGGGAAATATGCTATTAAAATTCTAATAAAATTTCATTATATTTCATGTGGTGTACTTTTAAGAAATATCGATTATAGACCGCACTACTACGACATTTCTTTGAGTATCTCGGAAAAGTAGCCACATTCATTAAAACCCCCAAAAATGAGAATAAACCTAGTTATTTATAACTCATTAAATTTTTAAATTAATTTGACATCATTTGGATAATTACAGTGCATACTCGGAATTATTTTTTGTGGCCCCATAAATTATTTAGACTATACATAACCTTTTTTAAGATTAACATGATTTTAAGCATCTTTATGATGTATGTTAATTTTATTAAGTTCAATTCAGCATAAACGCATTAAAGTGCGCGCTTAAATAAAAATTTGTCCATAGGCTCTAATGTTACGAAATTCTTTCGTGTGTCTCTGTAAACGAACCATTAACATTGTATACACCAGTAAAAACTATTCAGCTTATTTTGCGTTTAAAATAAATAATTGTTCCAAATTTAACATCGTTTGGATGACTACGTGACATTGTCTGAGCACCTTTGTAATGTCGTGTACATTAATTGGAAAGCTTAAAAGCATATAATTTCTTCAAACAACATAAGTTTAAGCATCTTACTCACGTACGCTAGTTTCATTTTCTTCATTGCAAAGTAATGATATTAAAATGCGTTTAAACGAAATTCATCCCATACTCTGTAATGTTAAGAATTTTGGCGTGCTCCTGTACACAGTTTATTAATAATATAGCAATAAAAATTATACAGCTGTGCAAAGCTGGAACGTGAGCGCCAATTCGCAAGTCAATCGAAGGATTTTGCGGCCGCTATTGCGGTACATACAAATTCTTCCCATAGGCCGTTAGGATAAGAAACATTTTGGCGTGTCCCTCTACATGAACGACAAATGGAATTCACACCTAACACTATACAACTAAATCCTTTGGGCTCTTGAATATGTGTACCAAATTGCAAGTCAATAGCGGGATTCTTGAAGCCGCTGTCGCGCGACAGACAGACAGGCAGATAGACAAGCACACAGACATAGCCAAAAACCGTTTTGAGTCTCAACAATGGGTCTCCACTGATGTTTCGGCAATTAGTTAAATATAAAATGCATTAAATATATAGATTGGCGAATATTTAACTCGTATGCATATATGATACATACACACGCACACACCAACACACACACACACATATATATATATATATTTATATATATATATATATATATATATTTAGGTATATTTATATGTATATATATATCATAAAATATGACAACATACATTGCAACCGTTAGACCAGGATGCCTATTCCACAGTCAGTGATAAAAAATTATTGGTTCATTATTTGTAAACAGACGTTTATTAATAGCTATTTGTACCTCTTCATTTTAGACATTAGAACTTCATTTCAAAATGCTTGGTTTCGTATCGAACCAATATTTATACAGAACATTATCATAATTATTATGAATAAAAATATGTATTAATTTTTAAAAATCCAAAAATTAAATATAATGATGTACTTTGTTTCGTTCTCATTTATTCTATACATTTTAATGTTTAAGCCTTTTTTTTTTTAGTCTTGTAAAATATGAAAGCTTAATTTTATTTGTGATTGGTTAAATCTCAGCCTGCTTTCGTGACCAATTCTAAATGATTAATATTAATATATTTTAAAGTATTTTGATGTGGTGATGTATTCGTATGTACTTCTTATAAATGTCACAGTTATTTTAATTTAAGTGAAACAATTTACACTTTTTAGGGTAAATATATAACGTCACAAATATAAAAAATCACAGACATGATTTTAGAGACTCATCTTTATAACATATTTTTTACTAAATTGACACATTTAAAGTTCAGAAATAATAATTAACACAGACAGTAACTTTATATGATATGCAGTTTAAAAAAAAATTCTAAAAATAAATAATAAAAGGTATAAAAATCCTTTAATATCATGACAGATGACAAATGTAAAAATGTACAATTATTTTTCCTTATTTTTTAATTTAAATATTCTTTTTATTTAATGACGTAAAATTCTTTGTATATATTTATTGTTATAATATCTGATATTTTCGATATGCTTTCTATCAAGAAAAAATTAAAAAGAAATCAGTCACGTGAAAAGTATTAAAAAAAAAAAAAAAAAAAAAAAAAAAAAAAAATGTATTTTTATTAGTTTTTGCATGAAATTAAGCAAAAATGATTTAATTCTTATGTTCGTTCCATTAAATACAACATTGGTGAGAATACATTTGTTTTTTGTTTTTAGATATTTCTTAAAAATAGTTATAAAAATTATAGCGTCTGAATTTCTGTGTCTGAGATGATGAAAACAGCTTCTGCTAATTATTAGAGTCTATTCTATAGTCTAAACAAAAATTATTTTTATCATTTTGTGTAAATAATAAACTCACGAATAACGAGAATAAATGCTTTCGTAATATGTAAATTCGAACATTCATTGCCAAGCAAATGTCATTTACATTATTTTAAGAATAACAGATGCATTCCTATTTTTATTTGATCGTGAAAAATTTATTATGGGATATTCACTTGAATGTTTTGATTGCATTTGACAAACACTATTTTTAGAATTCGATTAAGCATTTTATTTATTTACATGCAATATCAAAAACTTATTTCTCTTTAAATCAAAGCATTTCAAAATTCTTATGTAAATGAAGCAACGTTCTGTATTTTTAGTCATATATTAGATTTGCTTTAAAACTCTCCAGGAATATGAATAGTCTACTTAAAGCTTTATTTCTTATGTTTAAATTTAACTATGAAAAGAGAAGTAGTTGCTTTTAAAATATTTTATATGCAAATAACCTCCATGTGTGTATGTGCTTTTACATTTTAAATGTTGCGTAGTTTTCTAAATATTTTCCAAAATACATATGCATTCATATGCATTTTAAATAAGGTATTTAACTAAATTTTAAAATAAGTGGTTATTTTATATTCTATACATAAATTAGGTAAAAGTTTCTATGAGATTTTAAATAGAAGTCAGAATATGATATTTTTAGTTTATTGCATGCGTATGAGAGGCTTTATTTTTGATTGTTTTACAAGAGATTAATAAGTTAAGGATACATCTATTTCCAACAAAATAATGTAATTAACAATAAACGGATAAAAATAAGTAAATCTAAGTAATGTAATTGAATCTAAAATATTTTTATCTTCAACTCCAATAATACCATTAAAATAATAAAAATAAAATATAATATAAAATTACATTAAATTTAGAAAACTGTCGGTATATAAATCAGTTCAAAAAACCCTTAACGGCTTAAAAGTTTGTGACGCCGCTACTTTATGGCTATAAGAATTTGAAATATGAGTCTTAAAAATAATGATATCAAATTTTAAGTGACGCTTTGCAATTAGTTAAAGTATACATAGATTTTCATATTTGATCATTTACTTTTATCTTTTATTTATATTTATAATGCAAACGTAATATTTTTAACTTCAAGATCAGACAGATATATAAAATACACTCACTAGATGCTTTTTCTTCGTATTTAAAATTCAAAATAACAGTTTTAAAAGGAATTATATAAAAATTCCAGTGGCGCCTCGGTGTTATTTTAAAAGATATGTTTTTAGATTCCATTAAAATTACTTTTGTTTTGTCTAATAAAGTATATTTACACATTTAAACACTGCTTTTAATTTTCAAATATACTGTCAAATAATTATACTTTCACCGAGTTTGCATTATAAAGTAAAATTATTTATTTCAATAAATTGATTTATCTTTTGCATCACGCTATCCAAAACATAGTATCATAGTATCCAACTAAGTGAAAATTTGCTCAAAGAGGTAGTGTGACGTAAAGAAAACATTTACACAAATTTTACTTGCAGTTTCGGATAGCGTGACGCAAAAGATAAATCAATTTATTGAAATAAATAATTTTACTTTATAATGCAAACTCGGTGAAAGTATAATTATTTGACAGTATATTTGAAAATTAAAAGCACTGTTTAAATGTGTAAATATACTTTATTAGACAAAACAAAAGTAATTTTAATGGAATCTAAAAACACATCTTTTAAAATAACACCGAGGCGCCACTGGAATTTTTATATAATTCCTTTTAAAACTGTTATTTTGAATTTTAAATACGAATGAAAAAGCATCTAGTGAGTGTATTTTATATATCTGTCTGATCTTGAAGTTAAAAATATTACGTTTGCATTATAAATATAAATAAAAGATAAAAGTAAATGATCAAATATGAAAATCTATGTATACTTTAACTAATTGCAAAGCGTCACTTAAAATTTGATATCATTATTTTTAAGACTCATATTTCAAATTCTTATAGCCATAAAGTAGCGGCGTCACAAACTTTTAAGCCGTTAAGGGTTTTTTGAACTGATATCATTACTTTTTAGTGGTTTTTGATCAAGAAATTAAAATAAGTCCTTCTGGCTCCTAGGAAGGGTAAACTAATTTATCTTTTCTTATGAAGTTGCCACCACTTTTTTTCCAAAATGGCAGTTACAATCTATTAATGGACTTAGTGGATTTATTAATGAAGGTTTGTATATATGGAGTTTTAAGCAAATCGGTTCATAAAACCTTTCTAATGTAAATTTGAAATTTTCAGTGTGCTAGCACAGGGAAACAAGAGGGTAGATTAAGTTGGCAAATGAACATATCAAATACATTTCTAAGATAAATCTACACTACAAATTTAGTGTGAATTAATTCAGTATTTCAAACGTTATCATACTGACAAATTTTCGAGTAGCCTGCCACTTGGAAACAAAATGGAGAAGCTTCGCACTAGAAAAATTTATTGACTGGGATTCTCAAACTTAAAAAAAAAATAAAAAAATAAGAAAGAAAGAAAGAAAAATAAGTGGATAATTTCAAATTTAAGTTAGAATTACGTAATTTACAGTTTACAAGTTTCTTTTTAGAGAATTACAAATTAAACAATTACAAAAAAAAAAAAAAAAAAAAAAAAAAAAGTAAATATTAAAAATGGAAATTTGTATATTTTGTTTCCCCTTTTTGAGGCCCCCTGCAATTTTCATCAAAATTGCAGGTAAAAATTACTTTATATATATTTTCCTATAAAACGTTTGGAGGAAAAAATAGCCAAAATATAAATTAAGCTTTACATTTCTATAATTTTAAAAATAAGATAAAATCACCTGGAGAAAAATTTTATGGAAAATATAAGTTAAGCTTTAAAAAAAAAAAAAAAAAAAAAAAAAAAAAAATGAAATTTCTGCGTAAAAAATCTATTTCATAAATATATTTACAACTACAATATACAAAAAACCCTCCTTTAATTTTAAATAATTATTTCTACATGTTTCGAAGCAATTAAAAGTTTTTTCTTTCTTTCTTTTTTTTTTTTTAAGAAAAATAAATAAATGTAGTGGCGCCATCTAGTAGTTTAAAGTCATATACATATATATTTAACTTTTTATTATTATTATTTTTTTTTCCCTTAAAAAAAAAAAAAAAAAAAAAAAAAAAAAAAAAAAAACTTGTTTAGAAACAGGTAGAAATAGTTATTTAAAATTAAAGGAGGATTTTTTGTTTATTGTAATTGTAAATATATTTATGAAATAGAATTTTTCATGCAGAAATTAATTAATTAAAAAAATAAAAGAAAAAATAATATTTTTTAAATGCATTAGGGTTTCAAAGTAAAGATGTTATTTATTTTTTTTTACGTGTTTTTTAATAATTGCTATTTGACATATTTTTCATGAATTTTAATAAAATTCACGAAATAGTGTTATTTCTAATAAACCCTATTTCATCCCCTAGTCATTATTGCTTTAAATAATAATAATAAAAAAAAAAATTGATTATGTTAATATTTAAAATATGTTTCATTTTAAAGTCTGAAAAATAAATAAATGAATAAACTCTAACTGTATTTTCAAAAGAGATTTTTAATTTTTAAAAAGAAAATACATATACATATTTATTTACGGAAGTGTATATTTTAAATAAAAACCGATAGATGGCGCCAAAACTCTATTTGCTGTTTTTTTCTATTCCCGACGCGGAATGATACATGAATATGAATCGCAAATCATTGTGCTATTATAAAATCGATGTTCATGAATGATTAAAAATTTTTTCGCTTTAAAAAATTGTAAATTCATCATTATTATGACAAAATGGAATATCAAAAATTACAAAATACTTCCTTATTTAAAATATTATCTAAATATTTTTTTGACTAAATATGAAATTTTCAAATCAAAAATATTTTTTTCATAACAGAAGAGAAATATATTTAAGTGAATTTGACTTTGTATACATACAATAAATATTTTAAACATGTAATAAAGTACTTTTGCGTTAAAAAAAAATCTAAATAATTCATTGGCTGCATTGAAGTCGGACAATCAACCAGCCCACATACCTCACAAGAAAGAACCGCACAACAGCCTTTTCACCCGGAGAAACACATGTAATTGGCGGAGTAATATAGTTCCATATTTAAAGCGATTTATATAAAAAACAAGAGTTTTCCTGAAAAAAACGAAGACGTTACTAGATTCAGAAAGATCCTATTAACAACGTATATTAATTATATGAAAATCCTTCGAGCCGTTTTAGAGATATTTTTGAGAATTTGAGTTCATTACACCAACCGTTTTCCCATTTTGGCTTTAAATTGAGATTCAGATCTCAAAACATACTGCTTGTAGAAATGTAAAAATTTCAGGATAGATTAAGACCAAAGATAAAAGACTATTTTGAAAAGATCAGAACAAAATATGGCATATTTGCTGAGATATTAAGTGTCGGCTTTTACAAATCTCTCTGAAGTCAAACTAGCCGTATATATGAGTTCGCAGCGTCAGTTTGGGCTTCCGCTTGCGTCACTCGAAAAACTGCCGTTTTTCATGATAAAATAATTTTATTCGTTCGCCACCAGTTAAAAAATGACGATTTTATGCGGTATTCTTATGTTATTTTTTATTTACGTTGCACCTGAATTATTTTATTATACATAAATTGATGCATTTAAATATCTTTTGATGGGATATTAAAAAGTTCTTATTTCTTTTTTTAATAAATTGTGGGAAAGTAATATGGTGTGTCACTCACACGTCTTTCTCTTACCTTGAAATTTAATACTATAAACACAGGTTGGAGATTAAGAGGATAACGAGTTGGAAGTAACGAGTACTGTTATGTGAACCTGTGTTAAACAATTCAAATTAGGCTTCGGAAGATTTTATATGATAATTAATTATGTGTGAGGGGGGCTAACCCCCCCTCAACCCTCCGTTTCATTAATGCACCTACATTTATACAGAATTTATTTCTATTATTAGAATTAAAAGTTTACTTAAAATTATACAGACAATTTTCACGCGCAACATTCATTGAAATAATCTTAATCAAACTTTTCCAGCAACAAACTTATATTAACTTCAAAATATAACATTTGGAACTCCTAAAATTATTCGTTTTAAAGTTACTCTAAGAGACACAGACAAAGATTGAACTTAAAAAAAACTTGACTACGGTAATCAGGAAGCTTCAAAGCGTGTAAATATACAAAAAACAAGCGATGAATATTTAGCTTAAAAAATACATTAATTACCATATCTCTATGAGGACTTCATTTCAATTCACGAACAGCTTTCCTGAAAATGGTAAAATATTATTAGTTAATAGTAAAATATTATTATGTGTTGTGGCCACCACTTGACTTTCTTCTATATTTCCCTATACAAATTTACTCAAAATAATTTATTAAAATTATTATTAAAAAAAAAATATGTATATATATATATATATATATATATATATATATATCCTCCATAATAGTGCAGACGATTTCCCTATTAGAGAAGTAGTATAACACTAAATATCCAAAAAAAAAAAAAAAAAAAAAAAAGGTTTAATTTATTCTGAATATTACATTAAAGAAAAAAAAAAATTATAACTTTATTCTAAAATATCACAGATCGATATTCCAACCATTCGTTTTAAAGGTATTGGCGAGCTCTTTTGAAATATACCCATCATCAAAATTAACTCCCCTCGAGGGTATATTCCCCCGTAGGGTGGAGGAGAGGCTCCTACATACACATTTTTTTCTCAGTTGACTATCTCTAACACAAAAAATATATATTACATTATACGTTACATTTTGTGTAGTGCAGTCTATATATGTTAAACTCTACTTACCTGCAATTTCTCCTGTAAATGTAATGTATTTGAATACTTTTGAGTGTCCCTGTACACGAAACATTTGCTTCATCTCAATGAAAAGCTTAGTGTAGCTTCCCTATATGATACACACTTAGCATACCGAGTTTGGAATTTCTGCTACTATTTGTTCTTGAGATATGCTGACACACAGACCATTCGTTAAAAACATGATTTTTGTATTCAGGGGACCTCAGAATATGCAAATATAACAAAACACACGTTCGAAAATTTGACCCAAAAACAATACTTTCTCGGCCCCATAGGTAAAAGAAAGTAAAAAAAAATATGAAATATCTGTAAAAAATATAAAGTAAAAGTCATTAAACACAAATAAATGTAATTATCAAAATAAAGACCGAACAATTACCAATAAAAGAGAAAAGAGGCTAGTTTATGATTCCTTTCAGAGAAATGTATTTATCATTCAAATCTTTTTATAACGAGAAAACAAGGGTTTAATGTCGTGTGAATTTACTCTTCGAAACTGTCGAAAGTTAGTAATATTTTATTACAAACTCCATTGGCATAAATTTACAGAAATATATAAATAGATATTCGTAGTTCCATAAAATTATATATATAATAATATTAAAAATTAGTAATTACTCAATAATTTTTAACCATTGTATTTCGTAATCACTTAATATTAATATTAGGGGAGACGCGCCCACCTTGGCAGTTGGTGGATTTGGGGTACTAACTTTAGCAAAGAGATGTCAAAAACATTTTTTCCATGTGTAGGGCTCATAGTGCTTTTATAGGGACACAAAGAAAATGCTTACCATTTAGTAGTACAGACTTCCGGAGAATTAGTGAACATGGAAAACAATTATGTACACAGAGCGAAAAACAAAATTTAAGAAAAAAAAATTCAAAGTTTATACATATAATAATAAAAACTATAAATGCATGCAAAACAATTTTAATTTAATCCTAAATGTTTAGAATATCGGGCGTAATCACTCCAAAATCGTTTAAGTCTAACTTTCGAAATGTGAAATCATTTTGCCTCTTCATGACTTAATATGTATTCAGTTTGTGAAATGTGCGCAGTTTTAAATTAATGAAATTCCTGTTTCATAAAGTAGAGTAATTATTAATTCTTCAAAATCCCTGATACCATGAAATTATCATGGAAATTTTGATAATAAATTTTTGACTAATGGAAGTCATGTTTATCAAGTAATATGTATACATATATCAACACGACAATAAATAAATAAATATATAAATAAATAAATAAATATATATATATATATATAAAACTTTATCTCCCCCCCCCCCAAAAAAAAAAAAAAAAAAAAAAAAAAAAAAAAAACTGAAAACAGCAGACTAGTTTCGGCTAAATTTGATAAAAACATTTCATGTTTAAAAAAAGTCGCTCTAAATATATTGATAAATATATCTATAAAATATTTTCCTGCATTGAAACATAATAGTTTCAAAATATTGACCTACTGCTTGTCTTTTAACCACAATTTGTCTTTAAAATTTACGAATATTTAATTGTATTCAATACTCGGCCAAAATGCTTTTCGGTACAGCGCTAGTTCATAAGCTAAAATATATATTCAGTTACACAATATCAATATTTACAGGAACTGCAGATTTTAGTAATTTATCAATGTTGTATGGAGTTATTGATTCATTAAAAATGTAGTGCACACAAAGCGGAAAATAAAATTTAAAAAATGAAAAATATGCCAAGACAAAATTCGTCTAAAAAAGAGTAAATACACGCCTAAATACTAAGAATGCCGGCGAAAGTGTCGAAAACTAAACATTTTGGGAGGTGCTCACAAAATTGCATTTATTACATTTTAATAGTGACTCAAAAATGTTTTTTAAGAAAATCACTGATTAAATTAATGTTACTTAATATTAACTAATTATTAGTATTAAATACAAAATACCACTAATTAAGAATGTTTATAAGACTTAAATTTTGGTTTTAAGTCAGCTATTCGAAAGGGGATTCCTTACACCTATGAATAACGTAACATATATTCAATTTGTGAAATGCACATTTGTAAAATAATGAAATTCATGTTCAAATAGAAGTACAAGGATCAATACTTCAAAGCCAAGAGGTCCCATAAAAATTTTGATAATAAAATTTTGACTGCTGAAAAACATGTTTAACAGATAATACGCATACAAATGCTTACAAGACAAAAAAAAAAAAAAAAAAAAAAAAGAGTATACGCATCACAAAAGCATTTGTAGAAGACAGACCAAATGAGTTTCCATTTGGCGTACATGTTTTGGTTTAAAATATGACACTCTAAAAATATTAATATACCTATCTCTCTCTCTCTCTCTCTCTCTCTATATATATATATATATATATATATATGTATATATATAATTATTATGTTCCTTGAAATAAAAAATATTCATTAAAAGTAATCGCATGCTGTAGCTATTAAATTACATTTGGTATTTAAATTTGGTATTACATATTTTTAATTTTCCATATATGCATCAGTTACTACTTCAGTTCACTAAAAGATGGGTCGTATATTCTTTCGACCCGAAACGATTGTTGCGAGATGTTTTATGTTTTTTTTTTTTTTTTTTTTTTTTTTTTGTACTCATTCATTGGAACCATTGATATATTATTATATGGCATTCCATTGACTGTCAACAAAATTCTGAAAGATAATGAAAATTACAGTCGGCATCAAAAGTATTCGAGAGCTAGCAATAATTCATATTTATATATATATATTCATAATTCCAACCCATTATCTAGTTAGGAAGGGGGAGATTTATGAAACACCCTGTATATTTAAGGAAAATATTGTAATTATAACAAAAATTTGAATATGAAATTGTAGTGATACGTTTTAAGATTCCCTAAGTTCATTTTTGCAATTTTTACGGTGATAGGTGTATGTGTGTAAGTGAACATGATCGCGTATAAACGATCTATATTAGAATCACTGTAGGATGAACTGTAGAGATTTTCATAAATGTAACATTGGTAGATTTTATTTTTTCAGGTAGAAATAGAAAATTATTTATCATTATTACCAATGGGCACAATTCATTTAAAATGCGACAGCATCAAAACTTCTTATTCGAAAAAATTATATGCATGTCGCAGGTAGGTCATCGACGTACGAACTGTAGATATTTAGTTATATCTAACACTATAGTTTTCTTTTCTTCTTTTTCTTTTTATTACAGAGACGCAGTGAAAAATTATTTATCATTATAGCCTGTAGGACTAAATTTAAAGTGTAATAGAATCTAAATGGATTACTCGATTAAGCTTTAAAATTATACAGAAGTTATAGGTCAACGTCACACAAACTGTATATATTTGCGTGAATCCACCACATGCAGATTTTTACAGGTACGCATTGAAAAATTCTTTATCGTTATGACTCAAATTGTTATTATCAATGGGCTTACATTATTTGAAACGCAATTGCGTTACATTAAAAAGCAAACCATTTAGGGAAAATTATTCAAATGTACCCTTTTATAATTAGGTATTTATGTAATTTAACGATTTCTCTTACTTCATTTATTTAAGCAACCATTAATTAGTTAATGTTCAAAATGTCGATCGGATTAACTCGAGTTTTTTTCAAAATAAAAATTTCATTGCACTCAGTTTAATGTACCTTTTCACTATTTATATAATATATTGTTTTTTATTTAGTGCATATCCTACAGTTTCTAGATTTGTTATTTTTAAAACATTAACATAATACATATATACAGGGTGTCCCTAAATTCGTGGGCTTTTCAAATTTCAAAGTTAGGTAAAACACATATAAAGAAGCATGTTTTGTATTGCAATATGCGGTCGGAAATTAAAATCTTTTGCGGGTCCTGAACCCACCCTTCCTCCACTCCAGTTTCTTTTCTTGTCTATTTTTCGTTTAAATTTTTTCACTGGTGTTAGTTTTTCTTTTTTTTTTTATATATATTTGAAATTGTGCGATTTTTGTCTGTTTTCACGCGATTTTATATGCATTCCGTCCATCCCTCCGTTCTTTTCACATTTTAAAGTGTGGTGCATTTTTTTTCCGTCTACAATTTTCATTTCTGACCCTATATTGCTACACAAAAAATCTATCTTTATATATGTTTTACCTGCCCTAAAAGATTAGCCCATGAATGTAGGGACACGCTCTATAGGAATTATTTATTTATTTATTTATTTATTATTACCTTTTTATTTATATAAAATATAATATATCCAGTATTAATCTATACCATACCTTTCATAAAAGTATTCATAATTTTTCTTTTTTTATCGTTAATTTTCTCTATCTTCTTTTTGAAAGATAAATAATTTGACGATATATAAGTATTGACTAACTTTTTCGCTAAGACTGCAATCTAACAAAATAATATATTTTCTTATAAGACTAAAATTTCCACAAACGAAAAATCACGTTTCGTAAAGTAATCAAAACCGGTGTTGCTGAGTACAAGTTTCTTTTATCCGGCTCATTAATTCGTTATTTGATCTAATGCAATTTTGCACTACTGAAAATATTCTGCGATTTTTTATAACTAATACTTACCTTATAAAATAAAAATCACAGAATGTGAATCGTTTTCGAAACATAAATATATTAACTATGAGGAGACAACACATGTAAATGTTTATAATTTTCAGTATCGCAGACGAGCCTGTTTAGTTTAACAAATTAATTCGAAATATTAAACAATTGAGAAAAGAAATAAATATCAAAATATATTTTAACTATAGTGAACGGATGTTCATATTTAAAAAAAAAAAAAAAAAAAAAATCCCAAAATAATTAAATATATGTTGTCTTTAATTTATATATATATACATATATACACACAACTTACAAAAAAAACAGACAAATATTGTACTTTATTTATTTTTTTTTTTTTTTTGTCTGGAGAAACATGAAATGTGATTCGATAGATTACATAAAACCATATATATATATATATATATATACACATACACGCATATATATATTTAAAATTTAAAATATTACATTTTAAAATTAAAAAATTGGTAAAATACAATAACATTTAGATCTTCGCTCTCATATAATAGCGTCTTCAGATATCACTCATTACCTACAGATATCATGCAATATCATATATATATATGTACACACACACACACACACACATATATATATATATATATATATATATATATATATATATATATATATAAATTACGTGTCACGATGTTTATCGGCGATAAACTCCTAAACTAAGAAACCGATTTTAATGAAATTTTGCACACTGTGTGCAGTTTGGTCAAACTTGAGAGATAGGATAGTTTTTATCTCAATTTATTGTCACAATATTTTTTTATTGCAATCATTTGTTAATTACAGACCTTTGTTACAGTTGCTCCAAAATATGTGCGAGTCCCATAAGTTTAATTGTTGCCAAAAAGAAAAATAAATAAATAAATAAATAAATAATTACGATTTCATTTTCTTTCAACATAAAAATAAATACATTTAATCAAACGTGAACGTTAAAAAATTATAAAAAGTTAAATTATGCATCTCACGAAAATTGACGTCATAATCAATTTAAAGATTTTATACACATTGATAAAGTGCTAATGTAGTTCTATCATAGATATAGTAATAAATATAGATCTATCATCCCCATGTTATCGTAGTTTTGATGCCGAAAAAAAAATGTATCTGTGGTTTTTCATTCACCTTTAGTAAATAAATTATTCACAAATTTTATTTGCTAAAATATTCATATCCATTCCCGTGTGTATTCACTCGGGGAAAGACGGCCATATTTTAGTAAAAACGTCGTCTTTTCCTACGTGAAAAGGAATCACTTTTTTCTCCCCAATGATCACTCTATATATACTATACTATATCTATGAGTTCTATACGCAAGCGAAGTGTGACTCACTGACCGTCTGTACAGCCAAGAAAAAGATTTTCTATGTTAATCACCTATTGAAGTTTTTGTAAAAAATTATTAAAAATCGAAGAAATTTATTTCCCGATTTCAATCGTTATATTTGGGTATAGAATATAGATATATATTAGTTATCACATGCGTTAGATTGAGTTAGTTATTTTACTGTCAAATTGACAAAATTTTAATTTTAAATTTCTAAACATTGTCGTCCTTTAGTTTTTTTTTTTTTTTTTTTTTTTTTTTTTTTGTATTTGGCGATCAAAATCGTAACACGAAAATATACATGCCAGATGTATGTATTGTACGAAATGTAATATGTATTATTAATTGTAGGTATGTATGACATGTAATATGTATTGTACGAAATATTGTTTCATATTATTCATTACTCTTTTAATATAAGTTGTTAAAATAACCATGATTTTGAAAGGAATTAAATATTTTCGCGAGATAATTTGGCGATATTCTTTTTTTCGCCAAGGATGACAGAAATGAAATATATCCCGCTGCAATATATTACTATCTTATATCCGATATTTTATTTAGACATTTGAAAACAAATTTCACTTTAAACTATGATAGAATGTTTATAATTTTCCTTTTAATTAGTATATTATTAGTATATTAAAATTTAAAAGCATGGCATATAAAACGTTTTTTTTTTTTTTTTTTTTTTTTTTTTTTTTTAATCTTATAATTATTCTTATCTTAATCCTCAATGTTTCCCATCTTTATTAACTTGAATTTACTATTAAAATTTTAACATACTCAAAACCTTCTCATCACTTCGTTAAAATATACTAAACTTTTCCAAAATATTTTTCTATTTAAAATGATATATGTATTTAATTTAAGTGTCCAATATTTCATAAGATGTCCTATTTTAAAATTTTAAAATACTTATCAAATTTACTTATTTTTCTGGTTTAGCCATATTGTTTTCCTTTTTATAACTACAGCTGTTGCCATCTTTAAAATATTTAAAATGATGAGGTCATTTTATAGTAAAATTATCCATTATAGCATATATTATATTTCATTCCTCTATAAAAATTTATTTTAAAATCGCCTGCTTCTTTTATACTTTTATTTTAATACAATTTTAATATAATTTAATTTATGCATTAGTCATTTTAGAATTTTTATCCTAAGTAGCATTAGAAATAATATATATCACTTCTCCATTAAAATTTATAAGACCCTACAGTAAAATTAATTTGTGCTTAATATCAACTCTACGAAAATTTTTATCAATGGCTTCCAAATTTTGACCTAAGTTTCAAATCTCAAATCTGTGGGTATTTACACCAGCTACAACGTTTTCGTCTTTATTCGTAAGTAATAATTTGACTGTATTAAATAGTTTACTGCAATAAAATTCAACGTATAACTTAGTCACAGCAACGCGTGACCGGGTCTGCTAGTGTATGTATATATATATATATATATATATATATATATATATAATCTTTGTTTCAAACTGTATTGTGCAAAAGGAAATATCTCCAAATTTAAAAGACCCGTCAGGGTTTTACTACTGTGAATGGTGGTTTTTACTACTGGAAAAAAAGAAAATTAAACTGCACTTTCATAGATATACTAATTTAATCATATATGTTAACTGCACAATGGATGAGTCTTTTTCAGGATACAGTGTCCGCCGCACATTTGTTCTGAGCCAAAGTGATTTGATAAAGCGGCTGATTTTTATATGCATCGATCTTTCTTGCATTAAAGAAAAATGTATTACTTCCCTGAATTTGGTAAGAAATTTTAAAAGGTATCAAATAATTCAATTAAAAATCAATATTAATTAACAGTTGTCGGATAATTAATTAATTGCTACTTCAAAATAAGTAAATTAAACACATCCGAAGTTCCGATATGTTTTTACTTTCTTCTATCTTCAATAGAAGAAAGTATTGGATTCGTAAAAATTTTCGATTTCGGTTTTTTGATGGATTTGAACGTTTTGAGAGCTGTAGAACACGATTTTACCATTTTTAGAAAATGTCTGTCTGTCTGTCTGTGTGTGTGTGTATGTGTGACAAAATTTTGTAGCAACTGTACCTTTGGAACTACTGTACATAATTTCATACAAATTGGTATGTGGATACATCATCATATAAATTAGTGCCTATAAACTTTTGGTAAAAATCGTCTTACAGGTTGCGTTGCCATCCCGTTTTTTCTAAATTTTTAACAGGGTGATATAAGGCAAAAAGTTTCAAGATGGGTATCTTTCGAAAGGTCTCGTCAGTACCTTTAAAACGAATGGTTGAACTATAAATCTGTGATAATTTAAAACAAAGTTATCGATTTTTTTTACTTTTTACGAAAAAAAAAAACTTTTTTTTTTTTTTTCTTTCTCTCCACTTAATTTTATCAAACTCCCACAGTTTCCGTGTTCTGACAAACTTAAACTAATTTTTGCTTTTTTCCCCTAATTTCGTCAAAGACCCACGGTTTCCGTATTTTGACAAACTTAAACAAACTTTTACATTTTTCTCCCAATTTTTTCAAAGTCCCACGGTTTCCGTGTTTTGACGAACTTTGAATAATTTACACATTTTACCCAGAATTTTGTCAAAGTCCCACTTTTTTTTTTTTTTTTTTTTTTTTTTTTTAATTATTGTTACTGAGTGAATTTGTATAGGAAAATATAGAAGAAAGTCACGTGGTGGCCACAACATACTAGTTTCTTTAAGTCAAATCATCATTAATTTGCCAAAAGTCTACGCTTTTCTTTTAAATTTAAAATCTTTCCATTAAGAACTCTTGCTTCTTAGTTATTTCAGAAAAAAGACTATAAACTCTCTTTTAACAATTAATACATAAATATATCACGTGTAAAACAAATCAAATTTGTAACTTATTACCGGACATTGAAGAATACATTACTTGAAATTGTTACTAAAACAAGTGATGGGGCGCGTGTTTAATTTTTAAGTATGCTTCAGAAGTAAACTTTTCGAGAAAGAGAGATAACAGAGAGATTGTTGAATTTTAAAGTCACAAAAATAAAATGTCACAGGGTAAAATAAAATATTTTTAGAGTGCACAAAATGCATTTTTGAATCTGAAGAATTTTTTTTTTTGAGTTTATCACCCTGCGATGTTGATTTTATTAAGCAGCGGTTTTAACATTGGTTTGTATTAATTTGATTCCGGTCCTTGCGATTTGATCAAATTAACGGCTGTTTTATTAACCAGTGAATTTATTAAGCGGCGGTTACTGTATATAAAATTACATGTTTATTCACATCATCATAAAACGGCGACTTAATACACATCATTAAAAATTTCATGTGTCATCCAGAAAACAAAGTAACACAAATTTTTCTTTATTGTAAATTTACGACAATTTCACTCACTATTATTAAATTGTTTATATCCTTCTAAAATGCTTCCTTAGTAAAATTATTGGATAAATGTCCGGTAATGATTATTGAGTATTTAGTCAATAGCGCTGTTTAAATGTATTACTAAATGATGTATCCCTTTTAATTGGTGGAAGGCTAAAAAAGAAACTTATTTTTTCTTGGATATATATATATAGTATATTTGTTTAATTTTTTCACAAGCCTACTCGAAATTCCTTACTCAACTAAATATAATCTAGAAATAATGCATGTACATTGAATGCGTAAGTAAATACAAAATGTAACAAATATTTCTACACGGAATAATCCAATGACATTTGTTAAAATCTCTTCACTTCTTAGTTAATGTAAGGAAATAATATTTTGCACGAGTTAAACACATTCCATAATGGTTATAAAGAAAATCTGATCTGAATTAAAACAAGAACTTTATTTCAGATATTCAGAATTTAAAAATATTAAATGCGTCTAACGTTCATTTCACGATATTAAACAGCATACGTATTTTTATTTAACGCGATTTATTAGAAATATATTGCCATTACACACAGCTAAATTTATTATGGATACAATCAATGATATTTAACTCTAAAAAAATTTATAATAACGAAAAAAATGCATCCCCTAAAATCTTATATGCTTAAAAAATATATAAATAAAAATAGAATTTATTTTGATCAAATCATTTCAAATTAAATTAATGGATTTTTGGTAAAATTGATTAAAATGTTCGCGTGAATATATTCACAAGTATATTTTAAAGATAAATTGATTTTGTCACAAAGAAGTGGGTTAATTAAATTTTGTAAACATTAACATTATTTAGATTTCGAATTTTTAAAAGTGTTTTCTCACACTTTCTTAGTTTTAGTCAAAAGAACTGTGCATGGTTTTTGGGGTAAACCATTATTTCCACATGCATTTTTTTTAAAGCCTGTACCATTTTAAAAGAACTGACGTTGTATATTTTTTAAGGTAAAATATCACTTTCACATGCAAATTTATTAAAAGTCAGAACCAATTTCCTTAAACTTTCATAGTAGTTATTCTAATTCCCAGATACATTTCGTATATTTCATGTTAAAAAAGAATCAAGAAATATTTATAATAATCAAACTCAAAGATCTTTATGCATAATAAAAGCTTGCGAAAGGTGATAAAAATGTATTTTGTGTTTCAATGATATGTTTCTAAAAATGCAGATACAGAGATTTTCAATGAAAATGTACGAATGGTATTATAAAAGTTGAATTATTATTTTTTTAAATAAATAATAGCGGAATGCTTCTACATTTGCATTCAATTTTAAGTTTCTTGTTAATACGATTAATGATCTTACAGCATGAATATAGGATGTAGCCATACTTTGCATTTTTAAAAATTAATTGATAGGCTATGCAGGTTCATATTTGTAATCGAATTAAATGAATTCAAGAAGTTATCATATGTTTATCCTTTTTTTTTTCTTTTCCTCTTTGTGATTTCTTAGGGAGTAGGTTAGTTGCACCCGGAGAATACGTAAACGGGCTAGTTGCACCGCTTACTCTCTGAACCAAGGGATGAGTTGCACCGCTTAGCCATTTCTACAAAGGGGTGATTTGTACCCTCCAAGATATTATTACATAATTTTTTTATACATAATCGCATATCTTTCCCTTCACACTTTTCACAGGCTTAGGACTGTCATGGGCTAAAAACCCATGGCGTGTATAAAAAATTTGCTAATAATTTTTCTTTGTCTCATAGTGGTAATAAGCTTACCTTATCTAATAGCCGAGCATATGCCTATTGTCTTTGAAAAAGATGATCATCTGTCGTCTTATTTTATGCATAGGTTTTAATATGTTTCATTTTTATCTTTCTTTGAACTGTAGTAGGAAATAACCTTTAAAAATTCAAATCTTGTAAGTTCTTTACTCGTATATTTCTGCTTCATTTTTTCCATGATTTCCATTCTCTTTTTCAAAAATTTATTTGGTTGTTTTGCGATATTTACGCTATTTTCAAAGCATTACATCAACCTGTGTTTCAACCCTTAAATACTTCAATAAAGGCATAAATATTTGGACTAGGTGCACTGAAATTGGTATTGAATTTTGCGTGAAACGATTCACAAACGTTAGTTGTTCTCTCTCCGTCAATTCTATCCGAAGCCCACAATATTTGGTTGAAATTTCGCATCTTCTGAAATATATGTATCAACCAAATAATCCATGTATTTTTCCAATTTTTCATTCTGAGGAATTTCCGACATGAAATCCTCTACAAAATAATCAGCAACTTCCTCATGATTGAAATAAAGCAGTCCGAATGACCAACGTAGCCACTTTCCAATATCAGAATTCTTGTCTTTATATTCTTTTGATAAACCAAGTTCTTGAATTTTTCTCCACCATGATTGAGATGCGTGGAAACGACATCCTCTGATATTGCTTGTAGGCCATATTCTTTTAATTGCCGAATGAATTCCGATTTCAAAATCAGCGATAATATTCTTGGGCTCGAATTTTAATTCTAATTTTTCACAACACTCTGTCAGCAATACAAACATATCTTCATAAGTATTTGTACTTTTCTTAGGCAAGAGAAAGTGAGCGAAGTGAGAGAAGTGGAATGTAGTGGCCATTTTCATTGATGTGCAACGAAAACATCTGATAAAAAAACTTTGGACAATGTTTGAATGTTCCATCGATGAATATCGTATCACATTTACACAAAAATTGCAGCATTTCTTCCCCCTGATATGTTTTAATATCCAATGAAGCTAGAGCAGAATACACTTCTTTTGCGTTTTTGGAAGGGGTGGTAATACTGCACGCCGTGCTCTACTCAAATCTTTTCTTATATATTCCATATATTTTACATTGAATTCTTCTGTAAATCTTGAAGGTAGGCCACTTATTTCTCTTCTAATTAATTTTTGTGAGCGTTCGTTTACTTCGTCTAAAGCTTTCCTTTTGACACTATTCGAGATGGCTTGTCTTTCAAGTTTTTATCAAGGTCATGATTGTGGTTCACATCAGATTTTATAATAACTGTAGCATTTCCATCCGTATAAATCTTTGCTAAACAGTTTCTTTTGACGCATCTCCATTTAAGTCCTTCTCCGGTTTCATGCTGCTTGTCAAATTTGTAGTTACCGTAAACCATAAGCCTATGTATTTTTTCGCTCAACATGAATTCCATTATTACTAACGAACTTAAACGCTCCTTACGACTTAACGACAGCACACTACGTGAACTAATGACTATGCGGACGCGTGCAGCACATGCAAAACCCTGTCAGGCAACCCTCGGACCTTTATTGGCTGATGGAAAGGGCAGGAAGTAACATCTCCCCTAATGACTAGAAACCTTTTCCCCTAATGGCTTATCAGTAAATCGTTACAATTCTTCCGTCATTTGATTTACAGGTAAAGAGAGGGGTGCAATTGACCCTCGTCCGAAAAATCCCAAGCGGTGCAACTCGCCCGAGATTTGATTGACAGGTTAAGAGAGGGGTGCGATTGACCCTCGTCCATTTCTTAAAGTTTGTAAATATGCATTAGGATAAGATATATTTACTATCCCTGTTCTATAAAAAAGATTAATTCTCTAAAGGATATAAACATGTATATATAAAATGATGGAAATATAGTTCAGACCAATTTATGATTTTGTTCGCTAACTTGTATTTCTTCACTAGAAAAATTCCTGGTCTTTACTAGAAGACTTTTAAAGTTTATAATTATAAACTTCCAATTTCATGATTTTGATAAATTTAAATTTAAATAAACATTATTTATATTTTCTTTATAATTAATGTTTAATTAATATTATAATTTTTGAAAGGAAAAGAAAAAATCTGGTGAAACAGATAATCAGCTATTGTAATATTTAAAATTGTTTGAAAATTATTTTTAAATAACTGCTGTTTGGTAGAAGGTTTATATAGTCTCTCTTCAGTAGACATTATATTAATTAAAATTTTAGTCTAATATACAGCTTTTTGTAAAAACATAGACCACTATTTTTAATTTGTATTAATCCCTAAATCTTAAAATGCAAACTTGGAATTAAGCCATTGACTTTGTCGGCAATAAATAACTTCCACAAACAACTAAAATTCAATTCAAAATTTTCTCACACTACTAATTAATATTTAAAACTAATATGTTTTAAATATAAATATTTAATAATCTTTAATTGCTGTTCGCGAACAATTTGTCCAAACCTAATGAAATGTTCGATGTATCATTCATATGTGATGCAGATTTAGAATACCGAGTTTGAACGTCTTATAAATAGTTTACTAATTATACTAATAACTACCCCACAGACAAATATTCATAAACAACAATGGCTCTACCATAATATGATGATGATAATAATAATAATAATAATAATAATGACAATAATAATAATAAAGATCACATTAATTAAATGAAAATTCAAGAGAAAAAAATCTTTAGCATTGTAATATATATATATATATATATATATATATATATATATATATATAAATTGCCTTATTTGTTTTTTCCATAATATGCGGCTGTGAAATTTACCTTGAATTTATTAATTAAAAAAAAAAAAAAAAAAAAAAAAAAAAAAAAAAAACGAATTCAATAAATTTATTTAATAAATAAATAAAATATTATATTATATTATATTATATAATAAATAAATTTTATTTTATATTATTTTATTTATTTATTTTTAATATCATTCTAGAAATCTATGCAAATTTAACTAAAATTTCAACGATTTATAGTAATTACTCAGCTGTTTATAGGTATCTTTCCGCAAAGAAAACTAATGTCAAAGATTTACGTTTTTACAACTGTCAAATCTGACAACCACAGAAATTGTATTAGACGTATCCTATTTCCATTACCTCCCTAAAGAATTATTTTTAATTCAAAAATTCCATACTTGACTTTAGTTTTTTTCAGCCACGTCTGTTTCAAGTAAATTTTCAATTACATTCAGATAATTCTAGAAATAGTGTCAACCGTTTAACAGAAAATATATTATACAAACTAAATTTTCAAATTTCAAGTAAGTGGAATTTATGTAAATTGTAGCATTATAAAAATATATTTATATTGTTAGATTATTTATGATACCTTTAGTATTGCACAATAAAGTGCATACACAGTCGAACTCTCAAACTACTTGAAAGCTGGAGAAAGTTATGGTTGCAATAAAATGTTTATTAAATAGCACTCAATGACATTATATTGATTTGACATTATCATTTATGAGGATTTTATATTATATTTAAATTAAAAAATATGAAAGGCAAACAATTATCAATGTTACCTTTTTTATTGGTGTTATTTTACGCTGCATTATGTTTTTATGAATTATTGTTATACATTTATCCTTATTACACTCAAATATTTTCTATTATTATAATATATGTATATATATATATATATATATATATATATATATATATATTAAATTTCTTTGAATATTTTACAGATTTCGATTAAAAGAAATATATTAGACAGTAAAAATTTAGCATATTTCGAAATCACTAATATTTACGTAATGCAATATATAGACATTAACTTGATAACTTATTCCGTGTTTCATATACAGAAAGATGCACATTTAAACAATTAAATTTCCATTTTCATGTAGCGAGTTTTGTAATTAATATTCCATCTTTGTTCCTTTATCTAAACTCCCATACTTGGTAGGCGAATAATTAGCCTACATCCAAGAGGAAATCATTTATATATAAATATACCCAAGCAGAACCGAAACGTTCTCTGAACGTTCAAAAATTGTTCTGCAAACACGTTCTAAGAACGTTCCCTTTGAACGTGCTATAGACGTATATTTGTCCATCTTGAAGACGTACAATAGTACGGTTCAGGGAACGTTCAATGAACGTGTAGCTATCACCATCGGTGTTATAGAAGAGTTCAGAGAACGTTTTATATATACGGTCTCAGAACGTTCTAAACGTTTTTAGAACGTTATCATAACGTTATACACATTTTCAGAACGTTCTAGAAAACGTACATTAAACGTTCTAAAATAGTGTAGAAACGTTCTGAAAACGTTCTATACACACGTTCTCACAACGTTGTGTAAACAATTTTTGAACGCTCTTTGAACGTGCTAAAAATTTGTTTCATGTATAATAAAATGGAAGTACTCGCAACAGCTGTTCCGGGTCGAAAGAAGACACGACCCTTCGTCAGACGAACATAATAGGCACGAGTGCTGCAAATACAAGAGCTACGTTGCAGTTTTTTGCAGTACTCGTGCCTACTTTGTTCGGTTGATGAAGGGTTGTGTCTTTTCTCGACCCGGAACAATTGCTTCGAGTTCTTGAATTTTATAGTGTGTGTTCAAAGTTTTGCATTTGTTATTTTATTTATTTCTTTTTTTTTTTCTTCATTTCCTTATTTGTCTTTGCTTTTCTTTTTTCCTTTTTGTGTAGGCCATTATGAGATTTTTCATAAATAATTGTCTTAGTATTCTAAAATTTTACATACATGCATTGAAATATGGTATAACGAAAGATCAAGTATTTTGAATATTCTAGATAAATATTTGAATTCAAAAACAAATAAATAAATAAATTCAAGTTCTGGAATAATTTGAAAAATTTTAAGATAATATGCCTCCTGCTAACTAATTATTATTCCCCCTCCACCTAGATTTTGCATCATTATAATTTAACAATAGAATATAACCATATTTGGATATTAATTTTAATAAGTTAACGGCCCTCTTCACTTACCGTCGCCAGTAGCCCGAGCCAATGTTATTCTATGAGGAAATTTTCTTTACAAATAACTTATTAACTAATACATATTTTTAAATTCTGTTTTCTCATTCAGAAAATTTCCAGCTGTTAAATTGACGGACCTTTTTGAAAAAGTATTTTTCTATTTTTTAACATTTTATTTTGAAATTGCAAAATGAAAAAAAAAAAAAAAAAAAAAAAAAAAAAAAATCACACATTGAAAATTTGTATTTTGCAGCTTCGAAGTAAAATATAAAAAATTAAAAAATATATTTTTTTAAAAAAGGTCCGTCAATTTAACAGCTAGGAATTTTCATAATGTGAAAACAGAATTTAAAAATATGTATTACTTAATAAGTTATTTGTAAAGAAAAATTTCCCATTGAATAACATTAGCTTCGGCTTCCAGCGGCGGCGAGTGAAGAGGGCCCTTAAGCAAAAAAAATTAAAAATATTTATGTCTAAATTTTGAAACTTCCTGCAAACTTTTAGCATTCAAACACAAAAGTATTTTATTAAATGTTAAATTATCAATGAAATCTCAAATTAATGCCCAGATATGTTACATATTATATTTTTAAACTATAATAATGCACAATCAATGGGAAACAAAAAATAAAAATTAGTTAAAAGAAGTGCACTAGTGTACAAAATTTAAATAATAAACTGTTTTCTCGTTTTCTTTTTTTTTTTTTTTTTTTTTTTTCACATAATTCAAACAAATAAACACAGAAGTATAAAATTTAGATATTATGTTTTTTAAAATACCATAAATCGAATTTTATATAACTTTAGCATAAGTAATAATTTTTAAACTAAATGTCAGTAAATTTTTCTCAAAAGTAAACATTGAAAAAAGGAAAAATGTCAGCAATTTTAGAAAAGAAAACTTAATGAAAAATTGTCATGAAGATGCATTACAGATAGGTTAAAGATGTACGCGCATGCATGCGTTAGATTAAAACCGTATATTTCTTCATGTAGTCACTTTTTTGTTTCTTCTTTTTGTCTTCATTTTTTCGCGTGTGAATATTTTTTTTAAATTTTACATAGAAACATGAAAATCGGATAAGGCGTTCATTATTAAATTATTTAACGACGTTTTTATTATTCTGGTGATGATCACAATTTATACAAATTAGTAATTATTATTATTATTATTATTATTATTATTTTTGTTTAAAAAATTCCGTTCTTAAAGTAAAAGAAAAGTTAACACAGAAAGTAAAACCAGGATTTTGTTTAACATTTGAGGGAATGTGAGTCTTCACTTGTTTATAATGCATCCTTAACACAATTGTTTTTATTAAGTTTACTTTGCTAAAATTGTTGAAATTTTTCATTTTTTCCTACTTTTGAGAAAAAATAATAATTATTAATTTAAAATTATTACTTATTCTAAAGTTATGTAAAATTTGATTAATGACATGATAACGAACATGACATCCAAATTTTAAGTCCATGTGTTTATTTGTCTAAAAGTTATGCATAAAAGAAGAAAATGGGAAAGCAGGTTTGCTCCTTTAATTTTGAACAGCGGTGTATTTTAAATACGTTTAAAAATATGAAAAATAAAAATTATTATTATTATTATTATTTTATTTAAATAGATTACGTGAAATTTACTTAATATTTTCATATTTCAAATCATGCGTATGCGAAATTTATTTAAATTATTGATTTTGAGTTTATAAATTTTACATACACATGTAGTGAAATATAACAGTATAAAATGCGGTGAAACATTTTGGAAAATAAATAAATAAATAATTAAAAGTTTATTTCGTAAACAAATAAATAAATAAAAATAAAATAAATAAACTTCAATATTTAAAACATTTAGCAATATTAAGATTCACCTTAGTAACTATTTCTTTTTTAATACTTCTCCCTGCTTTTACATTGCTACAGTGTAATGTAAAATGTAAACATACATGATCAAATCTATTTATATAAATTTTTTAACGTTGATCAGTTGCAATTAATTTTTGCCGAAACGATATAGTACTGTAATTCTTGAAATACGCGAGGAAAAAAAATAATATTTAAAAATGAACAATATTTAAGCATGCGGACTCAACTCAATCAACTAATAAGAAAAAATTAAGACTTTTGTCTGCTTACATTATTTTATGGAAAACTGTATTTTTAAAAATTGCTTATTCAATCTTTATAAGCGTCATTTTAAACATAGAAATACTTTAAAGATTATACAGAATATGAATAATTGTCATAAATTGACTAAAAATCATAAACATAAAAATATAATCAAAATAAGAATTATTATTATTATTATTATTTTTTACAAAATATTATACCAAAATAAATAAGAAGTCATCACCAACATCGCGACAAAAATTTAAAAGGCATCATGGAAATCCTATACTATAACTGTTCTGCCTGCGATGAGTTGACCTGCAACCATGAATTTTATTTTGAAACCTTTCTTTGAGTGATCTTGGTCTCACTGTTGCACAATATTAATTTGGTACTAATAATAATTTGGCTTCTGGTAAATTAAAATTTTAATTAGATGGGGAATTCGGTATAATATTTATGAGTTTCAAATTTAAAAGTAAATAAGAAAAGAAAAGTGCGAAAAATTCGCATGGGTTTGCTAGTTTAGACTACATCGTTGAACTGTAATAATAAAATATCGAACGAAATAAATTTAGGAGTTAGCGTGAAAGATGTAAAATATTTAAAATTTTCAAATTTAATTTAAAAATATTATATGTTTTTTTGATAAATTTTAATAAACTAAATTTTGTAAAATATCAATGCACACGTATGCAAAATTTTACAAAAAGGAAAAGTAAGTGAAAAAACTTATCTGTATCCTCTGAAGCTGAGTATATCCGAATGTTAAATTCAAACAAATCTCAATCTGAATGTAACAGTAAATACAAAAAATGATGAGCAAGGAAGCAGTAGTCAGAAGCTTTGAACTTTGTACCCACGGGCCACGTCAAGAAATATCAGCTTCCTGTGCAACAACAGAGCAGATGGCATTTACACGCAGCGAAACTTTCGGTGGATCATGCAATTTATTCAATAACACCCGTTTCTTATAAAGATTTTTCACACTGTTCAAAACTTAACCTTTTTAAAAATTCTTACACTGAGGCCATCCTAAAACTTTCTTCTATATTTTCCTGCGCAGGTCGATGTCATAAATATTATTTGCTAAAATAATCTATCAAAATTATTTTCCATGGTAGCATCCAATAGCAGCACCATCCGTCGGTGGATATATACGGAAACTGAAGCAGCACATTTTGTCTCACGTACAAGGTTTGATAAGTAATCGTATTATAGAAGATGAGGTACAGGCTTCCCGTAAGTTGAAACGTAACAGTGGCACCTGTAATTTGATATGTATCCGAAGTGAATCAGTAAAATTTACGTAATATCTATTTCACGTACCAAATTTAGAGCATTTATAAATCATAGAAAATGAGCTATTGCGTTCCGTTCCCTTGAATAAAATTAAATTGCAGCATACCAGTGCCTCCAGTTGTCCGATATGCACGCAAAATTATTCTGCAAAATTTTATATGATATTAATTTTACATACCAAGTTCAGTGTAAATTTATTTATATCGCAAAAACTGGATTATTGTCATTACGTTAACGGGATTAAATTGCGGGAGAACAGCGATACCAGTTGATCAATATATACACCCGAATTAAATCAGCGTAGTATTACATAATATCTGTTTCACATATTAAGTTTGGTGCATTTGTGCACTGTAGAAGCTGAGATATAATTTCCCTATAAAAGGGAGAATTTACAGAATAGAAGCGAACCCTATCTCGTGATACATTCTAGAGGCTAATGAGCACCAAAGCTGATATTTAGGTCAATATCTAATTAAATATTCCTGATATTTAGCAAATTAGTTTAAAGTCTAACTAAATATCAAGTTTAGTTAAATTCCGTCCTTTGGTTTGTGATATACAGAGTCCACAAAACTTTGATAACACACACACACAAAAAAAAAAAAAAAAAACAGACAGACTGGCATTTTGGAAGAATGGTAGAATTGTGTTCTGGACATCTCAAAAGTGTATAAACCCATGGAAAATCGGAGATAAAAAATTCCCAATTACCCAACACATTTTTCTTGGTATATACAAAATAATATTAATAATAATAAATAAATAAATTAAATTAATTAATTTTTCGTAACTTAATTTATTATCCATTTTAAGAAGCAAATAATAATGAATATCTGCAAAAGTAATCTGGAGTAATGTGTTTGACAGAATTCAACAGCATACAACTTAAATAAAATTATAAATAATTATAATGATTATAATAACATATAATTAAAGTTTAAAACTTTGTATTTTTTTCTCACCGCATCTCTATTACATTTCAATGATTATTCTACATGTCAACAAAATTTGAAACTGAAAATAAGGAAAAAAAAAAACTGAAAAAAAAAGTCACTTTGTCATATTCGTTATAATCACACTGTGACAGAACGTGTTGCGACGGTGATACACTTGAACGTTTTTCATAGAACTAGACTTGTACGTTTTATAGTTGGTACAAAGCAAACCTTTTCAGAACGTTCTAAGTATTACTATTTTTCAACGTCTAATCGAACGTTCTCTTGACACGAAACACGGTGTTTGAACGACTGTAACCGTTATTAGACGTTCACAGAACGTTCCCGTGCTACTTGGGTATATATGTATAAATATTAGGGTGGTACGAAAAAAAACTTTTTTTTTAAATTTCAGATCGCTATAGTGCACAAAAGTTGCCATTGGTATAGACATAAAAAAAGCTCTAATTATTATTCTTTAATACAATTATCTTCCGGTCGCGCAATGCCATCGAAGTTAGCAAAAAAATGTGAAAAACCTTAATTTTTCATAATTGTTTTAAGCACGCCAGATGGTTTTAATTTCTTTCCTATACCATCAATTAACTACTAAAAGTATGTAAAATCAATATATATGAACTTTTTATACATTTGTTTCATATCTTCCGGTCGCGCAACATAGTACAAAATGAGTAAAATTAGTAGTTTTTGCAAAATTTTAAAGTTTCACTGTTTAGTACATTATAATCATAAGACTTTTAGAGATGCTATAGTTTAATTCTATTACAATAATATATTTAAAATCTAAGCATATAAGATAAACGTGGCTATAAGATAGGCGTGGCATACGTGACGAATGCTAGCGATGCGCGCGCAGAGCAGCCAGTCGCAGCCATTATCGTTTCCCGCTATTTTCTTCAGTCTGCTGATGCCGCTAGCTCTGGCCAGTACTAGATTGTCTTGTGCTTAAGTCCGTATTCTACTTTTGCGTTAAGTGTTTGTACTTGAAATACGACAGTTATTGATACAATGGATATACCAATGAAAGTTGGCATAGGGACAATAACTAGAAAAGATTTTGAGTGCCCTATTTTTGGTCACCCACGAGACTTGTTGCACAACAAGCTCCCCACTCATGAAAATGTTTTTCGCTTCTGCTTTCAACAGAGATTCAACCTAGATGTGACGATAAACAACAAGAGTGTATTTTTTCCAAGAGTAGCCTCAACAGTAGCAAATAAAATTAATCGGTTTATATGAAAAAGCCTCGATCCCCAACTGTTACGGAGTACAGAGTCCTCTAGCTAATTAATTCTTACTACGAATCATGCAGTAAACTCAAAAAGTTGTTTCATCATGACAAAGATAAACCAGCATTCAAACTTAAACTTGACAATTTCAAGGAGAAAAGATGCTCTCTTTCTGATGTCGCGGCGTGTAAATGTGCAAGTACATAAACCTTAATTCCAAAGGTGGAATTTTTTGTCTTTTTTCACAATCGCAGTTTACACTTAGAGGACATACACATGCATCTGGAGATTTCTTACATGAACAGTCATTAGCAACAATTACACATTTACACGCCGCGATATCAAAAAGAGAGCATCCTTTCTTCTTGAAATTGTCAAGTTTAAATTTGAATGCTGGTTTATCTTTGTCACGATGAAAAGACTTTCTGAGTTTACTGTATGATTCGTAGTAAGAACTAATTAGCTGGATGATTCTGTACTACGTAACAGTTGTGATCGAGGCTTTGTCATATAAACCGATAATTTTCTTTGCCTCTGTTGAGGCTACTCTTCAAAAAGATACACTGTTGTTGTTTATTGTCACAGCTAGGTTGGATCTCTGTTGAAAGCAGCAGCGAAGGACACCTTCATGAGCAGGAAGCTTGTTGTGTAACAAGTCTCGTGGGTGTCGAAAAATAGGGCACTCAAAATCTTTTCTAGTTATTGTACCTATACCAACATTCTTTGGTACATAGATTGTATCAATAACTGTCGTATTCAAGTACAAACACTGAACGCAAAAGTAGACAGAAAAATAAGGACTTAAGTACAACACAATGTACTACTGATTCGAGGTAACGGCATGAGCAGACTGAAGGAAATAGTGGGAAACGATAATGGCTGCAACTGGCTGCGCTGCGCGCGCATCGCTGGCATTCGTCACGTACGCCACGTCTTATCTTATAACCATGTTTATCTTATATGCTTGAATTTTAAATGTATTATTGTAATAGAATTAAATTATAGCATCTCTAAAAGCCATATGATTAAAATGTACTAAACAGTCAAACTTTGAAATTTTGCAAAAACTATTAATTTTACTCATTTTGTACTATGCTGCGCGACCGGAATATATGAAACAAATGTATAATAAGTGCATATATATTGATTTCACATACTTTTAGTAGTTAAAGCATGGGATAGGAACGCAATTAAAACCATCTGGCGTGCTTAAAAAAATTATAAAAAAATAAGGTTTTTTACAATTTTTTGGTAAATTCGTTGGCATTGCGCGACTGGAAGACAAATTAATAAAAAAATAATAATTAGTGCTTTTTTCATGTCTATACCAATGACAACTTTTGTGCACTATAGCGATCTGAAATTTAAAAAAAAAAATGTTTTTCTCGAACCACCCTAATAAATATATTATCCTCTCTTCACTCAAAACATAGGGAAAATAAAATAACGTAGCTCATGCGACGATGAATTTTAAGCAAAAAGGTAGGGTAATAGATTCAACAGATGCCGCGAAAATTACGTCACCAAACTGTATGATGTCTTTGAACAACTTACAGAATTCTTCTTCAATCATTAAAGTATGTGTACAGGATACTTCTGTAATATGTTTTCAGTATTTAATTTATTTTTCGTTTTGAGAAAAAGAAATATACTATATTGTAGTCGCTTAATGAAACTTAAAAAAAAATTAGCTTTTACGGTGTGAGTTGTTAACGATGTAAATACATTTTAGAAACATCAATATTCATATCTGAAATCGATATATATTGGTAAAATTATAAAGAGATCCGATTATGTTAACATTTTAAAGATTACAATTAAAACATCAAATAACTGAAAAGTAGCGGATTTAAAGATCAGAAAACTAAAAGATCCATATATAGCACTAACTAATCACCAAATATATATTTTTTTTTTCTCTAAATTAGGGACTTTAATTTTTTATTACCAAATAAAAGATTATATTTTGCGTTCTACATGTTAAATAATCATATACATATATTTCCCGTTCTATATGACACGAGAATACATATTATAAATTATTTTTTTAATGATGCATGTGGAATTTCCAAAATCGTTTAAATTGTAGTTATCTGTCATAAATAAAGCATTTGTTTTAGTTTAATTTTAATAATATTTAAATAATATTATTTTCAAACATTTAAAAAGCTTTCTTACATTACATATTTAAATAACACGATTTTAGATTTTAAATTCAGATTTTATAAATTGGAATGAGACTGTTTATTTAATACAAGCAATGTAAAAATATTCCATAAGGAGAATATTAATTTTACGCTGAATTGTAAATCAAACTTGTAAAAAATCATTTCTAACAAATTAATAGAGCTTTTCTTTGTGATTGTCTGGTGAACTTTAAATTTTCTTAAAATTTACGTTCTCATTTTGTATACCAATAAAAATACATTTCTCTATTTTTTTTAGTTTGCAAGGTAAACAAACATGCTTTTTTTTTTTTTTTTTTTTTTTTTTTTCCTTTCTTTTAGAAAAGTTGCATTTTCAGTGTAATGAAAAATGATCTTTACACAAACATGCCTACAAATATTTCTTGTTTTCCATAAATATTTTCTTTAAGAAGTTATTATCATGTAAAATAAACATATGTAAGCATTTACTTAAACTGTGTAAAGAATCTATTGACGCATTTTTTTTTTTTTTTTGGTATTGAAATGAATAAATACATATAGGGTGGATTATTAATATATCCTTGTAAATTGAGGTGTCGTAATGGTACTTTATCACTTAAAATACTACCACTACTACTAATAATAATATTAAATGTCTGCAAAATAAATAAAATTTTAAAGACCTTGTTTGATTAGAATTATGAATAGAATTTATAAAATTACAATGAATTTACGCTTTTTTACGTCTTCTTTAGAGGCTGTTTGCATGAATTAAAAAATTCTATTCTCGTGTTTCTTAATGTAAGTTACATAGTTAAGCGACCAGATATTCGCGATAAGTGGAAATTCAGACCGCAGCAAACTCCCCCTTACAGGAGTCTGCAACGCTTTCAAGCTTCAGAAACAAATCTTACAGAAGCAGGAACTACTAGGTTATTCGGGCATCATGCAATTCTTTAATACGGCAAGTTATACCTCGAATGTGCCCGGGACTCTTACCACCCTTCTCAGACATCATCAGATTTTTTGAGTGCCTTGATAATCTGGACGAACCTTAGCGCGTTTAATTACTTTTTTAAATCACATGATATATATTAATGTCCGAATTCAATTACAACCCTTACTACGTTCAACAAATAAATACATATACAAAGTTTTAATTTTATATGTAATTATTTTTTAAAATGTCAGTTTTGTAATATGTTTCTTATGTTATTTTTCGTAGTTTTTTTAAAAATCTGAAATTAAATCTGATATTATACTCACGAAATATTTTCCTTCACGTTAATTACTCCCATGCAAATACTAACTGCATATCAATTACACTATCGATTTCTATAAATTTTGACAAAAACCTGAAACAAATCAAATTCAAAATCCAAAATCGGGCTTTTCCTATTTGTTGGTTGGGTTTTACGTCGCACTTCGCAATGGACAATTGGCGAAGGTCTGAGACTCACCCCTAGAGTTTGTCCGGAGATATGCCATCACAGATTTGATCCTACATAGAAGGGATGACTTTCTCGCTTCGGTGACCCCAGGATATAATTTTAATGGGAAAATGAAGGACATTGCGGCTACGACAGATTTTACGTGCACCAGCCACCATTCGTGTACACGACGGTCTTTGGCGGGCTCGAGTACCGAACCCGCAATCTTGCAATTACGAACCCGGCGCTCTACAGGCTGGGCTGCCGCGGTCACGGGCTTTTCAACATTTTCGAAACACATTTTAATGTTTTTTAACAATTGAATTAAAAATTACTTTTGATATAAAATTATATTGTTATATTATAAAATTTTTAAGAAATTACAGTTGTTTAAAATTTCAGAAAATTTTAAACAACTTATCAGATTAAAAGATAATTTAGGACTTTCTTTTTCACTCGATCTCTCTCTCTCTCTCTCTCTCTCTCTTTTTTTTTTTTTTTTTTTTTTTTGTGTGTGTGTGTGGAATATATACGTGGACTTAACGTGTATTACCCCTGTACTTAACAAATATTATAAAATAATTACTCAAAATATGCAAAAACCAAGGATATATATATTTGATGTATTTCACTTAAAAAAAAAAAAAAAAAATACCACTTAAAAAAGATTTTTTTTTCTTTTAAGTAAGCAATGACATTTCTTTGTATTTAGACCGAAAGCGAAATTCTGTTATATTACAACTGTAATATTAACGAGCGTATCATTTCTCAGTTATTTTTAAACATTTGAAAAAATATCACTTTAAAAGAAAGTAAAGAAAACGCAAATAAAAAATAAATAAATAATAATTAATAATTAATGTAATATAAGGAAATAAATAAACTAGGTTTACATCAAAGTTTTGTTAATAGTAAATGGTGAAAAAAAAAAAAAAAAAAAAAAAACTTTAAACATTTTTACACAAGACATATATACAATTTACAAATACACAAATAGTTTTATTCAATTAATCGTATATATATATATATATATATATATATATTTATTTATTTTTTTATTTATTTTCCACAGGCATGGAATTTTCTACCAATAATTTGTTCGCAACTTTGGAATACTGTTACTTGTGAACGCTATTATATATTGTAGGGTATAGAAAAACCTATACGTATATATATATATATATATATATATATATATATATACCGTATTAAAACAGACAACAAGTACATTAAAATAATTGAAATGCAGTTATTTTGCCAAATGTTTGCTTAATAAATTGAAGAGCGTACATCATTTCGGGTGAAGGTGAACCCTCCTCTTAAAAACTCACATCTTGATTAAAAAAAAAAAAAAAAAAAAAAAAAAAAAAAAAGAGCTGTGCTGAAGAGAACTTGAAAACTGTGCTTAAATCTCTCCTTGCCATTACCACGAGGCGCGGTCACGTGGCAGTTACTATCCTGATTGGCGTAGGGGAAGTCATGCGGGGGAAGGGACAGAATATTCTAGATTAACATCACGTTTGAATTGCACAATATAATAAATAACGGTTTTGTTTCATTGGAAAAGTAAAATAAAATAGGTTTAAGAATAGAGAACAAGATAACGAATAGGGAATTACTGAAATATTTGGAAAATGGATCAACAAAGAATTAATTAGGGTGCAGTCAATGGATTAGTTGAAGCCAGAATCTTTTTGAGTTTGAGAAATGAAGCGTTAATTTTAAGGGGCTTTTAATTATATAATTATATGTTTAAAGTATATATATAGTTTATTATGATATAGTAATTATAATATATAAACTATATTATTATATAGTTTAAGTATATATATATATACACATATACAGATATATCCCGGGGTCCCATAAGCTTGAACACGGTTTGCAAAAAAATTATTCGCACGAAGCGGATTTTTTTTTCTTTTTTTTTTTTTTTTTTAAATAAGAAAAAAATAATAGCTAAAATTTTCGTCAATAGGGAGCGCTGTACGAGAACACATAACACATTTTCATGAAAAACTATATTTATTTCCATACAAATCTTTACCGACATATAAATTATATTCTATGTATTCGATCCAACAAAGGAGACAAAAATGGTAAGGTTGCGGTAACCATCGCTACCCCAACAAATAAAATACTAACGGATGACACAAAAAACTGGAACTCGTCCAAAATTAGTGACAAAAGAAGCGGTCAAAAAATGTTGATACAACTGTTACTTTAACAAGTAAAATACCAACGAAGGGGACAAAAAAGTGGTACCGGGCAAACCAGCAACAATACCAAAACAACAAAAGTAACAAAAAAAAATATCGTTGGTCGAACCGTAGTTACCCCAACAAGTAAAATGCCAGCAGAGGTTACAAAAAAAGAAGAAGAAAAGTTAAGTCAATTACAGCTACATGAACTAGCCAAGAGCCAAACGCGTGATCCATTATCTGCTAATGAGCAAACGACTCATGTTTATAAATGTATGGGGGTTAGCAATTTTTTGCTATATTCACATGTAACCACTCCTTTTTTTTTGGATTTCATTCTAGAGAAATGAATGCGAACGCGTTTTGCTTCAGCTGACACTACATCTAATGTACAATACGCCAAAAGGTATGAACACGAACTGTCGGTTTCTGAAAGATTTTTAAGCGTTGTTAAATCTTCTTGTGAGATTTAGCAAATAAATTTTGAATTATTTTTATTATTACATTTATTATTTTAATAAATTATTAGTTTTATGATTTATAAGAAATGAAAGAAATTCATTTTTCAAATATGTAGGTAACTTTTTATTAAAAATAGGTAGAAAACGAATGCTAGATTATGTTTCTATTAGATGAGGCGTTTAACAAAAAAGTATACGGAATAATCTTCCTACTTAAGGCTTCTGTTAAAAAATAACAATATAAACATTTATGTTCAGAGAATTTGTAAATTTCCTTTTTAAATTAGAAAATAGAATTATTTTTAATTGCGGTTTATACATTAAAAGTACCTGAGTTTCTATAAAAATCGGGACAATATACATTAAAATACACAATTAAAGTATTAAAATACACACAGAATAAATTTAAACGTTTCGAGCCTTATTTTAGGCTCCTTATCTGTAAAAAACATCAAAAGTAAACGCTGAGATGAACAATAGATTACCTCTACGAAAGTACAGCGTATTCGGCAGAGACTGCGAATGCATCATTAAGTGGTGAAAAATGATGTTTCGAAAACTAGCCCTCAAGGACAATTCTAGAATTATAATTTGAACAGTAGATACCATTTTTTAAGTATTATATATATATATATATATATATATATACTTATATATACATTAATTAATTTTATTTGTTAATACATTATCATAAGATGAATTACATACTGCTACAAATTATAAAATATCATCAAATCATTTTAAGTAGTCTGAAATTGGTGTATAATAAAATTTGCTACATAATGGCTGTTACATGAACTTTCTTTTTTAAGATTTGTTATCATTTTCCCGTACAAAAGAAATTCGACGAACAACCGCCCATTGTAAAAATATACGAACTCGAGGAGTATTTTTTAACCCTTTGCTGGTCGTAACGCTCTAAAGCGGCTTAAAGTGTGTTGCCAAGTGACTCCTTCAATTAGCTATCACCAAAATTTTTGAGTGGTGATATTTGATATACATAATGGACGAATATGCTTCGAAGTGATTAGGCAACAGTTACAGTTAAAATTTAGTGATGAATATTAAATAAAATGTCCTAATTTTCGCAATATTGACCTGAGGAGTAAAATTAAATTCGATAAACACAGAGTTAAACTTGCTTCTGTACTTTGCAATTTTAATTTTTTAATGCATTGTTCGGTGATTAAAGTTTGTTCAAACGCCTCATAACTACCAAACCTTTAAATAAGTCAAAAAGAGTCACTCTAGATTAATTTGTATTATTAAAAAACTTAATATGTAAATGTACAATAATATTTAATATAAAGTAATAATATGAAGTAATAATATTTAATATAAAGCATATAAATAAATATAATATAAATATCAAAGGATTTCCATTCCATTTTAAAAATTGAAAATAAATAAATAAATATATGTTTTTCTTCCAAATACTTGCAGCGAACATGTCAAAAATGTGCAAGATATTCAATGTAATTTAAATTCTTACTTGAAAGATTCAAATCCTCAAGCTATCTGCAAATATGATATAAATTTAAATTCAAGCTTCGCTATTTAAACCGAAGTTAGATGTTTTTATGCATTTATTTGTTTATGAAATGCGATTTCTTTTTCTGTCTTGATGTTTTGTAATACATATTTGTAATATTACAGGACATTTTTAATTCTGTATTATATATATATATATATATATACTTTTTTAAATAAGAAAATATTTGGATTCTTGAAAATTTTTGAGTTCTTTTTTCATTGAATATAAATGTCGTATGATATCCTTAACATGATATTTATTATTATTATTATTATTATTATTATTATTATTTATTAATGTCTGTCTTAGCAACTGTCTGTTTGCTACCAAAATTTGGGGAACACTGTTAATTGATAGAATTCAACAAACTTATACATATATACAGACTTATACTTATAACATACGCAATGAAGATGCATAAAATTATATTTTCTCAGAAACAAAAAAACAAAAAACAAAAAAAAAGTATGTAGGGGAGACCCGTGTACCTAGGGCCATCATGTACCTAGGGCCACCCCACTTTATTTGAATAATATTTAATTTTAAGTTTTAATACTCAATTGGGCAAGTAACAACACTAATTGCTACTTTTACAACTACTTTTGAATTTTTTAGGAGAAAGTTTTGACAAGTTACGCGTAGAAAATGAATTTGCATGGTTTGAAGTAAAATTTTGCAGCTCATCTCTTTTGCTATTTTAAAGTCAAATATTTTTCTTTTATTTCTAGTGTATAATTTTGCTTTTTATATTGAGCAATAAATGAGTTATTTAATTATTCCTCTCTGCCTTTGGATTTTTTAGTGGACAGCATTTTGAATGAAGTTACCGAAACTTGTACCTAGAGCCGCATAGCTGCCTTCCACCTAGGGCCTGTGTTTGGACCTTTTAACACATTCGCAACCACATTTTTTGTCTTTTTGACAGTAAGGTCCGCCTGTGGGCGTTTTTCTCATAAGTTACAATATTTCAAAAATAAAATTCCCCGTATTCACATTTATATTACAAATGGATATTCATGATAATCACACTCTCTCTAATCACAGTATTTGCATCCATAGTATTCTAATTGTACCAATATGAATATTGTGTATATTTTTTAGAAACAAATTAACAACAACACAAATTAACAAACTAACAACACATATTGCAAAAGAAGCGCCCACTGGTGGAGTTTTATATTTTCAAATGACGTGAATCTACGTCAGTGGTCGCAAAAGCGTTAAGATAAAGAGTACAGTCTGTAGTAATTGGATGCTGGAAAACCCTGATAAACCAGTCACTATATATGACGTTGCTGAAACTGTTGGCTAGTCCTATCCGCTGGCCTTTACTCCTGGTTTTCGTGTATCCGGCATATGGCCAATGAATCAAAACACCTTCACTGAGGATGTATATTTAAGTTCAAATGTAACTGAAAGACAATATCCCTCCATAAATATAAAAAAAGAAAGATTTTCCAGGAGGAAAGTGAACCAACAATGATAGAACTGGATGTCTCTGTTTCGTGCCCTGTTGAAATTTCGAAACATTCAACATCTAACATCTTTTCGTGTGTCATGCTTTAACAGGTACGAACCTAATCAAAACTTCCCACATCAAAGAAAAGATGTGACCGAAAAGCATAGAGATCTAGAAATCCAAGGGACACCCCAGAAAAAAAAAAATGAAGAGGAAAAAAAATCTGTTAGAATATCCCAAAGAAAAACAAAAAGTGAAAAATTTCATGTTTCAAATTAAAGCAGCAACGTGATAATTATTATAAGATAAATAAGTATATTACTTGATATTCTTTCTTTAATAAAATGCATGTTTATATGCTTTTTTTTTTTCATTACAAAGTGAAATCTAAATTTGAGTGAATGGCCCTAGGTACAATGAGGTCTGGCCCCAGGTACAATGAGGGTGTTGTACCTAGGGCCACGAGTGAAGTTTTTTTTAAAAACCTTCTAGTCGGAAATTATTTTTTTAGGTATTTATATTAATTCCAATTGGAAGTAATTAGTCTTAAAGATATGTACATATCAGTTTGATAATTTTAAACAGGTCAAGGGCTCTGTTTTTGGGCATTGAAAAAAAGCGGCCCTAGGTACACGAATCTCCCCTATTGACTGACCTCCCAATGGAATTTTGTACCATTAAGGTCCGTAGACGTTATTTCTGAAAAGTGTATTTTAACATTGTTGCATCCGATTAAACATAGTAAAATGTTATTAGAATATTTAAAAGCATTTGTTTTCTGTGAAAAATTGTGACCTTCGAAATTTTTTTAAGTTTACAGGATTGCACAAAATAATTCCGATATGTTATGCAATCACTTTGTATGAAATTTGGTTCCAGTATTTATGAGTTAGAAGGAATTAATACAAGGCTATCAGTTACTAGTAATATATATATATATATATATATATATATATATATATAGATATAGATATAGATAGATAGAGAGATATATAGATAGATAAATACAGAAAGAAAAAACAAGAGGGGGTTGAGAGCGGCGGTACCCCCCCCCCCTGAGAAATGCATATGTTTGTCTTAATAGTTGTCTGATGCAAATAAAAAGTTGACACTTAAGATCTGCAGATCCACTAGTTATTGCTGAAACGTCAATGGCGGCCTCCCTGTTGAGACTCAAAAATATTTTGTTTTTTGTCTGTGTGTCGGTTTGTATGTTTGTAGAGGGATAGAGGCTGCAAAAAATTAGGCTATTTACTTGCGATTTAGTAAACCTGTTCACGAGATTCACGAGATTATCTGTAGTTTTGGGTGTGTATTTCATTTGTAGTTTTATGTACAAGGACGCGCCAAAATTTGTCTTTAAGGTCTGAAGGCATCATTACGGCCGAAGGGCAGAATTTGTATGTACCACAAAAATTCTCCGATTTACTACTTCAAATCACCACGCTCTTTCAGGTTTTATATAGAAGTATCTGTATGTATTTTTTTATGTCCATATTGTTTATGGATTGTGTGCAGGGACACGCAAAATTTCTTATAATTTCAGCATATGGGGTGAATTTCATTTGAACACATTTTAACATCATTATTTTGCAATCAACAAAATGAAATTATCATACATTTCTGAGATTCTTAAACTTATGTTTTCTGTAGGAAATATGTGCTCTTAGCTAATTCATGTACAGGAACTTAAAAAAGTGTTCTGACAATATATGGTAATCACACATATTACTTTAAATTTCGAACAATTTCTCATGAAAAACGTAGAATAAATTGAATAGTTTTTATTGGTGTATACAATACTCATGGTTCGTTTACAGAGACACACAAAAAAATTTCGTGACATTACAGCCTATTGACAAATTTTTATTTAAGAACACTTTCATGCGTTCATGCTGCATTGAACATAATGGATTTAACATACATTATAAAGATGTTTAAAATCATGTGTATTTGTAGACTAAATAATTTATTTACGGGATGAAAGAGAAAATCCTGTTGACGTAATGTAATCATCCAAAGGGTGTCAAATTAGTTTGAAATATTAAAGAGTTATAATTAATTAGGTATATTTTTACTATTGCCGTATATAATGACTGTGCCTATTTTTCCGTAATATATAAAATAATTTCATACTATTACATTCTATAGTCAGTATTTCTTAAAAGTGTATTTTAACATGGTAACACCCAATTAAATATAATGAAATTTTATTAGAATTTTAAAAGCATGATTTTCTATTGACATTTTTGAGCATAGAATTTGTAATTAGATTTCAGGATTACACAAAATAATTCCGTTATTCTATGTAATCTTTTTGCAAGAAATTTTGTACAAATATTAATGAATTACAGGGAATTAATATAAGACTCAGTTATTAGGAATACATATGTATGCATATATATATATATATATATATATATATATCAGAGTTATTGTCAGACGTATCTGTTTATGTACAAAGTCAATCGAATCATTATATATATAATATAATAGAGAATAAATAAAAATGACCTGTTGAACAATGTGTGATGAAAATAGGGCGTTGAGGCTCCTGATCTGCAGATCCATAACTATTAACTGTCTTCGCTCGCTTCAATTATCATCATATTGAAGCAAAGTATTTTTTCCCTTTATCTATATATCTTCTTCTTTCTCTCTAGCTGTATATTATATATACGCTTTGTACTTTTAACGGCTATCTGGTCACTGAATTTTACATGTGACACTATTTTTGGATGACGCCGATAGATGCTTATTTCTCTACTATTGTATAAGTGATTCTTATATGAAATTTTACTACATTTGTTGATGACATTGGTTTCCGAATATATATATGTTTGTCTCTTTTTCTGGTGAGATCATTTTGAAATTAGTTTTATTTTGAAATTGGTTTTTTTCTTGTTTTGGCTCAAAAGAATGTCTTGGTCCCTGATCAAAGATTTTCTTAGCTTTTACTATCTTTGAGACTACAAATTTGTATTTATCCCTTATCCAATTTATTCCATTTTTATTTGATTTGGCAGTCTTTGTTTTCGATCAAATTAACTGTTTGAATACTGTTAATATTTAATAAAACTTAAATTTTAATGACTGATTATCAATATATATATATATATATATATATATATATACCTCAAAATGAAATGTTATTGAAAAACAATGAATACTTTTATGAAAAAACATAAATTTAGAGATTTTATACTGTTAGGCTGTCCATTTTAACAAACTTTTTCTATGGTACTCCAAGCACACACGCTCGTTTTATAACATGTAAATGAATATATCACATGTCAAAATTGACAGTCAACATAACTTATTCATTCCAACCACCACCTGATTGTTAGAATACTGCAGACGCATTAGCATAACATTATACATGTTATGTATATTATTTATATATGAAATAAGTAAAGAATACATCCTCCCAATTATCCAATTTATATCATACTCCCTTTCCCTTTAGGTAGTGAAAAAAAAATCCATTCTGCTCTTTTTTAACGCAACCAAATGCCGAATATTTTTAAAAGAAATTGCATGGAGGCTTCCAGAAAATTAGCTAAAAGAGTAGTTTTACGATATACGAAAACCGTTTTCTAAGGCATGAAAACTAATAAAGAGAATGCCAATTGTCATTATAATAAATTTACTCCTGATTAATTTTGAGTGGAATGCTGACTAACTCTTTAGAACTATTTTCTATTTATTTATTTATTTTATTGTGATGATTATAAATTCAGATGCCATTTCATCGATATTTTATTGAAATGTTTTTATCAATATTTTATTTAAATATTTTTAAAGTTTTGCGTAATAGATTTTCTTTTTTTTTTTTTTTCTCTTTATGCAGTGAAAAAAAAACGTTCTGTTCTTTGTAACGCAACCAAATGACGAATATTGTGTAAAGAAATTGCGTGGTGGCTTCTAGAACATTAGCTAAAAGAGTAGTTCTACGACATACGAAAATCATTTTCTAAATCATGAAAACTAATAAAGATAATTCCAATTATCGGTATAATCAATTTACTCCTGATTTGAGTGGAATGCTGACTAACTCTTTAGAAATTTTCTGTTTATTTATTTATTTATTTATTTTATTGTGATGATTATAAAATCAGATGTCGTTTCATCGATATTTTTTTTAAAAACGTATATAAAGATTTTTTTTTCTTTTTTTTTTTTTTTTTTTTTCTTTTTCTTTATTATTATTATTATTATTATTTTTGTTTAGTTAAAAAGCATTTTTTTTTCTTTTATTTTTTGTCGTTTTCTTGTTTGGAGTAAAAGAATTATTAACCGTTTCACTATTTTCGCGTAATCAAGACCATGGAATATACAGTGATGTACTGTTGATAATAAAATGGAATTAAAATTTAAACAATTGAATTTTATTGTAGTAATAAGAAACGCTTTCAATTTTATATAAACGAACTACGTATTTACAGTTTCTTGCTAGTGATTAAAAAAAAAAAAATCTGGAGTGACTCCACTCGACTTTCCGAACATTGAGTAATTAACAGTTTTGTAGATAAAGTAAAGAAAGAGGTGTTGTTAAACAAACAAAAGAGAGAAAACCATAATGGAGTGTTTGAGTATTTTTGTCCATCTATTACACGATGTTTTATTTAACGCTACTGAACTTTGAGCCAATAGATCATAATGATAAAGATTTTTTCGCTGTGTCTCTGTAAAAACCTATAAATGATAGATTCACCAAAATGCATATAGTTAGTGCAACAGTGATTTATAATACTCATATAAATTTTAAGCTCAATTGAATAAGGCGTTTAGATGCTATCGTACTTTTAAAAATTTAGTCCCATAGGCCATAATGATAAAGAATTTTTCTTTGTGTTCCTGTAAAAAAACTGCAAGTGCTAGATTCACCAAAATCTATACAGTTGGTTCAACTGTGATCTATAACATGTGTACAATTTTTTTGCTCAGATTAATAAGGCGTTTAGACGCTATCACACTTTTAAAAATTTGGCCCCATAGGCATAATGATAAAGAATTTTTCTTTGTGTCCCTGTAAAAAAACTATAAGTGCTAAATTCTCCAAAATCTATACAGATTGAGTATTTGTGACTTATAATATGTGTATAAGTTTTTTGCTCAATTGAATAAGGTGTTTAGATGCTATCACACTTTTAAAAATTTGGCCCCATAGGCATAATGATAAAGAATTTTTCTTTGTGTCCCTGTAAAAAAAACTATAAGTGCCAGATTCTCCAAAATCTATACAGATTGAGTATTTGTGACTTATAATATGTGTATAAGTTTTTTGCTCAATTGAATAAGGCGTTTAGATGCTATCACACTTTTAATATTTTGCTCCCATAGGCCATAATGATAAAGAATTTTTCTTTGTGTCCCTGTAAAAAGACTATAAGTGCTAGATTCTCCAAAATCTATACAGATTGCGTATTTGTGACTTATAATGTGTGTATAAGTTTTTTGCTGAATTGAATAAGGTGTGTAGATGCTATCGCACTTTTAAGATTTTGCTCCCATAGGCCATAATGATAAAGAATTTTTCTTTGTGTCCCTGTAAAAAAACTCTAAGTGCTAGATTCACCAAAATCTATAGGGTTCGTACTATGGTGACTTACAATATACGTACCGGCTTTCAGGTTATTCGAACAAAGCGTTTAGACGCTAGCGTGTTCACTCACAGACATACACACATACATACACACATACACACACACATACATACATCATCACAAAAATAGTGAAAACGGACTCATTGGACCTCGAAACGTATAGAAACATCAAAATCTCAAATTCGGATTTTTGGCATGATTACAATACTTTCCTCACTATAGTGTTCGGAAAGTAATAAACATTAATTTGCAGTCAATAAAAAAATAAAAAAAAATAAATAAAAGAAAGAAAGAGAGACAAAAAAACCGTATACGTATATTAAAGTATTTTATCAATGCAGATTTAAATTACAATTAATAAATAAAATAAAATAAAATAAAATAAAAAAATGCAAAATGCAAAAAGATATATAGAACAAACATTTCATTTCAAAGCTCATCGGATGTTAGTTTTATTCGAAAAATTTCGTTCGCACATGTTTATTTCTTTTATAATGATTTTACATAAATTTTATTATTTACATACTACCAATTGTATCTCATATTATATTGAAAGGTATTAAAAGATTTTATAAAAAAAAATTTCATATATATATATATATATATATATATATATATATATATATATATATATATATATATATATATATATATACTAATTATAATAATTTAGTTAAACTAGTTAACTCAGAATAAATACATAATTTTGGCTCTTATTACATTCCTCTTATATTTGCGTTCAGAAAATTGAGAAGAGATAGTCGTAGAAATAAACATGTAATTGGGTTTTAATTGCATGCAATTTTACAGTCCAAATGTTTGTATTTTATTCAGTATCATATTGACTGACATTTCTAGTTTCAAATAATTCTTTAAGCTTATATTAACAAAAATAATAGTCATGTATAATAATGTTGCAACGGGAAAAAAGGAAAAAATTACGATAACAAAAAGAAATCATGTTTTGAAATGTTTTATAATTATATTGTAAAGTAATTCATAAAAATGCTTTTACTTGCGTTATTTTTATATTAACATTATTAACATTACTATTAGAAACAAATCAAGAATTACGGCAAAGCAGTCGACACGAGAAAAACTTATGTGTTTTTGCTTGAAAAGTTACTCAATGGATCATAAGGCTTAATAAATTTAGTAAACCGTATATCGAGCGTAAAACATAACGAAACTTTTTTTTTTATTATTAGATAGTTAAAGTAATATTTTTACACATTATTATTACTTTTTATTAAAATTATAAGTAAAAGTAAACATTTCTACTTAAGATCAAACATCTTGATTAAATACTTGTATAAAAATACGAATGATTAATTAAAACAATATATATATATATATATAACTGAAGAAAAAGTATATAAACTTAAGTTTAAAATAAATAATTATAAACAAAATAATAATAACAATAATAACAATAGAAACAGAAACATAATTAACCCAAAAAGAGGCTATCATCAGGGAGATCCCTCAAACGCAGGGTGGCGAAAGAATAGTAGGATCTTTCAAGAAATACTAGCAAAGGCTTAAAGTATCTTGGTCCCCTACATCTTTCAAGAGAAAGAAATCCTTATCCACTCTAGATTGAAAATACGATTAAAAAATTAATTAAATGCAAAGGAAAAAATAAACAAAAATTTTCATCAATATATCCACATATAAATGCAAAAACTTACAAAAAGTTGTTTAAAAAAAAAAAAAAAAAAAAAAAAAAAAAACTACCAAAAACGAACTCTTTTTTTTTTTTTTTTTTTTTTTACTATAAATTTTTACTTTTTTTTTATATTTGTAGCTATTGATGTGTAATTTTGTTTAATTTTCAATTGTATTTAATTATTTTTTCATTCGTAATGTCGACTTACAGTAGGTAAGGATTTATATTCTCTTGGTAAGATTCATAGGACCAAGATAGCTTTTAGCTTTTGCTAATATCTCTTGAAGAATCTTACTATTTTTTCCCTCTACCCTGCATTTGCGAAGTCTACTTACAGATAGCCTCAATGCTTTTTTACTTAAATATCTTTCTGGTTGTAATTTTTTTTTTTCTTTTCTTTTTATAGTTATGATATATATTTATATATACCTTTTCCATATCCGTATACAAATTATTATTCTTTGGCTCTTCATTATCTGTTTCTTGCATACTGCTTACTACTTTGTTACATTTATACATAGATACATTATATATATATATATATATATATATATATATACATCTTTATATATATATATTTCTTTTGTGCGTGTGTATGTCACTGAACTCCTCCTAAACGGCTGGACTGAGTTTAATCAAATTTTTTGTGTGTCTTCAGGTGGATTCGAGAATGGTTTAGATTTACAAATGAAAGTTGTAACTTAATTAGCTCTTTCTTAATTAATTTTTAACCAACTCTTTCAACTACTTTTCCACCTAGATGGCGTGAGTAGTCGTAAACACGATGTCAGAATTTATTTACTGTTGAAATGAAAAATGAATTTTTAACCGTATCTTAAGAAGTGTTTAAAATATTTTTTCAAAATTAATATTTTTAGAATCGTAACCGTATCTTACGAAGCGTTTAAAATATTTTTTCAAAGTTAATATTTTAGAATCGTAAACACGATGTCAGAATTTATTTAATGTTGAAATGAAAAATGAAATTTAACCGTAAGTGTTTAAAATATTTTCCCAACGTTAATATTGTTAAAATGTTAAAATTAGTTAAAATGGTATCTTCTTTTAAAAAATTCGTCAATATCCGACGGAGTTATTTTATGTTAAAACTAGCAAGCTACGCCCACTTCGCTGGTCACTATATTTAAATGAATTTTCGAAAGAATGGAACTAATATTTATTTTTTTTACACCACATTATAGACAAAAACTTAAAAAAAAACAGAAAAAAAAACACTGAAATCGCTTTAGATCTCGCTTCTTCGGGTACCCGTTGCCTAAGGCAGCTCTTTTTTCTACCCGTACTGCATCGGGTCCAGTTTCCCACTGTCTACAGAAAGGTCTTTCCCGGGCACTTCAATCTGGGTATTTATCGGCGACTTGAGGATTTTCTGTAAGATAACTGTATCTCAGCATCTATTATATATTTTAGTTTTTGAACCATGTGTTTTATAGCCCCCGTTATTTACGATTTGATTCCGACCAGTGCGCTAAAATAAAATAAAAAAGTAGATTTTCTTTTAAAAGGAATTAAATACATGAAAAACGAATTTTAATCAGTTTATCCTTTCTACTGTAAAGTACCATTTTTTTCACCCAATAAATATTATAAATAATAATAATAATAAAAGATTTTTCTTTTAAAGGAATTAATTAAAAATAAATTAAAAGTAAAAAGTTGCTATAGTATATGCAAGCGAAGTGTGACGTCACTGACCGTTCGTGAATGCAAGAAAATGATTTCCTAATGTTAATCGCTCATTGGATTTTTTGAAAAAAATATTAAAAATCGAGGAAAATTATTTCCCGATTTTAATCCCCATATTTGGGTATATATATGTATTAGTTATCATGTGCATGTGCTAGATTGAGTTGTTTTGCTGTCAAATTAACAAAATTTTTATTTTAAATTTCAAAACTTTGTTGTCCTTGGCATTTTCGTATTTGGCGATCAAAAACGTAATACGAAAATATACATGCCAGATGTATATTTTCGTAATATGTATTGTACGAAATATTGTTTCATATTATTCATTACTCTCTTAATATAAGTTGTTAAAATAACCATGATTTTTGAAAGGAATTAAATTATGTTCGCCAGATAATTTGGCGATATTTTTTTTTCTGCCAAGGATGATCGATATCAAATCTATTCCTCTGCAACATATTAGTATCTTATATCAGATACTTTATTTAGATATTTGAAAACAAATTTCTCTTCAAATTATGATAGAATATTTATCATTTTTCTTTTAATTAGTATATTAGTTGGATATTTATCGTGTAAATATCATACTTGGAAATGAAATGTTTATGTTTTTAATCGAATATGGAAGTTCGCCATTTTTTTTTCTGCAGTTTTGAAATTTAAAATTCTAATTTTATCAATTTTACAACTAAAACAACTTAATATAACGCATGCACAGGGTAACTAATACATATCTATACCTAAATATGGGAATTAAAATCGGGAAATAATTTTCCTCGATTTTTAATATTTTTTTACAAAAAATCCAATGGGCGTTTAACACAGGAAATATTTTTCTTGCATCCACGAACGGCCAGTGACGTCATCACTTCGCTTGCGTATAAAATTTATACATAAACGTAACAATTTATTTCTATTGCATTACCATTTGATTTTCAATAAATATAAGAATAATAATAAAAAAAAAAAAAAAAAAAAAAAAAAAAAAAGAATATAGCCTTCAAATGAATGTATTAAATAAAAAATGAATTGCATAATAGCCGTTGCTAAGATACGCAGACGATTACACTCGAAGAATAAATTCATGAAAAATGAAACATTAAAGCCAATATTTAAAATCGGAAAAATATTAATTTAAAAAATTCAAATTCGAAATTCGAAGAAATCTCGATGCGATGCACACCTGTAGGGTCCCAGGTACCTATATGCTAAATTTGGAAGCTCTGCGATCAGTAGTGTGAGCACCAGAGCGCAGACAGACAGACGCACACACAGACACACACACGGACAGACACGCACACACACAAACACACAGATACTTCTCTGTATTTATATAGATGAAAAATGAATTTTTAGGCCATTATTATTTGTGCCGATGGAAAATGTACTAAACGTTTTCCGAAAAATTTCACGATCACAAATGTTGACGGATATCCAATATATCGTCGAAGAAATCCCGATAATGGCGGACAATCTTATCATCTATGGCGGTCATCTATGTCAACAACATAAATATTGACATTGATAACCGTTGGGTGGTCCCATATTCGCCTCTGCTGAGCAAAACATTCAATGCTCATATTAATGTTCAGTTCTGCAGTTCAGTGAAGAGCATCAAATACATTTGCAAGTATGTGAATAAAGGCAGTGATATGGCTGTATTTCGAGTTGAAAATACCAATGTGAATGCTCCTCCGGTGAATAACAACGATGGAATAACACTTTACCAAATTGGCCGGAACGTGAGCTCCAATGAAGCTGTTTGGCGTATCTTTGGTTTCCCAATTCATGAACGGGATCCAGCAGTTCTTCATTTAGCCGTTCATCTTGAAAATGGCCAGCGCGTATATTTCACGAGCGAGACAGCGATTGATCGTGCTATAAATTCACCAAAAACTACACTCACCGAATTTTTTGAATTGTGTAATCGTGCGGATGCTTTCGGTGCTTTTGCACGGACATTACTCTATTCAGAAGTACCACGCTATTTCACATGGGCTCCAACAAAAAAATGGATGCCCCGCAAGCAAGGCACGCCGATTGATGCATGTCCCGGTTTATTCAAATCAAACACCTTGGGACGAGTATTTACAGTCAATCCAAGGCAGACTGAGTGCTTTTATCTTCGACTGTTATTGGTTAATGTCATCGGCCCTTTGTCATTTCAAGATTTACGTAAAGTGAATGCACAACAGTATCCAACGTATAAAGATGCATGCCTTGTACTCGGCTTGCTGGAAGACGACAACCAGTGGGAGTGTATGCTTGCTGAAGTAGGACTGAACTGTACAGCAAAACAAATTCGTCTAATATTCGCTGTAGTGTTGACTACATGTTTCCCGGCCCGAGCAGAGACATTATGGGATAATCACAAAGAATCAATGACTGATGATATATTGCATCAACATCGTTCACGGTGCAACGATCTAACGATAGTATTCAGTAACGCTATGTACAATGAAGCATTGATTGCTACTGAAGATCTTTGCAGTATCATTGCCAACTTACCACTCAGTCATTTCGGTATGTCATTTCAACAAATCGAAATGCATCTGATTTAATAATCACTGAATTGAATCGTGAACTACAATACAATACTGTAGAAATGACAGCGATTGTTGCTCGCAATGTTCCACTAATGAATGAAGAACAAAGAACCGTTTACGACCGCATCATGCTCGCAGTTTTGGCAGGACAAGGTGGATTCTTTTTTTTTTTTTTGGGGTGCCCCAGGTGGAACTGGTAAAACATTCCTTATTTCGCTAATTCTCGCCGAAATACGATCAAATAATAGCATCGCATTGGCTGTTGCATCATCTGGCATTGCGGCAACTTTATTGGATGGAGGCAGAAAAGCTCATTCATTATTTAAACTGCCACTAAATATTCAAAATAACCCAGACGCAGTGTGCAACATAAAAAAACAATCGTCCATGGCCCCAGTGCTGAAATAGTGTAAAATTCTTATCTGGGATGAATGCACTATGGCGCACAAACATTCGATTGAGGCGTCGAACAGGACATTGAAAGATATAAAAAACAACGACAAACTATTTGGCGGCACTCTGTTACTCTTTTCAGGTGATTTCAGACAAGCACTTCCCGTTATTCCGCGTTCAACATACGCTGATGAGATCAACGCATGCTTAAAATCATCGTCATTGTGGCTTAATGTTGAAAAAGTACAACTGAAAGTAAATTTGTGCGTTCAAAAGCTTAAAGATCCATTCGCTGAAACATTCTCAAAACAATTGTTAGATATCGGCAATAGAAAATTACTACAGATGAATCTGGATGCATAAAATTACCGACCGATTTCTGCACAATCATTGATTCTCAAGATGCTCTTATTGACCAGATATTTCCCGATGTACACAGACGATACACAAATCATGAGTGGCTGGCAGAAAGAGCAATTTTAGCAGCAAAAAATGTGGACGTCAACGAATTGAATCTCAAGATACAACATTTGTAACCAGGAGACTTGGTGTCATACAAATCTAATGATACAGTTTGCGATGCCACCGAAGCTGTAAATTATCCAACAAAGTTTTTAAACTCATTGGATTTACCAGGCATGCCACCGCATATTTTACAACTGAAGGTTGGATCTCTGGTTATTTTGCTTCGTAATTTGAACCCACCACGGTTGTGCAACGGCACGCGATTAGTCATAAAAAAATTAATGAAAAATGTTATCGAAGCCATCATTTTAAATGACAAATTCCGAGGTGAAAATATATTACTACTGCGAATCCCTATTATACCCACAGATGTGCCAATTCAATTTAAACGCCCTCAATTTCCAATTAGATTGGCATTTGCAATGACTATCAGTAAGTTTCAGGGCCAAACGATGTCTGTCTGTGGCTTAGATTTGAGCACATCATGTTTTTCACACGGACAATTATACGTAGCTCTCGAGTGGTCAAACCATCCAGTTTGTTTGTATTAGCGAAAGATGGGATAACAAAAAATATTGCACACTCTGTTGCATTAAGGGATTGATATTGTTTTTTGGTAATATTGTTATAAGTAGCGATATGTATATAATTTTAAAGAATCAATTTTTATAAATAAAAAAAAATAAATGATTGGTGTTTTGTTATTTTTATATTCGTTCACCGTTCACAGCGCTCCATACATCTTCCACTTATATACCACATCCTTACACACTTACAATAGGTTAGTTATTCTTTTCTAGCAAAATATTCTTTAGAAATAATTTATATGACAAAACAACGTTTGTCGGGTCAGCTAGTATATATATATATATATATATATATATATATAGAGAGAGAGAGAGAGAGAGAAAGGGGGGGGGGTAGGTAGACAGATATACAGACTATATATAAAATATCGAATATTAGTTAATCGTATATCGTTAATTAATTGTCTATAAAAGTCAAATACACTCGTATGTTGTAAATATGTATTTTCTCTTTTCACAACTTACATTTTAATTTTAATTAGGATTATTATTATTATACCCCCCGCCCAAGTAATAAAAACTTTCAATATAAATTACGTAGATTATTCATCAGAATAAAAAGTGTTATTATAGCTAAATAATAAGCAATTTGTTTGTTTTTAAGATTTTTTTTTCAATAAATTTACATGAAATTAGACGAGGCATAAAATTTAATCTATCTTCTTTTCTCATTATTTATAACTATAATTTCTTTTAGGATGCAGGGAAATTCCAAGGTAATAAAAGCTAATTATCCTCGTGAAGCAAAGAATATATCACATAAAATTTATCTTCTCAAACAATCCAGAATTATTAGCGAATACACATTTATTTATCTCTGGATACGTGCCAGTTTAAAATACCATCGTGTATGTTAGGCGATTGGATTAAAAATAATAACTAACATAGAATTATCGGAAAAAATTGGCAGCATGTAATACATATTCGACAAATTAACTTATATTTACAAGCTCATTATTTTACTTTCAGGGCATAAAACGAAAAAAATAAAAATAAAAATAAAAATAAAAATCGAGTTATATTATAAAAAGTAAATTTTTTCTAAAATATAAAATTTAAAGTTAGATTAAATCTATTATGTTATATGAATTAGAATCGTATTTCTTTTAACCTCTTTCATTCTTCCCCCCCCCTCACCCACACCCAAAAAAATTAAAGAATGAAAACAAGTGTAGAGGAAAATTGTTTTAATTTAAATTACTGTCGAACCACATTAACGTGAGCACTGTTAATGTGAATTACTTTTAACATGAACTGTTTCCACAATCCCCGTTTAAACGAAGATTAGTTTAGTTATATGAAGATTAGTTACTGATACAATGAACTACTGATAACATGATTTTTTTTTTAAATCCCTCTGGAGATTGATGTTGACGAGGTTCGATTTTAGAGGATTTTGATTATTGTTTGATAGAAAACTACTTAGTTTATTTTTTATTATTAATGCCTCTGTGCTGTTTCATTGTTAGCTATTTTTGTTGTATTTCTAATGCCTAATTTTTCGTTACATTAAAAGAAACAAAATAATAATAATATTTATTGCTACCTTATTTGAAAACAAAATAATATGTATCATTCCATAATCAAAAGAAAATATGTCCATTTTTACAACTCCAATTTGACTTATTAATCAAGTTTAACAGAAAATATTTTTCTAAAATGTGTTTATATAAAAAAAAAAAAAAAAGTTATATGTATAACTGCCTGATTTTAGATTATACATCTCGTAAATTTTTAAAACACCACACAAAAGGTTGTATGCCAAATGCAAGAAAAAGTAACAATTCGAACTGCACTTTACAGCGTATTTCCCTTTTACCAAACATTGCCACATTGATTTTATATTTATTTATTTATTTATTTTTATCAACGACAGAAGAAATAATGTGTGTTATAATTTTTTTTTCTTCGAATGGCAAAGCATTTGCGCCTAATCATTTATCGGGGATCTGCCGTATTGACTGTTACTTCTAAAGGAGCATCAAATGGGTGTGCACGGTTATCCCTAATAAAGATTCATGCCGTGTGCAGGATTTTAAACCGGGCCCTATCGTGCGATTAAAAATATTGAAATTATTTTATCGTTCTGAATGTTTCATTTTCAAGACACCAGCCTGATTTATTTATTGAAAAATGTTTAGAAAACCAACATTTGGCGCCGCCGGGTCGGGCTTGGCGTCTTTCAGAATAGAATGATTAATAATTAAGAGGTAAGACGATTAGATTATTTCCATTTTGAAGTTTTTTATTGATGATCTGAATAAAGATTATTAAAACGAAACTTACGAAGAATATTTCATAAATAAAAAATGCATTTTGTTATAGAATGCATTATATCATTTAGATATTATTAGATAGTAATACAGAGGGTATTATTTATTGATATAATGGAAATAGAAATATTTTGATGTTTACGATTGCCAGTTGAAAGTTTGTAAAATGAAAATATTTTGGTTTTGAAGTTTATATTGTGGTGATTTCAAATTTATCAAAACGAAATTTACTAAGTACAATTTAGTAAAGTAAATATTGAGTGAATATTGTATTATATTATTTGATAGTAAAAATTGAAATAATCAAAAGAAATAAAACTGAACACAGAGCTTCCTTCACGAGGGCATATAATAAGCTAGAAAATATACTAGCAGACGAAATTCCTTCGTTCAAAATAGTTGAGATCCGTTTAGTTTTATTTAAACAAAAATCTGACACATTAGAATTAACACATAATACATATTTAGATAGTTTAAAAGAACAGGAATTTGAAATAGAATTTGATTCTGTAGAAGAATACAGGTAAATGTCATTGAGAATTCAATTAAGAGCTCAACGCTTTTTAGAAAATCACAAAAAAATAAATGTAAAATAAAGTAATATTGCTTATAATGATAATCAATTAAGGGATAACAAATCGGGTAAAACAATGTGTCAGCGTCTTCCTGAAGTTGAACTTTACACGTTCGGGGAGATTTAAAAGATTGGTTCACATTTTGGAATCAATTTAAGAATATTCATGAGAATAAACATTTAAGTAATGCTGATAAATTTCATTATTTGATTCAGTCGACTAAAATTAAATCAGAAGCTAGACAAATTGTTCAGTCATATCCCATAACAGTAGAAAATTATGATTTAGTTATACAGAGCTTAAATGAAAGGTATTGTCGAGAAGACCTTTTGATCGATTTTTATGTTCTTGAATTATTAAAACTTGTTCTTAATTCTAATAATAAGAATAATGGTTCTTTGAAAGGTTTATATAATAAAATATCTACTCAGTTACGAGCGCTAGGCACTTTGGGTGTTACTAGTGCAATGTGTGGCACAATTTTATGTCTCTTAGTTGAAAGTTCCTTACCCATAAATATGTTACGTTTATTTGAACAACAGAAAAAAATTATAGAAGCTGAAAATAAAATATCGAGTCTTGATACCATACTTTTGTTTTTAAGAAATGAAGTACAATCCGAAGAAAAGATTAAACTGAGCAGATCCGATCTTTGCAGATACCCTTCCTGAGCACGAACATAAAGGGTTAACAACAAATAAAAATGTAAAATATAATTATCCATCCGCAGTGGAACCAATTACACATGATTCAAAAAAATAATTTATGTTCGTTTTGTTCGAAATATCATGAAATGCGATTTTGTAAAAAAACATTCTATATCCCTTTAAGCGAGAAACTTTCAGTTATTTAAAATAAGGATTATGTCGAATTTGTTTAGTTAAGAGCTACGTAGTGAATTCATGTAAATCAAACATTAGGTGTCAGTTTTGTAGTAAGAAACATTTAAAATTTATGTTTCCCACGTTGGAGTCTAATAAAAATAATGAAGGTTCTAGGTCACTTTCGAATCACGATGAAATAAAAGAAAAGTGTGTTGACACACTATTTACACAAAAACAAACAAAATCAAAATATCATGCTACTAATAGTGTATTTTTGCAAACTTTAGTTGTAATGCTGCATGGAAAAAAAGCGAAGCGCAAAGCGAGAGTTGAACTGATACAGGATCTCAAAAATCCTATGTATTAAAATCCACTCCAGAAGAGTTAAATTACGATTTTATAGAAGAAGAATTTTTTCATTCGTTATTTGGTGGAGAGAATACAGCTATAAATAAACATATATGTTACAAAATTTATTTGAGTAATCTTCATAATGATTATATTTGTAGCTTAGAGGCTTTAGATCAAAATGTTATTTGTAATGATGTTTCTGCGATAACTCAGGGAAATTGGATACGTGAGTTAAAAAATAAAGGAATCAATTTAACTGACATTGAAAATTCTGGGCCTATCGAAGTCCTTTTGGGAGCAGACGTCGTGGGTAAATTATTTACTGGTAGACGGGAACAACTTAAGTCAGGCTTAGTCGCCATGGAATCGAAATTAGGATGGGCTTTGATGGGAAAAGTCCCTCAGCCCAGTAGATGTAGAGATATAAATATGTCTGTCATTAGTATGGTTTCTCAAGAAGACATACCGATCTCGAAATTATGGGATTTATAACTTCTTCATATTAGAGATCTTATAAAACAAAGTAGTAGGGAAAGACTGCGTGAAAGTTTCTATGTTGACAATTGTGTGACCAGTGTACATAACATTTCAGAATTAGATAAATTTGTGAAATATACCACAGATATTATGAAAAAATGGAAATTTGATCTTAGGGTCTGGGAAAGTACATATTTTCCTGAAATCCCTTCTCAAAATTCTAAAACACAAGTGTTATGCTTAATATGAGACAAATGCTCTGATGCTTTAGAAATAGATTATGAATTATTAAAACTTGATAAGACAGAAAAACTAACGAAACGAAAAGTTTTTTTCATGTATTAGTGAAATTTTCGATCCGGCAGGTTATATTGCCCAAACTTTAATACAACTCAAAATTTTGCTAAGAATTAAAGAACTATTAAACTAAAGAACATTGGGATGCGGAACATTTAAAGAAAAATAAAAAGTCAGTACTGTAAAAAAAAAAAAAAAAAAAAAAAAAAAAATCAAAATTTAAGCACATCCCTATTTTTGTAAGCACTTATCGCACCATTAGTTGATTTTTATATCAAAATCTTGCGATAAATAAGATTTGATAAAACATGCTAAAATTGCTACGTAACATCTTTATAATAAGTGCATGAAAAAAGCATTAGTAGACCGACTGTATTCAAACGATGCGTCGCAAAAATGTTCTTTCTAGAAAAAAAGATGAATGAGATTTTGATGGTTTTGTAAATTTAAAAAATCAATAAGAACATTTTAAGAACATTTTCCAATAGATTTAATAAAGTTATTTGCATATTTTGAGATGTGTAACAGATAAAATTTTATGAAAATAAATGCTTTCTAGTTTTACAAAATTAGGTTTCATAGTTAACTTTAAATATATTTTATTTAAATATACAAAAACACACCGTTTAATCAAGTAAATTTAGTTAAAAAAAAAAAAATACATTGATTATGTACGCAAAGAATCCTGCATATGATATTGTAAAAAATAATTTTATATTCTGTAATTTTTTAATAAAAAAGATATACTTACTATATATTATATAAGTCAAAGCTTTAGGGAAAAACATTGAATTCCTAAAGATAATTTATTCTGAATTAAGTAGGGAGGAACCAATGAAGCAGTAAGTTAGTCTGATAAGATTAGTATAATGAACGGATTTTTTAGAGACACAAAATAGGCATTTTTTTTTTTCAGTCAATTGCTCAGAGGTGACACATTTTGCAGATTTTAGACGGTTGAGAAGTCAAACGTTCTTTCAAAATATTTTCTGTGTGTGTGTGTGTGATTGTATGTAACGGTGTATTTGTCCGGGCGAAAACGTAAAAAAGTCTAGAGCTAATTTAATGTCGCTAGAAGGGATTTCAGTCAGAATTCAAAATTAAATTATATCCATCAAGCATTTAAAATGTTTAATTATAATTTAAGACATCGTCAAAAAACCTTGCACATGCGCAATGAAGCTTTTCTCAGTAAAACTCGTAAAATACAAAAGTAATGCGATATATTTATGTTTTAGGCAGCAAGAAAGCGAAAAATGCATTCAGAAAATATTTTCTGTATGAGCAAGAGAGGGAGTCTTTGGTCGAATTTACTCCTTAACAGCTCCTAAAATTATATCTGTTGATGATTTCTAAACTTTAATTAGATTTAGATATAATGACAGAAAGCTTTTGCGCATGCTCAATAAGATTCAGCAGTATAAGCAGACGAATAAAAGAAGATTTAGCAGAATAATTAATAAAAAAAAAAAAAAAAAAAGTTATAACTTTTCTTTAAACAGATTATGAATGTAAACAATACTTTCAGAAAAATTTTATATGTCTATGTGTCAGGTTGTAAATGGGAAAGTGTTTGGGACGTTTATTTATTTATTTATTTTTGTTTGTTTTCTCCAAAAATGGTTGGACGGAATAGAATAATAATTTTTGGGGTTTAGACATCTACCCAACCTACGTTCTCTCTACAGAGTATTTCAAAACTTAATTACATTTAAAGATATGCACAGAAATCGCTTGCGCATGCATAATAAAATTCTTGACAGTAAAATGCTTATAATAGATTGTATGTTTTGATATGTATGCATTTCAGGTATCAAGGGAACTAAAGTATAAGCAGAATATTTTCTTTGTGTGTGTGTATTGGAAGTGGGGTTGAAGAACACTTTTATCTCATAATAACGACAGGTCGAAATTGTAAGACACTTGACAGTAGAAAACGCCCAATACATAATTAAATCTAGGCACGACTTCGAAATTTTAACTTGATTTTAATTAAATGATTAAAAAAAAATCATTTGTATAATATGACTTGGAATTAAATTTGTGCACTATAAAAAATACGATAAATTTTCATTTCAAGCATAAAGAATGAAAAACGTGCTTTCAAATCGTTTTATATGTTTGTTTATATCTTTGGAAGGGGAGGGTGTTTGGAAGTTTTATTTTTTAATTGGTCCGGATATTATATAATTTAAATTTTTAATTAGTAATGATTTAGTTTAAGGATATTTTTGTCCCAATATCACGTTAAACACACTCAACGGAATTAAATTACAAACGACGTATATATATATACATTCCTGAATCTAACTTAAAGTTATACTTATGGACCATTTCAAAGTTTTAAATAGATTTAGATACATAAGTAGAAAGCGTTTCAGAATGTGCGATAAGCTTAATGTCAGTATGGAAATGTATTGCGATATATTTACATTTCTGACATGAAGGAAGTTAAAAATGTCTTTACAGTATTCTCTGTTGGAGGGGAAGGATATCTGAAAAAAAAAAAAAAAAAAAAAAATATATATATATATATATATATATATATATTTGTCTGTATTTTGTTATATATTATGATATATTTACATTAAATAATTTTGTTATATATTGCTATGCTTAGTAGTCATAATTAAACTTTTCCTATAAACAGCATTCTACAGCGCAAACGGGTGAACGGAATGCAACGAAATTTGGTATATAGATTATACACGAGATGCGCTCACGGAATTTCGAAAAAAAATGTTCAAAATGCCCTACAGAAGGTGCTTTTATCAGTAAAACATTAAATTTAACACAACAGATTACAAAAACGGAATACAGAAACAATATTAGCAATCAAGAACGATAATTATGAGTAATTAGACGATGTTCCAATTAAAGCCTTTTTTATTAAATCATGCATATAACGTTTAATAATTTATATCGCTTGCTAAGCTGATTGTTTTACACGTTTAATTATTTTATTCTGTTTTTATGGTTCCACACATTACTTTATTATCATTATTTTCAGAAATTTATTACTTAATCATGCGCTGCAAAAACTATACTAAAAGTAATGTATTAAACATATAAAGCATATTTATGATAATTACTTATTTAAACAACCTGCCTATTTTTTTTTTTTTTTTTTTTTTTTTTTTTTTATAATATATTTCAAGTAGAATCACTTAAGTCTAAAAAGTATTTTTTTGAACAAATTAAGGGTAAATACTTCTTAAATATTTCAAACCTATATAATTTTATATGAGAAATTTTTACATTGTTAAGCACGTTCAAACGCTTTATTGCAAAAGTAAATTCCACATCCCGAAATGCAGCATTTTTAAGACTAAGATATTATGCTGGTCCACTCTATCTTTCTTTGAACAAATTGATGCTTATCTTCTTAAATTCTTTCGATATTAAATACATCAAAAGGAAAGGATCTTTTATCTCATAAATATTAAAGTAAATATTAAGTAGCTTCTGCAGCCTATTACATAACTTTATTATGTACGATATATTTATTCACGTAAATGTCTCAAGGCTAAATCAGTCAATTAGAGTTACAAATTTTTCTATTATCTCCTAAATATGATTTTTCTAATAAGTTCCTTTTTCATAAAAAGCTGAGGTTGTTGTAGGAATGGTTTCTGTTTTATTTATTTATTTATTTATTTATTTAATAAATTATATATTTTTATCTGGAACTAAAATTAAAATAATCTCTATAAGCAGCACAGGAAATTTCAGGAAGACCATGGAAAAACAGACTAGAAGTAATGCTTATTTTTTAAAAATATATTGAACTTTCAGTTATACTTATTTGAATTAATTTAATTATTTGAATTTCAGTTTTCATACATACACACACACACACACACATATATATATATATGCGTGTGTGTGTGTGTGTGTGTGTACAGATATACAGATCCATAACTATATGTATACATGGAGAGGGAGAGATTTTCATCGAATTGGAGATTAGATAAAATTTAAAAAAAACATCGAATTGTTTATGTATATTAGTTATTTCAAATGTGGTGTATCGGTTTAAATATACTGTGTTGAGAGTTGAATATCAATTTAAACATATTCAGTATATTTAATAAAGTTTATGAAACGCATATTATTCTGCGTATATCTATATGTTTTATTATATTTATATATAAAAAAAAAAAAAAAAAAAAAAAAAATCAGTTTTTGGTATTATGTTTTGTATAACATTGTCAATTAAAATAGAATAGTTAATTAATATTTTGGAATCACACCATTTGGTTTAAGACACTCTAACAATTGTAACATAATTGACGCCAAAAAATATAATAATATATACTAATAAATCTGTTATTGGGAAAAAATGGATATTTTTTACGAAAATTTATATATAAATTTTCTATATATTTTTATTCATTGATTAATACAAATACTAGTAAACTGTACATTATTCTTACTTTTAAAATGCCATATTTTTGAGATTTCCGAAACGTAATTTATTTATTTATTTATTTATTTATTTATTTTTTGTTTTTGTCGTAAACCCTAGCTGCATATGAAATACATCAAAGTTACAAAAACGCTGGATACTGGAAGTTTTCATGATGACGCATGATCATGTTCCATATGTGATGTGCCATATTCAGATCAGAAATCATGTTATATCTCTGCAAAACTTTTACATCTCTTTTCTAAGTAAAGTGTTAATCAGAACCCCTGGGACAAGAGGCTGTGCTGTAAATATGAAACAAAATACAACAGCTAAAAATGTATAAGTAGTAGTTTGAAAGATTTCACCTCTTTTACATAGTGTTGTTAATGAAATCATATAATCAACCATATAATTTTCCTTTATGTGCGTCTCGTTCATTTTTTTACACAAAACATGAAATATTTGTATCTTACACAGTGCGACAATTCATTATGTTTCCTAATTGACAATCCTTTCTCAATATCTCGATATCTTCATTAAATATACTTTAAAGACAAATTCTGAAATGGATAAAAAAATTACATTATCCTATTGATGCCTACATAGCTGTTAATTTAAATTTCACAGTGAATTCCTAAATTGAGGTTGAGATTAAAATTAAAGTTGGGAGTGAACCGGTATTAAGTCAAAATAGTTTCCTATGGACAAATGGCGACAAAAATACATATGATAACCAAATGACACAGAGCTAAGCATGTTTTAGCTAAGCGGAATGTTTTTCAAACACTATTTCTTCGATCTATAATTTACTTGAAATGTACATCTTCAATTAAGATAAAAATTTTGAAAGTATAGGTTTTAGTAATTTAATCGTAATATAAAATTCGTAAAAAAAAAAAAAAAAAAAAAAAAAAAACTAATTTTACATAAAAAAAAAATACGAACGTATTCTGAAATTGTGTGTCTTATGATATTAGAAATATAAAATAAAATGAACAATTGTGACAGTAGGAATGTAATAGGAAGTTATTCAATATAAGTTTTATAAGTAAAAAAAAAAAAAAAAAAAAAATAGATTTAGTAAGCATTCATGACTCTAATAAATGTTTGCATTAGATAGGTACTATTTGTAATTGCATTTTTATTTTAAATTAAAAAAAATCATTGTATTCACGAAGATGAACAATATTTACTATGCAATCTAAGATCGAACTCCTCATAGAATAGCAAAATGCTGAAGTTGCGAAGACCAAATTAAAACTAAAAAATGAAAATGTTGCGATATAGGAAAATGAAGATATATGAAGAAAATTATGCTGCACAAACACGATCATTGGCACCAACAAATTAAAGATGCTTAAATCGGCGTTCAAGTGTGTTGTTACACATTTTAAACTGGCTAATGAATTAATACCGCATCCTTTTGAAAAATACTAATGCTAAATTGACCATTTCTGCGACAAAAAAAAATTCTCATCACAAGATTCTGTGCAACGTCCACCTGCAAATCGCATAGGTGCCAAGTTTCCCTTTATTTACGGGCGACTTCATATTGGGACGATTTATAAATGTTTTCAGTTTATAAAATCGTCGAAAGCACAAAGTGGTTCAAGAGCTAATGGCGAAACGTACCATGTGTGTTTGTGAGCTCATGAGGAGTAAAATGTACAACTTGTAAACGTGATTGCAACCCTTTAACTGTTTTAGGGGCGGTGGTATATACTTTATACCACCTAATTTTGGTTATCAACTAAAAAATGTCTTCCCAGAAATTACTTATAAAATTTTACTTTTTTACCTTAACCGAAAACCTTCATATATTAGTTTTCTTCTAATCTCATTCACAAACTCTGGTGGCACTTGATCTAAATTCATTGCCTCTGAAATGTTTAAAGGTCGATAAGACTTTGACACATAGATAAGACACAAGACAACAATAAGACACAAGTCACAATGTGAAAAATGCATGACGACTACATTGTGAGCACTTCTTATGAGTTGTAACTTTTCCATTTGTATGTTCTATTTCGACAAAGTTTTTGTAAAATAAAGATCATTTACAGTTTTAAATATATTTTCTTTGTGTGCCGGTTACGAAGGAATTGCACTGTCAAAATCTCATTTCCTTCACCCAGATCCTAAGTAATTCTTACTCTTTGAACCATGACATTTAAACCCCCCTGCGTATGTAACAGATTGTTTTTAAAAAAATAGTGGCGGAAAATCTGATTTAAAAAATTAAAATATTGATAGCTATAAAATCGTATACCAGTGTTTCAATGTATCTCCACAAGATTTTGTGTAGTGGGTATAGATCTGGTGAGCGTGAAATATTAACACAAGGTCCACTACATCTATCGTATTGATTAGAAAACATTTAGGAAAATTTGAAATGTGTGTTATGGCTGAATTAAATATAAATCACATATATATCATCGTGATGTACGAAACAGATTACTATGAACATATAAGAGTCAATATCAAAACTACAATTATGGTCCTTTGTATTAGATTATTAATAATCTGTAAGACCAATAAAAGTCAGTATTTCTAGGAATCATTTGTTGGTTGATGCCATTACATTTAAATTTTGAGATTGTATAAATATTTTCCTTTTTTGTCCGATTAGTATCCCGGCTCCTGCTGATTTTATCTAGTAATGATTTAACCAACTTTTTGGGTAGTTCCACAATTTAATTTGTAACACTTGTTTTGGTTTGAAAACTCTAAAAAGTAACATTTCTCAATTAAGTATTTCCAGGTACTTATGGAAAAATATTTAGTTGTGCGTTATTTATTTATTTATTTATTTTATATTTTTATATTTTTTATTTATTTATTTATTTTAATATATATATATATATATATTTATTTATTTATTGTTTATTATTTATTTTTACTTTATTCTTATTGCCGAAACGTCAGTGGAGGCCCTCTGTTCAGACTCAAAACAGTTTTGGGTTCCGTCTGCGTGTTTGTCTGTGTGTTTGTCGCGCGACAGCGGCCGCAAAAAAAAAAAAAAAAAAAAAAAAAAAACGCTATTGAGTTGAAATTCCGTACACATGTTCATGATTCCTACGAAATTAGCTGTATAGTTTTGGGTGTGCATTCCATTTGTAGTTCGTGTACAGGGACACGCCAAAGTTTTATTTATTTATTTATTATTTTTTGTCATTACGGCCTATGGGAAGAATTTGTATGTCGCGCGATAGCGGCCGCAAAAATCACGCTATTGACTTGCAATTTGGTACACATATTCATGAGCCCAACGGAATCAGCTGTATAGTGTTATGTGTGTATTACAATTGTAGTTCGTGTACAGGGATACGCCAAAGTTTTTCTTATAATTACGGCCTATGGGAAGAATCTGTATGTACCGAGATAGCCACCGCAAAAATCAAACTATTTACTTCCAATTTTTGCCGAAACGTCAGTGGAGGCCCTCTATTGTGACACAAAAGGATTTTGAGTTCCGTCTGTCTGTAAGTCTGTCGTGCGAAAGCGGCAGGAAAAAACACGTTATTGACATAAAATTTGGTACACATGTTCATGATCCACACGAAATTAACTGTATAGCTTTGGGTTTGCATTCCGTTTGTAGTCCGTGTACAGGAAACCCCCCCTTTTTTTTTAATCATTACTGCCTGGTATGTACCGCGACAGCGACCACAAAATTCACGCTATTGACACATATTTATGAACCACACAGAAGTTTTTCGTGTACTGGGAAACACAAAATTTTTCTTATCATTACAGCCTACGGGCAGAATTTGTATGTACCGCAGTACTATACTATATAGCTATATAATTTTTTATATCTATACTTTTTATGTGTTGTGTACAGGGACACGCCAAAATACTTAAAATTACGGCGTATCGTGTAAATTTCGTTTAAACGCATTTTAACCTCATTACCTTGCAATCAAGAAAATGAAACTAGAGTACGTGAATAAGATGCTTAAACTTATGTTATTTGAAGAAAATATGTGCTCTTAAGATTTCCAATTAATGTACAGCACCTTACAAAAGTGTTCTGACAATGTCACGTAGTCATCCAAATGATGTTAAAATTAGAACAATTATTAATTTTAAACGCAAAATAAGCTGAATAGTTTTTACTGGTGTATACAATATCTATGGCTCGTTTACAGAGACACATAAAGAATTTCGTAACATTAGAGACTATGGACAAATTTTCAGTTAAGCGCGCTTTTTAATGCGTTTATGCTGCATTGAACGTAACAGAATTTAAATCATAAAGATGTTTTAAACCATGTTTAATCTTAAAAAAAAAGGGTATGCATAAAGTAAATAACTTATGGGACCACACAATTTAAGTCCGAGGAAGTACTGTAATCATCCGAATAATGTCAAATTAGTTAAAAAAATTAATGAGTTATAATTAATTAGTATGTTCTTATTATTGGCGTTTATAATAACTGTGGCTACTTTTCCGGGATACATAAAATAATTTAGTACTATTACCTGCTATAGTCGGTATTTATTACAAGTGTATTTTAAAATGGTTACACACTATTAAATATAATGAAAATTTATTAGAATTTTACAAGCATAATTTTCTGTTGAAAATGTGGTCTTATAATTGGTAATTAATTTACAGGGTTACGCAAAATACTTCCGAAATGCTATGTATTTTTTTTTTCATTAGATTTGGTACTTATGAAATTTGATATTTATGAATTTAAGTGAAATAATACAAGGCCGTCGTTTATTAAGAACATATATATATGATATACATATAGGTACACAAAGAGAGATACAGCGTTGGGTAGAGTTAGGCGGCAGTCCCCCTCAGGAAGGTATTTGATTATGGTAACAATTCGATCGAATCAATAAACACTATTATATAAAAAGGAATAAATAAAAATGGCCTGCTAAATAATGTCTGATGCAAATAAGACGTTGAGGCACCTGATCTGCAGATCCATTAGTTTATTTATTTAATTTATTTTAATTGTTTTTATTTTTTTATTTTTTGTGATAAATACTGGATGAATAGCGTTTAAATTTATTTTAAGAATCAAAGCTTATACAAAAACATAAAAAAATATTCGCGTTATTATTTGATCAGATAAATGTTTGAACATGTTTGGGATAGTATAATCAATGATGATGGAATACAAGCGTTGCAAAAAGTGTTTTCTTATGAATATTACAGATGTAAAATACTGACAGGAAATAAAGTATTTGAACTGCAAAATATATATATATATTTTTTTTTATAATGAATTATATCTGTAAAACAGTATAATTATTATGATATACTTTTAACATTTGCTTTTTATTTGCAAATCAGATTCTTCTTCTAGTTATAGAGCATCTAATATAAAATAAAAGTAGCCGGCTTCAGTTGATTTTACTTCCTACATTCTTTAACTTAACAGAAACACCGTTTTCTTTCTTTCACTTTTTTTTACATACTTATTTATAATGTTACATTGTATCATTATTTATATATATATATATATATATATATATATATATATATATATATATATATATATATATATATATAAGTTTCCAACGCAGATTGAAAAAACTTTATTGAAAAAACATTATTGACTTTATATTGGTTGCTGAGAGTGCATTTTCAGAAAAAAAATAATATATATATATATACATATATATATATATATGTATATATATACAGCATATAAACAGTAAATATAACAGTAAAAATGACATCACATATAAAAGTCACATTTACATGGGTTAAAAAAAAAAAAATGTGTGTATATATATATATATATATATATATATATATATATATATAATTTCACAAAATCACATCTATGCATATATTTGTGATATTAAAATTAAAATTAAAATCTCAGATATGAAATCTAAAATACTGTTTTTTCATTACTGTATGTTGAATTTCTTAGATGCGAATATGAAAATTAATTTAATAAGTTCATATTTTCTCCACATTTTGTACGTTAATTATATAATATTTGATCTGCAGTGAACTAAATTTTTATCTATAAAAACTCTTTTAAACCAATTCACTACTTTATATGATATCTTTAAAACAATAAAAACTTTAAATTAAAACTTATTAACTCGAGTTTAATTAAATCTAACGAAAATTTGAATAAACTAATTATCTTAAAAATACATTTCCTGTTAAAATATTCCCGGGCAATCCTATTATGAAGAAGAAACACTAATTACGACCTGTTTACTTATGTTAATTATTAGATTTACTTCTTTTGTATTTTATTGTTGAAATATTTGTTTAGGTGCTATCCATTTTCTTCCATAGAGAAATCATGCTTAAAAGATTAGCTTCCTTTTATTCGTAATGAAATGTCTGTAAAACGAAGAGAAGACATATTACTGCTGCAAGGACTATTAATTATTCTCAGCTTTACTTCAGATACAATATATTTCAAAGAAGGAAAAATATCAAATTTCATTTCGTTAATTAAACAAATGTTTTTTTTTTATTTATTTACTATGCAGATTTTCATTAAAGTATAACGAAAACAATATTCTTACTACGAGAACAATATTCTTTCAAACATATCCACGTGAAGTATTCTTAAATAATATTCCTTATTTCTAATTTTTATGAATATAGTTTATGTATATAGATTCCTAATGATGACGGATAATTAAAGATGAATATATATATATATATATATATATATATATATATATATATATATATATATATATATAATAGTTTTTATGAATATTTTTATTTTGTCATTTACCATTCAAAAGTTCCATAAATAAATAAATAAATAAAAATAATACAAAACTACCATCATTATTATTATTTTCTTTAACTAATTTGTGCAGGGTGAAAAATGTCTTGTAAAGTAATTGTTTGTATAAGTGCAATTGTTAAAAAGTGTAGTAGCAAAATACTGCGGGCCATTGCTATTAAATATGAAATCGTTTTCGTAATCTATATTAATAAAATCAGACTTTTGTCTGTAAATTTGTCGGAATCAAAACATTTTGCGGTGTCTTCAAGCTTCACAACCCATGAAAGCCAAAAAGGACTTCAGAAATTTTTGCCTGTGTGTGTGTGTGTGTGTGTGTGTGTGTGTGATCGTGTTTGTATGTCGCTTTTTTTGTCCGGGCATCACATGAGAACGGCTGTACGGAATTGAACGGCACTTGGCAGGAATTTAGGTCTTCACCCAACTTAAAAGTATATCTATCAAATTTTCAGAAATTCCCCCCGTTCCCCCCTATAGGGGGTAAACGACTAAAACACCTTTGTCCGGGCATCACTGAAGAACGGCTGGACGGAATCCAACGCCGCTTGGCAGAAACTTAGGTCTTCACCCAACTTAAAATTATATCTATAGAAAATTTCAAAATTATGATTAGTGTTTAAATTGTGGGTAAAAAACGCCCGCGCATGCGCCATAAATATTTTTTTCACTAAAACGCTTTGAATGGAAAAATAAAATATAAAAATATATTTTTAAGTTAAAACTTTTTCATTCGCGCGATTCGCACTACAAATTATGAAAAGAATGAAATGAAGTGTTGCTATCTAAATTCCATACTGATTTTTTTTTTTTTTTTTTTTTTTATGAGGAAATTGTATGTGGATAAATATTTCAATAGAGATATTTGGCATTAGTTTAATATTTTTATTGAATTAAGCAGTACTTTTTTTCCTGCAGTAATACAATTTTTTTGTTGTTATTATGTACCTAATGAGGTTATCTTATGTTCCCCCTTAATTGTAAATGATTATAATTTGGATTTTATTAAGATTTTTTATGTTTATTTTGAAAATATCAGATAAGAGTTTTTATTTTATTTTATTTATTTATTTATTTTGTGTATGGAACAGCTTTAGTATCAGATCCCTTTGGCATATTTTGAAATTCGGCACCGAAGTAGCTCGGACGTTTCTCGCCAAGATCTTTAATTGCACAATTGAGATTGCCAATACAGTTCATCGCAAAAATGACTTAAAATATTTAAAGTCACGAAAGGTTTCCCATACTAAAGCTGTGCTTTTTGTATTTATTTATTTATAATATTGTACGTTAAAGACTTCTGTGGTAAAGAAGTTTGATGCGTAAATTGTTTGTATGCATCCGGCATTTTATTGTAACTGGATTTCACAAAATTCGAAATCCCCCCCCCCCCCTTCTCGGAGTCGGAGGGCAATAAACATGTCTAAAAACATGTTTTTCCGTTTGAATTCGCTTTGAATTTTCTTAGAATGGCGAATTTTGGTGGGTGTTTATTGATTAAGTGCACGCATTATGTACATTAGTGGGATTCTGCAAAACTTCGAACTTACCCGCTGAGGCAGTGGAAGTAAGAATTGGGTAAGTTGCTGCCGAAGGCAGTGGGGCCCAAGACTCCTCACGTTCCGAGCGAGAAAACCTCTACCAATCACAGCGAGAACTTAGGTTATTAATAATGATATGGGATTTTGACAACTCATTTAAGTTTAATGTCCAGCGAAGCGGGCAAAGCGTGCTGGTAACTATATAAAATTTCAAAATATAGATTAATGCATTAAATTATTTTTAAATAATTATTTTTTCAGCATAATAAATAATAATAATAATAATAATATGAGTTTGATTAACCATGAAATTCTGTAGAATTTTACTTATAAAATATAGAGACTGCAGTAAAATTTTAAAAACTATAACTAATTTTAAACATTAAATTCTATATAATGATTCAACCATTTAATTACCATCTTTAATTTATTGCTATCCATTTTTAGTGATCTGGACAAAGAGTTCGCTGAAATCAATGAGATATTACATGTCCCTTACACTTCACAAATTTGTAATTAATAAAATGTAAATTCAAGACAGAAAGTTAGGAAATTTTAAAATTTAGCGTTGAGACTAATAATTCTCTATACTTCACTGCATTTCATTGAACACCTCTGAAATATTTTATACACATAAAATAAAGAAAGAAAGTTTACTCTCTTTATTTTTTGTACATTTTCCGAATGGGCTAAAACTGGCATATTGTTAAACCATGTTAATTGCACTTTACTCTGCTCTTTCTATACACCCACGCATCTATTTGCAGCATAGACAACCAGAAGTTCATCAGATGCCGTAGACAGATATTTTTTTTTTCTCTCTCGTTAGCAGCACGATTCCCATTTAAGAATGTGGTAAAAATTTGGTAAAAAATGTAAAATCATTGTGAAATCCAACACAAATCATCTATGATGGACATGGAATCTGAGAACGTATGGAACTGTTAAAGTATGGTATATATATATATATATGTCCCTGTTATTATTAATAACCAGTGTTGTTCCAGTTCAGTCAAGGATAATTGTAGTGCTTCGGAATTTAATTTAATCCGTAGGTTCTGATATTATTAACTTAATGGCGAAAAACAAAATGGTCATACAACGAACAAGAAAAACTAAAAAAAAAAAAAAAGAAATAAAATACTCATTATACGCTAAAAATGTGTTCCGTAGATAATATTATCAGTTATCAATAATTTAATTACTAGACATTAAAATGATATTCCTTTAAAGTATAACTAAAAAACATGTTAATATGTAGAATATGCATAACATACAATCAAAGAGATTCTTGTTATTAAAGTTTAGTCACCCTCACCATAGTTAACATTTTGGCACGTAATGTAATAGATTATTATTATTATTATTATTATTATTATTATTATTATTATTTTCAACATATTATAACTATTATCGGACCTACACCGAAAGATAATGAATATATATATATATATATATATATATATATATATATATATATATATATAATCCTGACTGATGTAATTAACTCATTAAACTACCTGTGGTAGGTTTTAAATAGCAAATCACACGATTTTTTTTTTTTTTTTTTATGTATATTTAAACGAAAATCATCACTACCAAGTAGTCGATTATCACTTCTTGGAAAATAAAAGTGATATTGACATATACTTGAAAAAATATAAATACAACATATAATACGAAAAAAATTCATTACATAGACGTTTTTATTAGCAACGGAGATTTAATTATAAAATATTTCACGATACCATACATGTAGAAAAAATAATTTCTACTGCATTGTAAGTAAAAATAAATATATTTACAATTTATTGTTCAAAAAAAAAAAAAAAATGTGTTCATAAAGTTCTCAAAAGAAAATTACTAAAAATGATCGTACAATGAAATTTTGGAAAACAAAATATGAAGAAAATTTTAAACATGAGGAATGTCGAGTAACAAAAAAAAAAAAAAAAAAAGTCAACACCGGAAAATTAAACAGTATAATCAATTATTTCGAATTACTTAACAATAAGCATATTAAAAAAGTGCTTGTACAAAATTTAGTTTTAAATGCCAGTCACTTATAACGACCCATTCAATACTTAATACGTATTTCAATTGTTTATGGTAATTTGTTTCCACTTTAAAAATTACTGCTCTCAATTAAAATTAATGTCACGGATTTCTAAAGATTCACGTCCTGAAAACTACCAAAGTTTGTCTTTTAGTAATTCAACTTTTAGAAAATTTAAGTTTACGAATTCTGCCATCGTTAACTTGAGAAATGTTATATTGACTTATTCTATTCTCTTTTCTCATCCCCAAAAGATCATTTTAAGTTCTAAAATTCTATAATTGAATTTCACTAACTTAGACATTTCTGTTTTGCAGAGACTTGATATAATATTTAAATAGTTCTAGAAATAGTTTTGATTTTTTTAATAGAAAATATTACAAACACTTATTTATTTTTCTTTTTTTTTTTTTTTTTTTAAATTCAAATCTTTTAATGGTATAACATTTGACTTAATGTACAACTAATAGATATATATACTATATTGTAAATTTTGTTAATTTATCTATATGTAAAATAAATGCATTCTAGGATTAAAAATGTAAACATATTAATAAATTTCTATTCTAAAATATTTTTAAAATTTCTATAAAAAATACAGAAATATTATATCGCTGAAACAGCGCTAAATAAATATAGTATCATAAGAACATAATTAATATATATATATATTGTAAATTTTGTTAATTTATCTATACGTACAATAAATGCATTCTAGGATTAAATATGTAAACATATGAATACATTTCTATTCTAAAATGTTTTTAAAATTTCTGTAAAAAATACAGAACTATTATATCTCTGAAACAGCGCTAAATAAATATGGCATCATAAGGACATAATTAATATATATATATATATATATATATATATATAATTCCTTAATTTAGAGAAATCATAAATAAAGAAATGTTTTCAGTAGTAAATATATAAATTATATTGCAAATAAAAAAGAATAGTTTAATAATATTTAAAAAGGAATACAATACGTGTCACTATTTTCATATAGAAATATTTCTTGTGTTTCTATAGCATTGTCTTGTGATCATAAATATAGAGGTAGCAAAACAGGCGAATATATTTTCCTCCTGTGTTTGGATTACGAGGATCATAGTAGGATTTCATAAAATTATTAAGAAGAAAAAATGTATTCAATCAATCTAATAGGCATTTTCATAAAAAAAAAAAAAAAAAAAAAAAAAAAAAAAAAAAAAAAAAAACCGGACTTTGGAGGCACAGGGTAAAATAAGAGTGTGAACTGTAAAAACGCAAAAAAAAGGGTGATTTATATATCGTAGAAAGATCTTCTGAAATATTCAAATTACGGTTGTAGTTTTCAAATATTTGTAGGCGTTTCGCAAGAAAAAAAAAATCATTAATAAACTCCTTAAAAATTACTATAAGATATTCTTTAAATAATTCTCTTGAGAACACTTGTCAAAGAAGTTCAAAAATTCAAACATTGTAAATTTCAAAGACTGCCTACTTAGATAGAAAAAAAATAATAAAAATGCAGCAGAAGACTGCCGTGTAGAATTAATAAGTAAATAAATAAATAAAGTTTTGTGCGTTGTCGCTTTTTCTGCATTCATGCTTCCTTTGTTCGCCTAACAAATGGTCCTTTTTTTTTTTTTTTTTTTTTTTTTTTTTTCTAAATAAAGTTTTTTTTTTCCTTACTTATTTTCTTTATATATACACCCTATGACATTAAACCCTATTTCTATAAAATAAAGCTAGGTTGCCCCCAGGTTCATTGAAAACATTTTCTGTAGTTTTCAGATTTTTTGACGTTATCCCAAAATACAGATATTATATATTGGGTTATTTCCAGCGTATTTAATCAGATATATATATATATATAATAGTTTTTCAAAATATGTTTCAAAATATATTTGTTTTGAGAAACTATCCCAATGAATTAACAAAAAAATGCCTTCCTATTTGAAATCTAAAGTCGACCCCTGCCCACCGAAATCATAGATATTTGAATGATAAATCCATATTTCAACTTTGGTTCGAATTAATTCAGTTTTTCAAAATTTATCTTGATAACAAATTTTCAAGTGTCCGCCACTTAAAAACAATATGACAGAGTAAGTTGCCCAGCAAATTCATCTAAGGTATTTGAAGCAGAAGTTCACTGTCCAACTTTGGTTCGAATCGGTGCAGTATTTGAATAGTTATTGCTATGACAAATTTTCAAGTGGCAGTCTAAGTCGCTGTAAGTTGGAAACAAAGTGGGGGAGCAACTTGCAAGTGAAATTTTCCAAGATATTTGTATGGTAAGTTCACTGCCCAACTTTGGTTCAAATTAATTAAGTATTTCAGAAATCATTATGATAAGAAATCGTCAAGTGTCACCGTGGTTTCAAGTGGCCACCACTTGAGAAAAAAAAGCTGAGTGAGATGCTGAGAGACCTTTTCTGAGTTATATGAATGATAAGTTCACTACTCAAATTTGATACGAATTGATTTAGTACTATAAAAGTTATCATAATGACACATTTTTATGTGGCCGCCACTTGGAAGTAAAATGGCGGTGCAAATTACCATGCGAACTTATCCAAAATATTTCAACCGTAAATTCACTATTCATCTTTGGCTTGAATCAGTTTAGTATTTTAAAAGTTATCGTGAGGGCACATTTTCAAATGAATGACGGATTTCAAGTGGCTTCAACTTGGAAATAAAATGTCGCAACAGTTTGTCCAGTGAAATCATCTAAGATATTTATATGATACGTTGATTGTCGAACTTTGGTCGAACTGAATCAGAATTTAAAAAAGTTATCATGATTATAAATTTCCAAGTGGTAGCCTAATTTAAAATTGTATCGCTTAGTTTATAACATCCGCACTTTATTATAATTTGCTGATAAAGTTTATTAATAAGCTCGGATATACATACAAATTCAAGCAAATCCGCTCTTAAATACGATTTTTACAACGTGAATTTGAAAAAAAAGGGCGGATCAATTTGGTTTAACAAATTCATTCAAGATATTTATAAGATGAATTCGCTGTCCGGTTCGATTTGGAGTATTATTTCGAAAGATTATAAACTTTCAAGTGGTACCCCGATTTCAAGTGGTTCCGTTTAGTTTAAGATATCCTCCACTTTGTTAAAAATAGCGGATAAAGTTAATTAATCAACTTGGTTGAAACCCTCATATGGTCTATGTATACATCGAAATTCAAATAAATTCATATTTTTCCGAAAACGGAATAAAGTGTTTTAACTTAACTAATTAAAAAATTTCTTGCAAATTACACAATATTTTAAAGTTATTTATTATACTGAATTTAAGAATAATATGAAAGTTGAAGGAATGCAATAGAGGAGTTGGCATACGGCTTATCAGCTTGGAAGCTAAATGAAATTAATTATTTTATACTAAAGATAATTATTTTTACCACATATTAAGCATGACTTCATTTTAAGTTTACATTGACTGATGCTGTGTCACTTACTAACTTCTGCCATTTACGATTTTAATTTCATGTTTTTCCAGACATGTCATACCCCCTTTCTCCATTCGCCCAAGATGTTGCTTACTGGGGATTTGTGAACTTTCCGTGGATGAATGACAACTCTTGTTATCTACAGAGTAATCCTTAAGATTATAGGTCTGGAGAACAAGTATCAACTATAGTTTCACCAGAAAATACAGCTTAAATAGCCACTGATAACATTTAAATCACAGCATAAACTATATCGTACAATTAACACACAGCAATAGGCTGCAATTCGATAGACATAGTAAGCGAGACAGGCAAGGGAAATATGAATCAGTAAAATAGCTTTTTAAACGAAACCAAGTTGAAATTAAAGAGCACGGTCGATAACATAAGTTAGAGTGCAAATGGGCTAATAAAATAAAATAAAAATAAAAAAGCACGCATCGTTGTAAGAACGGGTGGTACAGTGGCAGCGAGCTTTACTTGGAATTCGGAGGTCGTAAGATCGAGTCCCCGCAAGGTCGTTTTGTAGTTTAATATATATATTTTTTTTTTTTTTTTTTTTTTTTACGTTTTTAATTATATTATTAATTTAATAGAAAATATTCATTATATTAACAATGATTTTTTAAGTATTCCAATAACGTATTGACCATGAGTTTACGAAATATATATTTTTATTTATTTATAAAAAGGAATGTCATGTTTAAAGCTAGGAATATAGTTTCGTTTTAAACGTAATTTATGACAATTACGATTAAAAGTACAACAATAATGAAACCATATATATATATATATATATATATTTTTTTTTTTTAATGAAAACAAGTAATATAAGAAGATTGATCACAATTATTTAAATTACAATTTTGTTCACCGTTAATTATTTTCATCACGGACATTTTGTTACATATTTGGCTTTTCGTCGAAATTACTAGATTTGTAAAATTCATATTTACCCACATTTTTCATTTTTTGAGATTTAAACTAATTATAAATTAGCGAAGCGATTTTGAGAAAATTTGTCATTGTGTTCAATTTTGTTTTCAGTTTTCCGACACCACCAAATTTGACAGTTGTTTAATGAAATATTTGAAAAGAAAGTTAAATGTAACGTCGAATAGTTCAGCAACAACTGTTGTTCATTAAGGATTTTTGATACAAGAAATTGCATGAATAATAATACAATTGAGAGCTGGCGATTAACTCTTGCTATTACTGACGTCGATAAAAAAGAAGTAATTAAAAATTTGCATAAAACACTAACACAAATCAATTACAAAATTTTATCTAAATGTAATATAAAAAAGTTTTCCTGTTAAATTATTAATTTCTTTTAATTTAATAAATAAATAAAAAAAAAAAAATATATTTAAAAATTAAATAATAATAATAATAATAATAATAAATTGACTGCGCTGATTTTTTTTAAATTAATATTTTTTTTTCTTTAATTAATAATTTAATTTAATTAAAAAGGTAAAAAAAAAAAATGAAATACAAATATTAAAATACAAAACGTCCTTGCGGGGACTCGATCTCAGGAGCTTCGAATCACAAGTCAAGCACGCTACAACTGAACCACCCGTTCTTACAATAATTCGCGTTTTGTTGTTTTTATAGAAATAACTAAAACTATTAGAGAATCATATATCACCCCCATGGGTGTTGTTGCAGCAAATTTGCACTCTATTCTATGTTTTCGACCATGCTTCTTAATTTAAGCTTGGTTTTGTTTCAATATCAATTTTACTGATTCATACTTCCCTTGTTAATCCGTGAGAGCTCCTTACAAATCAAGCAACTTAGCTTCAAATTACTGAGTAACGGCGGATGTGATCCATTTATATAGCCTCCTATATTTTGAGAATTTCCCAGTATCTTGCAAATAGTCAATTTACAGCTTAATTAATCGATATATCGATAATCAGACTTTCCCCGCAAATGTCGTCAAAAAAGTCGCCGAACTACTTTATTATTACAACGTCATTACTACAAAAATATGCGTAATTATATAATATCAAATGCTTTGGAATAATTCAAATGAAAGTTAAATAATTTTTTGTGCTGTGAAATAAAATAAAATTTCTAACAGATAGCAGTAATAAAAGCTTTTATTCATCTAAAAATTTGTAAAACAGGAAAAAGAAGGAGAAATAAACGTAGATGGCTTATGAAAGACTTTTCTTTATGTTCATTATCATGGACAAGTTATATAAGAATAGCATCTTTGTTACATAAGATATTCTCTTTAAAAAGGATATGTCATTCGTTAGCACACCGAATAAAAAAATTGTCTAGTACAGAATTAGTGATTCCGGTCAATAAGTATAAAAAATCTGGAGTGACTCCACTCGACTTTCCGAACATTGAGTAACTAACAGTTTTGTAGATAAAATAAAGAAAGAGGAGTTGCTAAACAAACAAAAAAGAGAAAACCATAACAGAGTGTTTGAGTATTTTTTTCCATATATCACACGAGGTTTTCTTTAACGCTACTGAACTTTGAGCCCTTAGATCATAATGATAAAGAATTTTTCGTTGTGTCCCTGTAAAAATCTATAAATGCTAGATTCACCAAAATGCTTATAGTTAGTGCAACAGTGATTTATAATATTCATACAAATTTTCAGCTCAATTGAATAAGAGGTTTAGATGCGATCGCTGGTCTCATAGGCCATAAAGATAAAGAATTTTTCTTTGTGTCCCTGTAAAAAAACTGTAAGTGCTAGATTCACCAAAATCTATACAGTTGGTTCAAATGTGACCTATAACATGTGTACAAATTCTTTGCTGAGATTAATAAGGCGTTTAGACGCTATCACACTTTTAAAAATTTGGCAAAGAATTTTTCTTTGTGTCCCTGTAAAAAAACTATAAGTGCTAGATTCTCCAAAATCTATACAGATTGAGTATCTGTGACCTATAATATGTGTATAAAGTTTTTGCTCAATTGAATAAGGCGTTTAGATGCTATCGCACTTTTAAGATTTTGGTCCCTTGGCCATAATGATAAAGAATTTTTCTTTGTGTCCCTGTAAAAAAACTATAAGTGCTAGATTCACCAAAATCTATAGGGTTCGTACTATAGTGACTTACAATATACGTACCAACTTTCAGCTTATTCGAACAAAGCGTTTAGACGCTAGCGTGTTCACTCACAGACATACACACATACATACACACATACATACACACATACATACACACACACATACACACATACATACACACACACATACATACATCATCGTAAAAATAGTGAAAACGGACTCGTTGGACCTCGAAACGTATAGAAACATCAAAATCTCGAATTCGGATTTTTGACATGATTACAATACTTTCCTCACTATAGTGTTCGGAAAGTAAAAAGGGGAAAGATTTAAGGATAGGTTATTTCGTAGATTGACGTGGAATAAAGAGTTGTTTTTCTTTTTATTTATATGAACTACGTTAATCATTTCATTTTTATTCGCTTATATTTTCTTTGTCTAGAATAAAATCAAGAGAAACGAATATATTAATTAATAACATTTTTAAGGTTAATGTATTTATGGGGTTTTGGCATAAAATAATAATGCGTATGTAAAAAGATGACAAATCGAAATCAAAACTACTATAGTATAGAAGAATGAATAAATTAATAAACTTTGGTACCCTCGTCGGATATGAGTTCGCCTCATGCAACGCCTAAATTTTCCTTTTCAAGTTGGGTGTACATCTGACGATAGGTATCGCTATTATTATTCAGGATATACGATTTTACAAGATGGTTATATTTCGATATCTAGTGATCATTTTAGTTTAGGAACTTAAAAACAATGTTTTCATAAAACTAACTCTGTGTTAATAAAATATGAAAGGTACAATAGTTAAAATTACATATAAATTATTTACATTCAAAACTACGCATAATAATATGGCGTTATAACGGATTTGGTGCTATATCGAAGTAGAATCATAAATGGATATAAATGAAATAAAATTAAATATTCACTTACCTCATATTAAAAGCTTGAGAAAAATTGAGGAGAATAGCATTGAATATGAGAAAACGTGCATTTTATTTCGATTTACGCAGTAATTATATTTATGCAGGAGAAAAATATTTTTAAATATTTTTTTTTTCTTGTTACGGAAACGTTCTTAATACAACCTTTTTCTAAAGTTAAAAGATCAATCATCTTTTTATTGTTTGAAGTTTTTTCTAAATATATAATTAATTTGTTAATGCATATTTTTTTTATTCGAGAGATTTAATTTCGTTTTCTTCAATTTCAAATGGCTCTTCAGATAAATCCTAATCTTGATCGTAATTTGTTGTTAGTTCAGAAAATTTCTCTTGACTCATTTTTTCAAATGCTGGAACATCTTTGTCTATATTAATCTATTCAATTGCAGTGAAACGATGCTGCATGCAAGTTAAATTGTTTATATCCTTCTGTAAGTCTTTAATTTCTGCAGTGTTTCATTCATCAATATATTTTTCACTATTTTTTAAGCTAGTGTGACTCCAGCATTTAACTGTAGTATCCGCAGAAACGTCACCCCACGCTCTTTGCATAATCCGGATTGAATCATTTAGAGAAAGAGCAGAAAATCATATTCACCGATACGTTCAATAATGTGCCTGATATGATATTTCCGTTAATGCGCTTTGAAAGAATTTATAATGCCGACATCTAAAGATTGTAAAACACCAGTGCAATCCGGAGTTTCATATTCAATTCGTAGCTCGCTGACTGGAGTTACTTTATTACAGGGTGCATTATCTAATATCAATAATATCTGATAATTTTTCTTCCTTATTTCAGCATTAAAATTCCATAACCAGTTTTGAAATAGAATTGCAGTCGTCTAGGCTTTACTGTTATTCACGTAATCCACATATAAAGCAGAATTCAAATTTTTAAAGCATCTTGACTTAGCGGATTTCCAAATAACAGTTAATGACCTTTTGTCAGATCCATCAATATTCGTGCAAAACACAAGCGATACACGATCTTTAATTTTCTTACATTACTTAACAAATCCATTAGATATTGTTCTGTGGGGTTGCGTACGATGCAAAAAGCCGCTTTTATCCATATTATAAACATAAGCAGGTTCATATTCTAAAATAATACGATTTAATTCTTCCCGACTTCTTACCACAAGATCTTCATCGATAGTAGCTGTTTCGCCATATCGTATACACTGAGAGAGTCCACGTCGTTTCTTAAATCTATTAAGAAAGCCATTACAGTATTCAAAGTATGTTATGCTCATTAGTTTACTAAATGTTTTTGTTATTCTTTGAAAACGCATCCATTTATGGTAGCATTTTTTGCATTCATCTGCAACATCCACATATATAAACAGCATCTTCTAACTTTTCATGTTTAACTGATTTCAGTTTCTTTAATATTTGACTGAGGATTGTTAACATTAAACCATTTTTACCGCTGATATAATATGTCTCCAACACAACGTCTACTAACAGGAATTTTTCACAAGAGAATAAAATAACAAGCTCTGTTGAGATTCATTTGGAATCATCTCTTTATATTCACAAATTTGCCGTTTTTCAGAAACTGAAAGAAGAACTCTTTTTGACATTTTGAAGTAAAATATTAAAAAAATCAAAAGTTTTCGTCAACATAACACTTTGAGTCCATACGCATTAAATTAGAAGAACTTTCGTGTTGTCTCTCGATAAGAATTTAATTCCTCCTCATTTCAAGCTACCACAGCGAGGAAGTTTGCATGACGTAATCAGTGGCGGGGACGACGGCGCACAGTGGATCGAGCAATGTTAAAATATGAACATAGGCCCAAAAATCAATCTCTAAATAACTGATATTTTGCAGTGAAATAATTTAAAAGAGTGTCTAAAAAAGACAAATATATGGTTATTTCTTCCATTACACGAAGTTTTATTATATATAAACAAGTTCAAAACGAAAACTTTCAGAAATAAGATTTTTTGATAAATTTTAGTGACTTTATTTGAATAGCCATCAAGTGGCACTTAAGATAACTATGAAAAAATACGAAATAAAAATATTTTTAATAACATCCTAATAAAAGTTAAATGTACTTCTGCCAACATTTTGTTCGTTTTTTTATGTTGTGATTCACGCATGAAATGTGAATATAAAATTAACAGCAAAATTAAATTTTTAAGTTGTGTAACATTTTTTGTCCGAAATTGTCCAAAATTTCAAACGCATTTTACTACTCCCAGAAGTATACAATTTAATTTGTGAAAAGGATTTTCGTAACAATTGACCACTTTTAGATAAAAATAATTTTTTATTATGTTTACCCCCAAATTACCAATCGAGAAATTTATCTGAATAACCGTATTCGTTAATGACAGAAAATATATTAAAATTTTTATTGTGCAAATGTTATAGAAATAAGATGATTAAAATAGATTTAATAAATCAGAAATTATATTTTTATAAATATTTAATAAAATAATTAATTTTACTTTAAAGGTACTGAAAAGTGCCGTTGGACCCAAAAAGGGGAGAAATGTAAATGGTTGCTACGTTATGTGATAAAATGTTAAAATCAAATAAATGTTTAATGTTAAAATCAAATAAATGTTTAATGTTAAATTACTAAATGTTAAAATTAAATATTATAATCCCATATTACGATTTGAAGTAAAAGTTTCTGTGCAATAAAAATAAAGACAAATGTGAAATTTTCATAGAGTTTTGTCAGTGAATGCTTGCATGAGTTTTCTATTGAAATACTACGTAAAAAAAGAAAGAAAAAAGAAGCAGTAATGTGATAATATATTTAACATTTGGTGCTAAATTGATTGTGTTATAAATATAGATTTTCTTCGCGAAATTTTTATTTATTTCCTTTTATACTCTTATTTTTTGCAACATTTTTTTTTTATCTGGTATGTTTCTAAATACCTGTTTGCAGCAGAAAAATATGATACAGTTTAACCCCTTTATAATGCCAGTTTTTCCCCAAATGACACATTAAACTAATTTCACAAATAAAAATTGATATAAAGAAAAAAATTCATTTAGCTTATCAGAAATAAATAATTTTAATTTTGACACATTATTCTCTTAGTTAATCGCAAACTTCTCACAACCCATTGTACTAGTATAGCAGAATTGCCCCAAATGACTATTTTTTTTTTTTTTTTCTTTTTTCGCACCAATATTATAAAAATAATTTTTATACTGATATTTTTCTAGAGAAATGATACACAGGGATCATTAAAAATAATAATAATAATAATAATAAATAAATAAAAAACAATGGTGCCAGTTGAATAAAATGATAAAGAATTTGGTGGGGAAAATAATCCTGTGGCCTTATAAAGGGTTAAAAAAAAAAAAAAAAAAAAAAAAAAAAAAAAACATAGAACCGCTTTTAGTATCATGCATATATACATAGTTATTCGAAATGGGACAAAAAACATCATATACAGATAATAATAATACCATAACCTTCCTATGTTCGCCACTGCCTATATTTCGATCGACTGTGCGGCGCAGAAAAATTTATTCTTTTTTTTATCCATTGGTTTTATTAGTCGAGCCATGATACAATGAGTGGGAATGCGTCAAAAAAGCGGCAATAAACATAATGCTTGGCTGAAAAAAAAATGCGAATTTTAACAAAGGGTTTTATTTTATTTTATTTATTTATTTTATTTTATTTTATTTTTTTTTGAAAATGTAGGTTGGCGCTACATCGTGTTGGCGTTATAACGGATAATTTAAACTGTAGTTCCTTTTCAGAAGATTTGTTCCCCCATAGAGATGGCGGTTAAACGGGTTTGACAGTATTTCGGGGGGTGTTATATTGGAGTTTGACTGTATATAAATAAAATTAGATACGAATTTTTAATATATAAATAGATTAATAAATTGAATCCATTCTACCATATTATCATTTTATTCCAATAAATACAATAAACCAAAATAATAAAAATAAGTTTCACCCAAAGGATTTTTTTTTTCACATAAATACGAGTTTTTAAATCACGATTATTAAACTGAAATTTCACATGCAATTCAATAAAAAAAAAAAATGATTGCAGAACTCAGTATATTAAATACACAGTTTGAGTAAATTATTCTCCGGCATCAAAAACACCGAAGCACTGACATTTGTAGTAAATTTTGTAATCGTGATAGTATAGTAACTTTTGTTAAGAAATGCAGATGTGTGCAATGAAAGAATAAATTCAAGAAAATGTAAAAGAAAGACTCTAGAGACAAAAATCAGGAAAATAAATTTGGAAAATTCAAACTTGAAATTAAAAAAAATCTTCGTAAGGTGTATCCCGGCACTGAACAAACTAATCTCTTTTTAACATTTCTAACAATGTGATAAGTAATCTGTCGCTACAGATAACACTGAAAGACACGTTGAGAGAAAGCCAAACGTCTTCCTTTGCAAATATTGATGACCAAATGAGAAACAAAATACTGAAAACATTTTTACTTTAATAGAGATGTGAAACACAAATGAAAGTGGAATTTAAATCAAGGATTATTTAATGAAATATATATATATATATATATATATATATATATATATATATATATTCCTGAGGAATTATTTTATTACGAAAAAATAAAAAATAAAAATAAAAATCTGAACATTTACGAAATGAGAGAATATAAATTAAAATAATAAAAAAAAAGTGTAAGGGGAATATTTTAAAATAATAAAAGAGAAAATGTAATGTTACATCAGTATAAATCTAAAATATATATACTAACAGTTTTGCGACTGAAAACTATTTTAGCTATTTCCTTAAATTTAAATCACTTTAGACTTTTAATATTATTATTTTATTTCTCTCTCTCTCTTTTTTTTGTGAAAATGGTAAAAGAATGTAATGTTATGCTTTAGAAATGTTGCATAGAAAAATTATACTGCGCTTTATATACAGTATCAACACACACACACATATATATATATATAATATATATATACACATATATACAAATACATATACACACATATATACATATATATATATTTATATATATATATATATATATATAATACATATATACACATATATACATATGCATATACACACATATGTACATATATATATATATATATATATATATATATATATATACACATATATGCATATACATACATACATATATATATTATAAATAAGTTATATGTTATAAAAAGCTGTATTTTATTTTAATGTGGATAATATATGAGTGTTTTTTATTTATACAAAAAACTACTTTTTTCTCTAAACCTATTTTGGATATTTTGCATTTTATACTAACGTCTATATATGTATTCTGAATTCATATCTTTATTTTAGCTATAATAAATGTGTGAATAATATCAAAATAAATAATTTCTAATTTATGTATTTTATTTTATTTCTTTCCAATTCCAATTTTAAAATGCTATATTTTATACCTAGAAAAATAAAGAGATAGCTAGAATTTTATTCAATAATCTGAAAACGTAATTTCTATATGAAAACATAGAGCGATAATAAAATATTTTTGTGACTTTAAACACTTTTTAAAACAAAGTTAGCTTCATTCGTCTTAAGGATTTATTAAACTCTTCATCAGTCGTAAAGTAAAATATCTTTATAAGTGGGTTAGAGTACAAAACTTAAATTTCAGTAATCGTTAATCTTACCAACTACTAAAAAGAATTATCTCTACTATCCGAAATTTTTGATAAGGCAGGAATTTTATCTGAGGTGTAGAAATTCACGCGATTTTGGCAATGTGCCCTTAAAACTTAAATAATAATAAAAATGTATTTTACATTTCCTTTTCCTTTAGTCTTGATTTTTATTTTATTATTACTTGATTTATTGGACGTCTGTTTAAAAAATAATCATAAAATATATAACAGTATTTTAATTCAAACATTCCTACGTATTGCATTATTAAAAGGTGTTATTATGTGTATTAAAAATTAATCAATGGATAAAACTGCATTTTAAATTTCTTTTTTTCTACTTTGTCTTCAATAATACTTAATACTTCAATATATTTTTTTTTTCGTGGTACCTGAAATTTTTAAACTTTTTCTGATTATTTTAGTTTTGTTGATTCGAATATGCAATTCATTTTATTCTAGCATCTCTAGTTTATAAGCTATAATTCTAATTCTAATGAGCATTATTGCTATAAATATTATTACTATTATTATTTTTATGGCTACCATTACCATAATAATAATAAGAATTATTATTATTAGTATTGTTATAACTATTATTATTATGAAAATGATAAATGATCCTGAGAGGGTTTGGTCAATGGATGACACTGAGAGGGTAAATAAGTGAAGTTAATAATTTCTTTTAGAACTATAAGGCTCCTAATTATGAAGATTTAGTGGAAAATACGCTATGTACTTTTTGTGTACTTGTCTGTAACTTGTGCATAAAATCACGCTACATGTACAATAATTTAACCAATTTCTATCTCGCTAAAAGTATGGTTTAATTGGCATATTATATGTTTAAACTCAAACACTAGAGCCAATGGGGCAAAACTGAAAATATTTTTGATTCAATGACCCAAATATAGACAGACATACGTCAAAATTGTTAAGTAAAAATCAACTTTTGATCTGTGTAGACATTGTTTTAACAAATTGAACATCCAAAATTAAAGAAAAAGGAAATTATTTGTTTTGGTAGCATTGAACAAACTATTATAAATGCACAAAAAAGCATTTGTCCTACATATGCAATCTGAACTGAATCTTAACAAATAAATTTTGAGGAAAACCAATAAGAAATTGGAGACAGGTAATTATAGAACAAAAAATAAAACTGTTCGTATGTAAATTTTCTAAAAATTGGAGCAAATACAGTGAAGAAGATTTAAATGACAAAATGATATTATTAATTTTAAAGGATTCAAAAAGATTAAGTTCATGTATGGATGCAGAACTATAGATTATTAGATTAACCAAAGTTAAAATCTCGATTAATCCTCAGCAATTTTTAGAAATGAAATTTCTTAGCTTCTTATTTTGAGCATAATGTATAGATTCCTTTAAACTTAATTTAAATCAATGAAAAAAAAAAAAAAAAAAATCTTTCATTTCCAAGGAAACACTGAAAAGAACCGAACCATAAAAGTTATGCATAAGTCTAAAGAATTTCTTAAATTGAAATATATATATGTATATATATATTTGTAGGTGAAAAACTATTCTTAAACTGTCCTGAGAAATGTTACTTTGAATTGTTTGAGAACTATAATCATGGTAAATCTTGATATAGGAAAAAAAAAATAATAAGATTCATATTGCGAAAACATAACTAAAATGAAACAAAATAGGGTATGCTTTGCATTCAAACATGCATTCATTATAATAGAAATAATTTATTTTTGATTATTTTTTTATCTTTTTGAAAGTTTAGGATTTATTACTTTATCTTATTTATTTCTCGAGCTTTAGAAATTACAATAATAGAACGGAATCCCAAGAAGTATTCATTACTCGGAATTAAAAATTACATAAAATTGGTCATTTTTTACAATAGATTAATTACATTAATAAACAAGCGAAAATTAATGGCAATATTTTTCGATAGACGGTCCTACCGAAGTGACTAAAGTAATTTTTTCTGTGCGAGAGACAGAGTTATGAAGGACAGAAGGGGAAATGTTGTATTTAATTCCTTAAAGAAGTTGAAAGTTACTATACGCAGAAATTTTGTTCCATTTGTTGTTTATTTTGTTGTATTTAAGATCCATATTTTGTTATTATTATTATTATTACTAGTATATAACCCCGTCAAAAATGACGGAATGTGAGCGATAAATCTTGAAAACAATGTTTAGATCATGATGGGGAACAACTATAGTATTTCCAACAGCTGAATTTGGCGATTTATTTTTGGCGATTCTGGCTAAACCATAAATCTAAAAATTATAAATCATATAGCATAAATGATAAAATCATAAGCTAAATCATAAATCATAAAATCATAAATCCAAAATAAATAGCATGCAGGCTGCCATATTATATCGCAAACAGTTCAGAACGACATCGTTATCGTTCAAATCGGCGCCAAAGAAAAATCGCCAAATTCTGCTGTGGGGAAATATTATAGTTGTACCAATTTTCGTTCTGAAAAAAAAAAAAAAAAAAAAAAAAAAAAAAAAACATTTGCACTCTGGGAGTGCAGACAGAAGTGAAAACGTGAACAATTACGTGTGTAATTGTTCGTTTTACGTGTGTAAGTGTTTCTTGAATCGTCAGGAAATATTTTATTGTGCAGAAAATACTTTTAAATGCAGTGTTTTTTATTCATTAATATAAACTACTACTACAAAAATTATATTACAATTTCATTTAATGCGCTAACGGCAATAGAGACAGTGTCCGGAGATGAGAGAAGTAGTGTAGAGCCGCACCAGATTGTAAAAACGTGAGAAAAATGGCGGCTTTGACCTTTCTCACTGTTTTGTGAGGTCTAACTGCAACGTTTCCGGCTTCAATCTTTAAGAGACAGTGTCCGGAGATGAGAGAAGTCGTGTAAAGCCGCACCGGATTGTAAAAACGTGAGAAAAATGGCAGCTTTGGGCTTTCTCACGGTTTTGTGAGGTCTAACTGCAATAGAGACAGTGCCCGGAGATAAGAGACGTGGTGTAGAGCCTCACCAGATTGCAAAAACGTGAGAAAAATGGCGACTTTGGCCTTTCTCACTGTTTTGTGAGGTCTAACTGCAACGTTTCTGGCTGCAATCTTTAAGAGACAGTGTCCGGAGATGAGAGAAGTCGTGTAGAGCCGCACCAGATTGTAAAAACGTGAGAAAAATGGCAGCTTTGGGCTTTCTCACGGTTTTGTGAGGTCTAACTGAAATAGAGACACTTCCCGGAGATGAGAGAAGTCGTGTAGAGCCGCACCAGATTGTAAAAACGTGAGGAAAATGGCGGTTTGGCCTTTCTCACTGTTTTCTGAGGTCTAACTGCAACGTTTCCGGCTGCAGTCTTTAAGAGACAGTGTCCGGAGATGAGAGAAGTCGTGTAGAGCCGCACCGGATTGTAAAAACTTGAGAAAAATGGCGGCTTTGGCCTTTCTCACGGTTTTGTGAGGTCTAACTGCAATAGAGACAGTGTCCGGAGATGAGATAAGTCGTGTAGAGCCGCACCAGATTGTAAAAACGTGAGAAAAATGGCGGTTTGGCCTTTCTCACTGTTTTTTGAGGTCTAACTGCAACGTTTCCGGCTGCAATCTTTAAGAGACAGTGTCCGGAGATGAGAGAAGTCGTGTAGAGCCGCACCAAATGAGAAAAATGGCGGCTTTGGCCTTTCTCACGGTTTTGTGAGGTCTAACTGCAATAGAAACAGTGTCCGGAGATGAGAGAAGTCATGTAGAGCCGCACCAGATTGTAAAAACGTGAGAAAAATGGCAGCTTTGAGCTTTCTCACTGTTTTGTGAGGTCTAACTGCAATAGAGACAGTGTCCGGAGATGAGAGAAGTCGTGTAGAGCCGCACCAGATTGTAATACCATATACAATATATAATTATTAACACGTCACATTAGCAAGTGAATTGTATGATACATTATTTGTATCATACAAGGATGGAAAGCGTCAGGTGACGGTGACGTGAGTTCAATGATTTTTGTTCACCCAAAAGTTTTCACTTCAAATGGAAAGCACCAGGTGACGTTGACGGGAATTCAATGATTTTTGTTCACCCAAAAGTGCTCAACGCGCCTGAAGAAGTTTTCACTTCAAAAATTCTACCCGATCAATAAATATGAATGACAATAAAAAAACTGCTGGTTGACAAAAAACATAGGCCCGACAACACAACAGCAACAACACATCCCAGTGTTCTATTAAGTGCCCTATACGCAAGCGAAGTGTGATGTCACTGACCATCCGTGGATGCAAGAAAATTATTTCCTGTTAATCGCCCATTGGATTTTTTTCTTTAATTATTAAAAATCGAGGATAATTATTTCTCGATTTTAATCCCCATATTTGGGTATATATATGTATTAGTTATCATGTGCATGTGTTAGATTGAGTTATTTTGCTGTCAAATTAACAAAATTTTAATTTTAAATTTCAAAACTCTGCTGTCCTTGACGTTTTTGTATTTGGCGATCAAAAACTTACTACGAAAATATACATGCCAGATGTATATTTTCGTAATATGTATTGTACGAAATATTGTTTCATATTATTCATTATTCTCTTAATATAAGTTTTTAAAATAACTATGATTTTTGAAAGGAATTAAATTATATTCGCCAGATAATTTGGCGATATATATATATATATATATATATATATATATATTCTGCCAAGGGTGACCGATATCAAATCTATTCCGCTGCAACATATTAGTATCTTATATCAGATACTTTATTTAGACATTTGAAAACAAATTTCACTTCAAACTATGATAGAATATTTATCATTTTCCTTTTAATTAGTATATTAGTTGGATATTTATTGTGTAAATATCATCCTTTGAAATGAAATGTTTATGTTTTCAATGGAATATGGAAGTTTTTTTTTTTTTTTTTAATCTAGAGTTTTTAAATTTAAAATTCAAATTTTTATCAATTTTAGAACAAAAACAACTTAATCTAACGCATGCACATGATAACTAATACATATCTAAACCTAAATATGGGGATTAAAATCGGGAAATAATTTCCCTCGATTTTTAATAATTTTTTACGAAAAATCCATTAGGCGTTTAATATAGGAAATATTTTTCTTGTATCCACGAACGGCCAGTGACGTCATCACTTCGCTTGCGTATTTAAAGTCCTCATAATAAGAAAAAACGATTCACTTCATTTTACCAAAATACTCTTTTTTAAGTCTATCGTAGATCCTGTTTTCAAATTTTCTAACTAACTATCCAATAACTACAGACACTCCATGCTAACCCAAATTCACCTCTACTCGATACCTCCAACCAGCTATCTCACCCACAACATCGCCAAAATATCCAGGATCCAGCTAGGGACTTTCTCATTCTCAACCGAACATTTTACCTTGACTCGACATTATCACCTTAGACTACTCTACTTTCAATACTCATTTCAAATGGTGACTTTTACTTGCCCAACCAAACATTCTATCCCAACTATCATTTTACACTAATTTCAAAACTAAAATCAACTGGTTTCATTTACGTACTAAACTCGACGCCAATGATACCTTACAATGTAAACAAACAATGAAGTTTGATAAAAATATTTAAAGGCTTTAATGCGTTTTTACAAATATTTTAAGATTTTTAAGGCTTTAATATGTTTTAGAAATATTTTAAGCGTTTTTTAATGAAACAGTCAAAGAGTCGTTCATTCGGAATTAAAAAGTTGTCCATTTGGAATTTGTATTTTCTGAATGGCAACAGTTTTGGTTTCTTTTTGCATTGTTTATAATCATGAAGTTACATAATTCTATTTATAGGTTCATGTTTATAATAGCCAGTGATCCGTTATATTTAACTGAGACATTTAAACATTACAATTGAATAGTTTTTCAATGTTTTATAGGAAATAAATAAGAATATGTGCGATACAAAATATGTATGAAAATGATAGGTATGTTTCCTAAGTTGAATTAAACAAACGGAAAAAAAAAATGGCTGCCAAAAGTTTCGGTTTTGAAGCGGTACTAACCGGATTCGTTCATGACAGATGAGGGTCATTATATATATTAATTATTATTATTATTATTATATTTTGTATTTTCTTATTATTTCTTCTTTAATGAAAACAACTTCACCATGGATTATTATATATATATATATATATATATATATATATATATATATATATATATATATATATATATATATATATATATATATAGATATATATATATATATATATATATTATTCTTTATTTTTATTGTTTTGAGGGAATTCCATACGTAAAGTAAATTAGATCAATATTTAAAAAATACAGTAATTTTATTTAACAAATATATGAATTTAAAATTAAATTTACAAACGAAAGAAACGAATATGATTTCTTTATGATGAATGAAAAAGTTTTTGTCATAATTGAGATGGAAGAAGCTGCTTTGTGAGATTTTATTCCAATTTTAGATGAATATTTTGAGGGGCGCTACACAATGTTGTGTTTCAATGTTTTTTCCATTAGATAACAAAGCTGTCAATTTTTTTTTTTTTTTTTTTTTTTACTGGATTATTTAAAAACATAAAAAAAGCTAATTTTCCATAAAAAATAATTAAACAAAATTGGAATTACAATAAATAGTTTCATGTATATTCTTAAGGAAAATGCGAGGTTAATTAATTTGTGATCTGCTCAACGTTTTTTTTTTTTTTTTTTTTTTTTTTTTTACTCAAAATAATTGTGTGTGTCTCCATGTATTAAAACAAAACAAAACAAAACAAAAAAATAATAATCAAGTATATACAAATAAATGCAATATCTTAATTTTGCATGTTACGATTTTTTATTTATTTATTTATTTATTATTTAGTTGCAACCCATTTCAGTAACAACATACAATTACGTGCATCATACATAATTTAAAGCAAAATTAATCCCGTAAAGCATTATAAATTCAATTTTTGTCGAACATCAAGTACAAGATTGGTACACTGATATTATAATTCAATATTTTGACATACAATAACGAACTATAGTATTTATCAAATATAACATTACTTATTCTCTTTACTTGATTAAATATTTAATATTAGCAATATTTTAATCCAGCTACTATATGTGGGCCGTAAAATTAATCTTGGCATTACTATGCGGATTCAAGTTATTTCTGTAAGCCAGTACAGTATTATAGGACATAATAATTATTATTGAAAACAAGACTTAATCAACTGATTATAAATTTCTAAATATTATCGAGTTGAAATATATATTCCATATCAGCAAAGTAATAACTAGATATTATTTATGTATTAATTGCATGCTCAGTGAACTATTTTGTCAACGTAATGAATACTCTATTATGTATTAAATAATTATTTATGAAAACTTTTCTTGAACGCGGTATATAGTACATAGTTTTCTTTGCTTAGAAAAAAACTGATAAAATCCGTACGAAACAAACAAACACACACGAACACACACACACATACACACACACACACACACACACACACACACACACACACACACACACACACACACATATATATATATATATATATATATATATATATATATGTGTGTGTGTGTGTGTGTGTGTGTGTGTGTGTGTGTATAGATGGATAGATAGATAAACATTTGAAAATACTTTGAAAATTTGAAATCTATGATTTAATTTACCTTTAAAATAATTATTGTAACTTTAGAGTAGCTCTCAATCTGGTGTCACGGAAAAACTTACATTATGATTTTCACTGTCCGAGATGAACTTTGCATTCAGAGTAAAGAAACCAGTGAAATATCGAAAAAAAAATATTGAAATCGAAATCAGATTTAAAGTAATTCTCAAAGTTGTGACTAACAAGGAAATTCTTTAAAGTGCTAAACACAACATACCATGATATATATATATATATATATATATATATATGCATATATACACACTGGTTACTTTATATTGTACTTAATTTACTGGAAAAAATTTTAGTTGCTGAATCGAAAAAAATATATATATTGAATTCGGAAACAGATTTAATGTAATTCTCAAAGTTGTGACTAACAAGAAAATTCTTTAAAGTGCTAAGCACAGCATATCATGATATATATATATATATATATATATATACACACTGGTTACATTATATTGCGCTTAATTTACTGGAAAAAAAATTTAGTTGCTGAATCGAAAAAAAAAAAAAAAAAACTTCAAACTATTTTACGTTTTGTACGACAGATACAAAAATTTACTACTCAAATTTCATTAACTCTCGTTCATGGATGCCAAAGAACTAATATCTGTCTAGCGGTTTCTAAAACCTAGCAGCTTTCATTAAGCAAAATTGCAGCCATGTCGTCATATCATATCTAATATTTTCTTTATTTTATGTGATTTTTTGATATTTCGCAGATTTAATGGAATTTATATTAGATTTGGTTTAATACATTACATTAGATGCATTGCATCATTTTTATAATAAATTTATTTTTATATTTTTTAAATGTTGAACAGACGTAATGGAATTCAAATTAGAATTTATTTAATATATAACGTTATTTACGTTTTGAACGAAATATTAAAAAAATTACTAGTCAGATATCATTGACTCTTGTTCATGTACACCAAGGAACTGATATTTGTCTAGCGGTTTCTAAAATCTAGCAGCTTTCATTCAGCAAAGTGAACGTCATGTCTGAATTTTAATGCGTTACATTAAGAATAATCACATATTTTAGATAGAATATGATTATATTATCGTGATTAGACTATCGCATCTAATATTTTTCTTCGTTTTATATGATTTTTCTATTTTTCACATTTCATTTATATTAAAATAAATTTTATTTGCATGTGCATTTACATTACTTTCCAGAAAATAAGAATGAATTCGTATTAGAATATTCGAGAAACTGATATTTTCTAATAATCTTAATAATCCTTCTTGACAATTTCATTGTCTTATAGATTTGATATAGTAGTAACTCATAAAGTATAATCATGACCCCAAAGATGAAGGTTGCAAAAAGAAAAAAAAAAAGGAAATTTTTATGCATTTTTTTTTTTTTTAAATTAGATACGTCATTAAATAAAATAAATAAATAAATAATTATCGTATGTGGATGCGCAAATTTCGTTGTTAAAACTTGAATATTTGTAATATTAAATAATTTTATCTAGAATTTCAGATTTTGCGGTGTCTGTTCTATACTGCCAAGTACTCAGCTTCACATTATAATATCAAAGCTAAAACATAACAACTACATATACGTAATCTCCTTAGCAACTGCACATGAAAATAGACAAACAGGCCGCTTGTTTGCAGATATTACAGACATGAACTGATACATAATATTTCCTTTATATGCTTTTATATTTTAATGCAGCTGCTACTATATCACGCATGCATTATTTAGGATTATTAAGTTATTATTTAAAAATGTATATATATTTTTTTAAAGAAAATCAGTTGGTTGGGATTTACGTCGCATTAGCTGTGCAGTTGGGCAGTTGGCGACGGACTGAGACTCATCCCTACAGGTGGTACGAAGACATGCCATCGCAATTTTGATCCTCCACGGAAGAGATACAGAAAATCGGTGATTATCGCTTGAGATTTTTTTTTCTTAGAAAGTGTTTCTTTTGACGAGATTTAATTGTTACTAGTTAACGATATAGTCTGTGACATCACAGCGATTTATTTTAATTTTTATGTTTATTTTTAATTTAAAAAAAAAAAACATACATAAGTTATGTATTAATACAACAGTCACTTGAAATTTTTACTGTTATTTACATTTTCATAAAAAAAATATGTATAAATATTCAAGTGTCGCAAAAAGTGAGATCAGTGCACTAGTTCTTTATCGATTTGGGATAGGTGCACAAAATTAGAGAAAATAATTAAGTTTTCTTAAGAAAAAAACTTCCCTCGTTTTTTTTTTTTTTTTTTTTTTTTTTTTTTTTTTTTTTAAGTAGAGTTTTAAAATTTTTCTACTACTTTCACTTATAATTTAGTCAAATTGAAAATTTGTAGTTTTTTTCGAACCAGACCTTTCACTAAAATTATGTTTTTGAAAGTGTACAAGCAACTGAATTATGATATGAAAAAAAAAAAAAAAATCTCATTTCATTTATTTATTTATTTTTATAGTACTTTAACGACTGTACTTTTAAAGACTGTAAAATTATGTAAAAGAATGTAAAGGCTGTAAAGACTGTAAATCGAAGGTTTTAAAATCCCAAAAATGATAGAAAAATTTACAAAAAAAAAAAAAAAAAACGCATTTTATTAAAGCCTTCATAGACATGGATAAATATTCGTTTTTGTGTAAGTAGTACTGGATAAAGGATGTATTGAAAATAATTTCATACATGTATCAATACCCATAGAAATACCATTATCCATATACCAATTTATACATATATATATATATATATATATATATATATATATATATATATATATATATATATATATATATATATATATATATATATATATATCAAATTTTAAAATTAGAACATCCAGTTTAAATAGATATAATAATAAAATTTGAGAATAAGTAATTGGATCTCGAACATTCCATTATGATAAAATATTCTCACATGATAAATAAATTAATGTATATATATATATATATATATATATATATATATATATATATATATATATATATATATATATATATATATATATTTAAGTTTTCTTGTTTTCTCTCTCTCCTCCCTCCTTTCTCTCTCTTCATATATATAAAGAAGTTTCCGTACATATATAATAATTTGATAATAATAATAATAATAATAATAATAATAATAAAACATATACTTATTTATTACTTGTAAATATGTCTGAAATTGGGTTAATTTGTAGAAAAAATATGATATATATATATATATATATATTAGTTTCATTATAATAAGTTTTTCATTAAAATAATTTTCAACTTGTTTACATTGTTAAACTACGACAGAAAGTAATCTGCAAATGATATTTTGGTGCATTTTTTCGTCAATTAAAAAGCGTTTAGTACTAAAACTACTTAATTATTAATATATAGTGAATTATTATTATTTTTTTTTTTAAAGTAAATGCATCAAATCGAATTTATTTTACGAGTAAAACGTACAATTTACTAGTAAAACGTATTTTTGCCTCTTTATTAGGTTATTTTTCAAACGCCATTAAAGTTTTAGAGTAACGTATACGTTATTTATAATTATTCGTTTCTATAAACGAATATTATATGTCTGTTACATCATAATTTATTCCAAATGATATTTTATATCACAATAGAAACATTTCCGTTATTACCCACATTTGACACTAGCTTAAAGTGCGTTTCAATGTAGATTTTAACATTCTAAAAAAATTTGATTATTATAATTAATGTAATTTAATATTAAATATAAAATATCATAAGGTTAAATAAATAAAAGTGACTAAAGATAATTTTAAATTTATTTTTTATATGTGCTTATGTTTTAAAGCATTTTTTGCTCTGTTACTTATTTTATAAAAATATATATGCGATCTTTAAAAGAGAGCTTTTATGAGAAATTCTCATGGAACGAACCTATCTAAATGGGTTTAAAAACTATCTTCTTTCCGAAGAGCACGTTTTCACAGGCTATTGATGAAATATTATGTCTTACAAACTAGATCCCCAGAGGAACATCACAGACTCGTGTTCACAATTCCTACATAAAAAAAGATTATATATATATATATATATATATATATATATATATATATATATATATATATATATATATATAATACAGTAAATTATAGGATATATTTCATAGTTATTTCTATGTCAATACATATACTATTATAATCATTTTTATGTTATTTGTATGCATTTTTTCTTCAAATAAATGGCTTTTAGCATTAAAACGTTAATACTAAAGTTTTAAGATATAGTGCATTATTATTATTTTTTTTTTTTTCCTTTAGAAGTCGATGCAGCTATGTCGAAAACATTTTCCTGGTGAACGTAGGGTTTATTTTTGACACTTTATTACGTAATTTTTGAAATGCCGTTAAAGTTTTACAGTAACGTACTTGTTATTTATAATTTATTGATTCTATAAACGGACATTATATGCTTGTTATATCATTATTTATTCCAAACGATTATTTAAGATATCACTATACCAACATTTCTGTTGTGACCTGCAATTCACACTAACTTAAAGTGCGTTTTAATCTAGATTTTGACAGTCAATATGACTTAAATTATTATAATTAACTTAATTTAAAATAAAATACAAAATATTATAAGGTTAAACAAGTAAGAAAGACTAATAATAATAATAATAATAATAGTAATAATAATAATAATAATAATAATAATAATGTATTTTCTCTAACTTCTTATGTTTTAAAACTTTTTTCCCCCTCTGTTATTTATTTTTTAAATATATATATATATATATGCGGGGGATCTTTAAAATTGAGTTTTTACGAGAAATTCTCGAAGAACTAACCTATCTAAATGAGCCCATCAATGATTTACATATTTCTCGTACATTTAAATATCCTATTACTCTTGGTCGATTGTTATTCAATTATAATTCAGTGTCAAAATCTCACTTTACTTCTGATGTATCCTGTGGTTGTGATGATCCTTCTTATGCAAAATATGTAGACAAGAACCATGGACATATAATTACTGGAGATCTTGAATTTGTTAATAACCGCAATTTAAAAAAATTTATGCATTATGGCACAAAATTTAGACTTCCTTCAAAAACTAATATTCAACAGATTTTACAGCAATTAGCTTTTGATATTGACTTGTTTATCTATAAAATATCTATCTCCTATAATAAACCTATTGAATATTTTAATCAATGGAAAGTTTTAGTGATTTCGAAACTGAAAACTGAATTAATAAAATATAAAACACATTTAACATATTACAGTAAATCCGATCTATTTAATTCTATTAATGTACTCAAACAAAACTATGTTATTACTTATGTTGATAAATCTCCGAATAACTATGCCATAATATGTAAAAAATATTATCTTTCTCTACTTGAAAAAACCATTTCTTCGAGTGCTAACTTTCATCCCACCTGTTGTGACATTAAAATTAATAACAGAAAAATTCACAACTTTTATAAATTATTAAAGCTTCCATTTAATAATTTCAATTATCCTTATATTGTCCTTATTCCTAAATTTCATAAAAATCCTATTAAATTTAGAACAGTTACTATTGGTTGTAATACATATAATAATAATGCTAATAAAATCCTCCTTGATATTCTTAAACAAATTTATAACTTAATTAGTAAATCCAACAATTTCTATTGTCTTAAAAATAGCTATCAACTCAAAGAAATTGTAAAAACTCTGAACAATGTTAATGAAATTATTACTTATGATTTTGCTGACTTGTTTAATAATATTAATTTAACCGATCTTCATCAAATTATTTACAACCTTTATTTGCGTTTTAAAAGTGAACTTTCTCTTCCTAAATACCTTTGTGCAGCTTCCTTTAAAACTCTTTTAAATTTTATCATTCACAATAATTTTATTCTACATAACAACACTATTTATATCCAAAAGGTCGGTATCCCACAAGGGGGCTGTAGCTCAAGTCTGTTAGCTGATTTATATTTATACCATTATGAACAAAGTTTCTGTAATGATAATGTCATTATGTATAGGTACATTGATGATATTATAATTTTTTATGTTAATAACTCTACTCCATCTTCATTAAAATTTCAATATCCCTCTCACCTTACACTAACACATAATTATATTAACAACAATTGTATTAGCTTTTTAGATTTACAACTTAAATTAAATGGTGGTAAAATATCTACTGATCTATATGATAAACGAAAAGATTTCTGTTTTAAAGTAAATTTATTTACACATTTTAATTCTTGTCTTCATTTATCTGTATACAGAAATATTATTCTTAATCATCTATTTCGAATAAACAGACTTTGTTCATCTCATTACAAAAACAAGAATATTAACAATTTAATTAAAACTGCTACTGCTATGGGTTATCCCAAGAGATTTATTTATTCGATTATTTATCAATAAATGTTCTTTGTCTCACAAAAAAAAAAAAAAAAAAAAAAAAAAATGTATTTATGTATATATATATATATATATATATACATCTTTATATTAAAAAAAAAAAATAAATAAATAAAATATGGCGGATGGGAGGGCAGATGTTTGATTAAGGAGGAAGGGTGGTGTTGTTTGGCAGGTTGGTTGGGTGGGTTGTTGAATTTAAATTATATAAAAAAAAAAAAAAAAAAAAAAAAAAAAAAAGGAAGCCTGGTCTTATTGCGATTACGGGATACATCATCTCTTTCTGGTTGATATTGATTAAGTTTCAACAATTCATAATATATTTGCTTCATTTAAAAAAAAAAAATTAGATCTCATTCAAATTTGGAGTGTTCATACTAAACGTAAAATAAAAATACTATTCAATATTATTAACAATAACTAATAAAATATTAAACTTATTCACCATTTTTCTAATTAATAATAATAATAAAAATAATAACAATAATATATTAATACCATAATACTTAAAAAAAAAAAAAAAATTAAACCTATTCACCATTTTCCTACTTAATACTAATACTAATAATAATATTAATAACAATAATAATTATTGAAATTTAAAAATTAAAATTTTTCACCAATTTCTTAATAATAATGACTTTATAATCACTTGTTGGTCTTTTCTTCTGTTAGCTTAAGAATCTAAATTACACTCATGTAAATTGAACCTCTAATCGTACACTTTTTCTTACCTCAATTAATAGTAACTTATTTTTTCCACGTTAGATGGCGCGCTCATACGTTGTGTCGAACGTATGCCATACAGTGACAATCGTATTGTTCTGCATTATACTTAAATTTCCCTCTAGAAAATTCTTTATTTGTGATTTCAGCTTTTAAATATTAAGCACAATAAATATCACTTCCTGCTTACATTTATTTCATTTCAGAAATTATTTCGATTAATCGATTCTCTACTTTTAAACATTTCTTTTCAGTTAGTTCGTTTGGCAACCGCCTGGACTTTTATTCGATTTGGATTTGAATTGCATGTGGCCCTCGTCTTTCACGAATATCATTTTTCATTTTGGTTAAGTTGTTTTATCAGCCATTTTCCTTTTATTTTTCTATTTTTTTATGCAAGATTGGAACTAGTATTGTATATTTGCTGAACTAGCTATACAATATTCGAAATCTTGCATCTCATGTTGACAGTACAGCTAGTTTCCTGATGAGAACTGTACTGGGTTTCAACATTTTTAACTCTATTTTTCCTTCATGCATTCCTTTTTATTTCAATAGTATTTTGGTTTATTTCTTGCAATTCTTATCTTGCGTTGCTGAATTTACTCGATAAATGGATTAAAAAAACTATCTCATTGTTTTAGGCATTAGTGATATCTACGTCATTTCTCTTCTGTGTAAGTATTTTAACATGATTTTACTAATCGGTGAATTTTACTTAAATGGTATTTGTGACAATAACTTTATAAGTAATCCTTCTAAATATTAATATCATTGTTGGTATTTTCATCTTTCTCTTATTTGCTGAGTATTGTAAAGGAATTAAATTATTTATTATATTTACATTTAAATTTAATCTGCTGCTTAAGCGCAAAATTTTTAAATGTATTTTAATTATATATTAACTTTATTTCAAAATTATTGCTTAATGTATATATTATTACATATATACACATAATGGCCTATTTTGGCATTAACACTATTTTTAAAAATTATATACACTTTGACTATAGCTGCTAATGCGCTTACACAAATGTGTATTATTTCAATTATTTTTCCTGACATTGATTTTATGCAATTCATGAATATTTTCTTATAATATTAATATTTGCATATTATACTTGGCATTTAATTCGTTGTTTGAAATACCAACTCTTTACCTCTAAATTGTAAATAGTTAATGACTCCAATTAGTATGAATTAATTTACATTCATTAAGATGTCATAATCTTCCTTAATGTAATATTAACTGATTCTTGAATTAATCATTACTTGTGATAGTCATCTTTATTGCTCATGATTTCAGACTATTAAAAATTATTGCATTTCTCATTTGGATTTCTTTGGGTTTTCTTGTTATCATTTTTTAGTTGGTGTTTTGATCGGCATAAGTTTTGCATTGAGCTTAGAAAGTTATACTTGGAAGTTTGTTGTACATATTGTAAAAATGTGAATGTGAATATACTAATATGAATTTAACCTAGAAAATTTGAAAGGATTAAAAAATTAAAAAAATAATTTTATTTTTTATTTTTTATATTGGTAATGCATCATTTAATCAAGAATTATTATTTTCAAAATGAATCATTGTTAATCTATCTTGTATTGTTAAGTTAATTTCTTTAACTAAAAACTCATTATTTCATGATATGAATGTTCTAAGTAAGTTTATCGTGCCTGGCAAGAAATACTTTGTTAATAAACAGTATTGTGCCCGGTACAGGAATGTTTATAGGGACATTCCTGGATCGTTATCAAGTTACCTATTGCCTCCTCCTTCCAAACTTGTTTTTAGGAAATGTGATTCGTCTCGCTGCAAGACTTGCCCTAATGCGCTGAAATCCCAACTTTGTGATAATATTAAACTGATTCCTTTTTGTCAGGCCTATAATGTAATTTATAGACTTAGTTGCGGCATATGCAAAATGCAATATATTGGTGAAACCTCTTCTCCTTTACATTTAAGAATAAATCAACACCGCTCAGACTCCAAAAAATTATCTTCTAATAGCATTTCTCTTAAATCTACTCTTGAGTTAAAACATTTTAATCAACACGATTTCTGTTCATGCACCATTGAAATTATAAAGATTCAAAAAAATAAAAGTGTAAGGTTATTCTATGAATCCCATTTTATGAAATTTTATAATAATATTTATCCTTATGGTCTGAATCATGAGTATTTCAATAAAGTTGTAAAGGTTTATTCCAATATTAATCCCCTCCATGATTATTCCCCTATTTACAATGAACTTAATCATAATATCAACCAGAAAACCACAAGATTCAAACGAGGTAAAAAATCTTCTGTTTTTGCAATATCAAAAAATGCCATTAATAAACAACTTCATGAAATGCAGTCAAATTATCTTGATAATTATGATTGGCTCTCTGTAAGAAAGTCTTTATTTGCTATTAAAAAAAAGTTTTTAACTAATTATCTGCATGAATTTCAAAACCATAGTTATAATCAACACTTTTCTGATATTTTTTATGATATAATTTTATTTCGAATTAAACAATTCAATCTCAAAATTTCTAAAAAACCTCAAAAAATACAATCTAATTCTCAGTTAATTATTAATTTTTCAAATCAAATATTTAATAAAATCAACATCACTTCAATTATTAATGATAAATCTTGTATGTTTCCCATCAATGATTTACATATTTCTCGTACATTTAAATATCCTATTACTCTTGGTCGATTGTTATTCAATTATAATTCAGTGTCAAAATCTCACTTTACTTCTGATGTATCCTGTGGTTGTGATGATCCTTCTTATGCAAAATATGTAGACAAGAACCATGGACATATAATTACTGGAGATCTTGAATTTGTTAATAACCGCAATTTAAAAAAATTTATGCATTATGGCACAAAATTTAGACTTCCTTCAAAAACTAATATTCAACAGATTTTACAGCAATTAGCTTTTGATATTGACTTGTTTATCTATAAAATATCTATCTCCTATAATAAACCTATTGAATATTTTAATCAATGGAAAGTTTTAGTGATTTCGAAACTGAAAACTGAATTAATAAAATATAAAACACATTTAACATATTACAGTAAATCCGATCTATTTAATTCTATTAATGTACTCAAACAAAACTATGTTATTACTTATGTTGATAAATCTCCGAATAACTATGCCATAATATGTAAAAAATATTATCTTTCTCTACTTGAAAAAACCATTTCTTCGAGTGCTAACTTTCATCCCACCTGTTGTGACATTAAAATTAATAACAGAAAAATTCACAACTTTTATAAATTATTAAAGCTTCCATTTAATAATTTCAATTATCCTTATATTGTCCTTATTCCTAAATTTCATAAAAATCCTATTAAATTTAGAACAGTTACTATTGGTTGTAATACATATAATAATAATGCTAATAAAATCCTCCTTGATATTCTTAAACAAATTTATAACTTAATTAGTAAATCCAACAATTTCTATTGTCTTAAAAATAGCTATCAACTCAAAGAAATTGTAAAAACTCTGAACAATGTTAATGAAATTATTACTTATGATTTTGCTGACTTGTTTAATAATATTAATTTAACCGATCTTCATCAAATTATTTACAACCTTTATTTGCGTTTTAAAAGTGAACTTTCTCTTCCTAAATACCTTTGTGCAGCTTCCTTTAAAACTCTTTTAAATTTTATCATTCACAATAATTTTATTCTACATAACAACACTATTTATATCCAAAAGGTCGGTATCCCACAAGGGGGCTGTAGCTCAAGTCTGTTAGCTGATTTATATTTATACCATTATGAACAAAGTTTCTGTAATGATAATGTCATTATGTATAGGTACATTGATGATATTATAATTTTTTATGTTAATAACTCTACTCCATCTTCATTAAAATTTCAATATCCCTCTCACCTTACACTAACACATAAATATATTAACAACAATTGTATTAGCTTTTTAGATTTACAACTTAAATTAAATGGTGGTAAAATATCTACTGATCTATATGATAAACGAAAAGATTTCTGTTTTAAAGTAAATTTATTTACACATTTTAATTCTTGTCTTCATTTATCTGTATACAGAAATATTATTCTTAATCATCTATTTCGAATAAACAGACTTTGTTCATCTCATTACAAAAACAAGAATATTAACAATTTAATTAAAACTGCTACTGCTATGGGTTATCCCAAGAGATTTATTTATTCGATTATTTATCAATAAATGTTCTTTGTCTCACAAAAAAAAAATGTATTTATGTATATATATATATATATATATATATATATATATATATATATATATATACATCTTTATATTAAAAAAAAAAAAAAAAATTAAATATGGCGGATGGGAGGGCAGATGTTTGATTAAGGAGGAAGGGTGGTGTTGTTTGGCTGGTTGGTTGGGTGGGTTGTTGAATTTAAATTATAAAAAAAAAAAAAAAAAAAAAAAAAAAGGAAGCCTGGTCTTATTGCGATTACGGGATACATCATCTCTTTCTGGTTGATATTGATTAAGTTTCAACAATTCATAATATATTTGCTTCATTTAAAAAAAAAAAAAAAAAAAAAAAAAATTAGATCTCATTCAAATTTGGAGTGTTCATACTAAACGTAAAATAAAAATACTATTCAATATTATTAACAATAACTAATAAAATATTAAACTTATTCACCATTTTTCTAATTAATAATAATAATAAAAATAATAACAATAATATATTAATACCATAATACTTAAAAAAAAAAAAATTAAACCTATTCACCATTTTTCTACTTAATACTAATACTAATAATAATATTAATAACAATAATAATTATTGAAATTTAAAAATTAAAATTATTCACCAATTTCTTAATAATAATGACTTTATAATCACTTGTTGGTCTTTTCTTCTGTTAGCTTAAGAATCTAAATTACACTCATGTAAATTGAACCTCTAATCGTACACTTTTTCTTACCTCATATAATAGTAACTTATTTTTTCCACGTTAGATGGCGCGCTCATACGTTGTGTCGAACGTATGCCATACAGTGACAATCGTATTGTTCTGCATTATACATAAATTTCCCTCTAGAAAATTCTTTATTTGTGATTTCAGCTTTTAAATATTAAGCACAATAAATATCACTTCATGCTTACATTTATTTCATTTCAGAAATTATTTCGATTAATCGATTCTCTACTTTTAAACATTTCTTTTCAGTTAGTTCGTTTGGCAACCGCCTGGACTTTTATTCGATTTGGATTTGAATTGCATGTGGCCCTCGTCTTTCACGAATATCATTTTTCATTTTGGTTAAGTTGTTTTATCAGCCATTTTCCTTTTATCTTTCTATTTTTTTATGCAAGATTGGAACTAGTATTGTATATTTGCTGAACTAGCTATACAATATTCGAAATCTTGCATCTCATGTTGACAGTACAGCTAGTTTCCTGATGAGAACTGTACTGGGTTTCAACATTTTTAACTCTATTTTTCCTTCATGCATTCCTTTTTATTTCAATAGTATTTTGGTTTATTTCTTGCAATTCTTATCTTGTGTTGCTGAATTTACTCGATAAATGGATTAAAAAAACTATCTCATTGTTTTAGGCATTAGTGATATCTACGTCATTTCTCTTCTGTGTAAGTATTTTAACATGATTTTACTAATCGGTGAATTTTACTTAAATGGTATTTGTGACAATAACTTTATAAGTAATCCTTCTAAATATTAATATCATTGTTGGTATTTTCATCTTTCTCTTATTTGCTGAGTATTGTAAAGGAATTAAATTATTTATTATATTTACATTTAAATTTAATCTGCTGCTTAAGCGCAAAATTTTTAAATGTATTTTAATTATATATTAACTTTATTTCAAAATTATTGCTTAATGTATATATTATTACATATATACACATAATGGCCTATTTTGGCATTAACACTATTTTTAAAAATTATATACACTTTGACTATAGCTGCTAATGCGCTTACACAAATGTGTATTATTTCAATTATTTTTCCTGACATTGATTTTATGCAATTCATGAATATTTTCTTATAATATTAATATTTGCATATTATACTTGGCATTTAATTCGTTGTTTGAAATACCAACTCTTTACCTCTAAATTGTAAATAGTTAATGACTCCAATTAGTATGAATTAATTTACATTCATTAAGATGTCATAATCTTCCTTAAGGTAATATTAACTGATTCTTGAATTAATCATTACTTGTGATAGTCATCTTTATTGCTCATGATTTCAGACTATTAAAAATTATTGCATTTCTCATTTGGATTTCTTTGGGTTTTCTTGTTATCATTTTTTAGTTGGTGTTTTGATCGGCATAAGTTTTGCATTGAGCTTAGAAAGTTATACTTGGAAGTTTGTTGTACATATTGTAAAAATGTGAATGTGAATATACTAATATGAATTTAACCTAGAAAATTTGAAAGGATTAAAAAATTAAAAAAAATAATTTTATTTTTTATTTTTTATATTGGTAATGCATCATTTAATCAAGAATTATTATTTTCAAAATGAATCATTGTTAATCTATCTTGTATTGTTAAGTTAATTTCTTTAACTAAAAACTCATTATTTCATGATATGAATGTTCTAAGTAAGTTTATCGTGCCTGGCAAGAAATACTTTGTTAATAAACAGTATTGTGCCCGGTACAGGAATGTTTATAGGGACATTCCTGGATCGTTATCAAGTTACCTATTGCCTCCTCCTTCCAAACTTGTTTTTAGGAAATGTGATTCGTCTCGCTGCAAGACTTGCCCTAATGCGCTGAAATCCCAACTTTGTGATAATATTAAACTGATTCCTTTTTGTCAGGCCTATAATGTAATTTATAGACTTAGTTGCGGCATATGCAAAATGCAATATATTGGTGAAACCTCTTCTCCTTTACATTTAAGAATAAATCAACACCGCTCAGACTCCAAAAAATTATCTTCTAATAGCATTTCTCTTAAATCTACTCTTGAGTTAAAACATTTTAATCAACACGATTTCTGTTCATGCACCATTGAAATTATAAAGATTCAAAAAAATAAAAGTGTAAGGTTATTCTATGAATCCCATTTTATGAAATTTTATAATAATATTTATCCTTATGGTCTGAATCATGAGTATTTCAATAAAGTTGTAAAGGTTTATTCCAATATTAATCCCCTCCATGATTATTCCCCTATTTACAATGAACTTAATCATAATATCAACCAGAAAACCACAAGATTCAAACGAGGTAAAAAATCTTCTGTTTTTGCAATATCAAAAAATGCCATTAATAAACAACTTCATGAAATGCAGTCAAATTATCTTGATAATTATGATTGGCTCTCTGTAAGAAAGTCTTTATTTGCTATTAAAAAAAAGTTTTTAACTAATTATCTGCATGAATTTCAAAACCATAGTTATAATCAACACTTTTCTGATATTTTTTATGATATAATTTTATTTCGAATTAAACAATTCAATCTCAAAATTTCTAAAAAACCTCAAAAAATACAATCTAATTCTCAGTTAATTATTAATTTTTCAAATCAAATATTTAATAAAATCAACATCACTTCAATTATTAATGATAAATCTTGTATGTTTCCCATCAATGATTTACATATTTCTCGTACATTTAAATATCCTATTACTCTTGGTCGATTGTTATTCAATTATAATTCAGTGTCAAAATCTCACTTTACTTCTGATGTATCCTGTGGTTGTGATGATCCTTCTTATGCAAAATATGTAGACAAGAACCATGGACATATAATTACTGGAGATCTTGAATTTGTTAATAACCGCAATTTAAAAAAATTTATGCATTATGGCACAAAATTTAGACTTCCTTCAAAAACTAATATTCAACAGATTTTACAGCAATTAGCTTTTGATATTGACTTGTTTATCTATAAAATATCTATCTCCTATAATAAACCTATTGAATATTTTAATCAATGGAAAGTTTTAGTGATTTCGAAACTGAAAACTGAATTAATAAAATATAAAACACATTTAACATATTACAGTAAATCCGATCTATTTAATTCTATTAATGTACTCAAACAAAACTATGTTATTACTTATGTTGATAAATCTCCGAATAACTATGCCATAATATGTAAAAAATATTACCTTTCTCTACTTGAAAAAACCATTTCTTCGAGTGCTAACTTTCATCCCACCTGTTGTGACATTAAAATTAATAACAGAAAAATTCACAACTTTTATAAATTATTAAAGCTTCCATTTAATAATTTCAATTATCCTTATATTGTCCTTATTCCTAAATTTCATAAAAATCCTATTAAATTTAGAACAGTTACTATTGGTTGTAATACATATAATAATAATGCTAATAAAATCCTCCTTGATATTCTTAAACAAATTTATAACTTAATTAGTAAATCCAACAATTTCTATTGTCTTAAAAATAGCTATCAACTCAAAGAAATTGTAAAAACTCTGAACAATGTTAATGAAATTATTACTTATGATTTTGCTGACTTGTTTAATAATATTAATTTAACCGATCTTCATCAAATTATTTACAACCTTTATTTGCGTTTTAAAAGTGAACTTTCTCTTCCTAAATACCTTTGTGCAGCTTCCTTTAAAACTCTTTTAAATTTTATCATTCACAATAATTTTATTCTACATAACAACACTATTTATATCCAAAAGGTCGGTATCCCACAAGGGGGCTGTAGCTCAAGTCTGTTAGCTGATTTATATTTATACCATTATGAACAAAGTTTCTGTAATGATAATGTCATTATGTATAGGTACATTGATGATATTATAATTTTTTATGTTAATAACTCTACTCCATCTTCATTAAAATTTCAATATCCCTCTCACCTTACACTAACACATAATTATTAACAACAATTGTATTAGCTTTTTAGATTTACAACTTAAATTAAATGGTGGTAAAATATCTACTGATCTATATGATAAACGAAAAGATTTCTGTTTTAAAGTAAATTTATTTACACATTTTAATTCTTGTCTTCATTTATCTGTATACAGAAATATTATTCTTAATCATCTATTTCGAATAAACAGACTTTGTTCATCTCATTACAAAAACAAGAATATTAACAATTTAATTAAAACTGCTACTGCTATGGGTTATCCCAAGAGATTTATTTATTCGATTATTTATCAATAAATGTTCTTTGTCTCACAAAAAAAAAAAAAAATGTATTTATGTATATATATATATATATATATATATATATATATATATATATATATATATATACATCTTTATATTAAAAAAAAATAAAATAAAAAAAAATAAAATAAAATATGGCGGATGGGAGGGCAGATGTTTGATTAAGGAGGAAGGGTGGTGTTGTTTGGCTGGTTGGTTGGGTGGGTTGTTGAATTTAAATTATAAAAAAAAAAAAAAAAAAAAAATAGGAAGCCTGGTCTTATTGCTATTACGGGATACATCATCTCTTTCTGGTTGATATTGATTAAGTTTCAACAATTCATAATATATTTGCTTCATTTAAAAAAAAAAAAAAAAAAAAAAAAAAAAAAAAATTAGATCTCATTCAAATTTGGAGTGTTCATACTAAACGTAAAATAAAAATACTATTCAATATTATTAACAATAACTAATAAAATATTAAACTTATTCACCATTTTTCTAATTAATAATAATAATAAAAATAATAACAATAATATATTAATACCATAATACTTAAAAAAAAAAAAAAAAAAAAAAAAAAAAAAAAATTAAACCTATTCACCATTTTCCTACTTAATACTAATACTAATAATAATATTAATAACAATAATAATTATTGAAATTTAAAAATTAAAATTATTCACCAATTTCTTAATAATAATGACTTTATAATCACTTGTTGGTCTTTTCTTCTGTTAGCTTAAGAATCTAAATTACACTCATGTAAATTGAACCTCTAATCGTACACTTTTTCTTACCTCAATTAATAGTAACTTATTTTTTCCACGTTAGATGGCGCGCTCATACGTTGTGTCGAACGTATGCCATACAGTGACAATCGTATTGTTCTGCATTATACTTAAATTTCCCTCTAGAAAATTCTTTATTTGTGATTTCAGCTTTTAAATATTAAGCACAATAAATATCACTTCATGCTTACATTTATTTCATTTCAGAAATTATTTCGATTAATCGATTCTCTACTTTTAAACATTTCTTTTCAGTTAGTTCGTTTGGCAACCGCCTGGACTTTTATTCGATTTGGATTTGAATTGCATGTGGCCCTCGTCTTTCACGAATATCATTTTTCATTTTGGTTAAGTTGTTTTATCAGCCATTTTCCTTTTATCTTTCTATTTTTTTATGCAAGATTGGAACTAGTATTGTATATTTGCTGAACTAGCTATACAATATTCGAAATCTTGCATCTCATGTTGACAGTACAGCTAGTTTCCTGATGAGAACTGTACTGGGTTTCAACATTTTTAACTCTATTTTTCCTTCATGCATTCCTTTTTATTTCAATAGTATTTTGGTTTATTTCTTGCAATTCTTATCTTGTGTTGCTGAATTTACTCGATAAATGGATTAAAAAAACTATCTCATTGTTTTAGGCATTAGTGATATCTACGTCATTTCTCTTCTGTGTAAGTATTTTAACATGATTTTACTAATCGGTGAATTTTACTTAAATGGTATTTGTGACAATAACTTTATAAGTAATCCTTCTAAATATTAATATCATTGTTGGTATTTTCATCTTTCTCTTATTTGCTGAGTATTGTAAAGGAATTAAATTATTTATTATATATATATATATATATACATATATACACTAAGCCATAAAAAAAAAAAAAAAAAAAAAAAAAAAAAAATTAAAAAAAAAAATTAAAAAAAAAAAAATGTCGCACTTCGATTATTTCCTTTTTCCTTTTTGCAACGGCCAAAAAAGGAAATTTTTGAAAAGATGTTTTTCGTCGCCCTCCACATACACATTACGATTGAGCCCAGTGTTAAAAATAACATGCAGCTCTTAGGAAAATTATAATTTTTGAAAGTATTTCAAAAATGGCAAGTATAAGGCATTTAACGATGCCACAAAAAGTATTAATTTTAGAATGAAAGTCAAAAAAGGTTTTAATATGTGAGATGACAAATTAATTAAATGTTAACGAAATATTCCAGAGATGATTTTTAGGAACATATAAATTTTTTTGGCTGTTTAAACGGAAAATGTGTCTTTCGGCGTCCATGCTGCCCATCCAAGCGAGGTGATGACAAGTTAAGAAACAAAAGTTTAATAAAATCGATTTGTACGTGCTCATAACTTAGAAAAGATTTAAAAAAAAATGCATAGCAAAGCAATTTCTTTAAAAAACATTGCGGAAACAATTAAACAAAGTATGTTAAAAACCAGAAGATCTGCAAAAAAATTTTCATTACTAAGAAAAAAAAAAAAAAAAAAAAAAAAAAAAAAGAGTCTTCAGTTGACCAAAAGTTTAAAAATTATATCAGTTAAGTATTAGGCCGAACTGGTTTTCTCTGATGAGTCAAGTTTATTTTATTCCGGGCTGAGTAAAAATAAAATAAAATAAAATAAAATAAAATAAAATAAAATAATAATAATAATAATAATAATAATAATAATGGTAAGATGATAAATATATGACCGAATTATTGAAAATTGCATTTATAAAACAGTGACACATTCCCAGTACATTATGGTACGGAGGTGCATAAATTTTCAGTCGGCGAAATTTTTATGCTCAAGGGAAATATTAACTCGAAATAAACCGCGGCCATCATAAAAACGGCGCCTGGCCGACTATTTTGAAGGTATCTCAGACTTTCCTGCAAAAAGAATTTCAAGATGATATTGCACCATACTAAAGGGCGTCTATGGTGCGTTTATTCGATTCAAATTGTTAAAACTACCTATCCTATCCCATGTGCACCTATAATTTTGTAAGCAATCATATCTTTTTTAACTTTAAGTTAAATCCCACAAAAAATATCGTAGAATTTATTTTTCATCAGACTTGGAAATAGCCCTAATCTCAATCCGCTCGAAAATGTTTAATCTATAAAAAATCTCGGAAAAGGGGTGGGGATTAAAAAATTGCAGCCTACAACTCTGCCAGGTCTAGAAAAAATTATTTATGATATTTGGCACAGAGAAATTTTTGATATTTATATTAAAACACTGAATAAAACGTTAAAGAAGCTGACAAACTAATAAGCTTTTACAGATTGACTCGACTTTTGTACCCGCGAGTGGGATGTGAGCAAAAGGCTAAATTTCCCCTGAACTAGAACACCGATATGGTTTATTGTGGGCTCATTCTAAAGCTTCAGGAATGGAGAAGGTTTTGGTAAATTTGACCGATTGTAGCTTGAACGGAGTTTGCAGAATTGCCGGTTAAATAATTTGGTGACAACTCGATTTTAAACTTCGCGAATGTTTTAGCGCTTGTAGCTCGCCGTCACATTAAGGTATCCTGATGTAAATGATGTCACCCGATAGACTTTTTTCTGCTCTTTCCACATATGCGCTTATTTTGCGTGTAAGTCTTTCACAAAACTCACAAATTTTGGTTTTTTTAAACGGGATGGAAGAAAACAGATTTTTCTTCTATCTACCACAACTCGGAAACGGTTTGAGATAGGACAGGGTTTCTGTGTTGTTTTATGCTCCCCATGGGCTGTTTTATCACCTCCAGTCGTTTGGCAGATTATGTGAAACCCATCATGTATATACATATAATGTAAATAATATTTCAACTGTTTAGAACTGTAGTGCGTGAAAAATACAATCTGATAGTAAATAATAATTCTGGTAAAATGTATTATAATAATATGGATAAATTCCGGAACATACACCCGGCAAAGAAGAAATAAATGTGGATGCCTTACATGAAAAAAAAAAAAATGCATATAAACGTCTCTTCAAGACAATGAATTTGATAAAAACAGTTTTGTACTGAAATGATTATTAAAGTGGATACATAAGTAGAAAATTCCCATTTCAAAAGTCTAAAAACTCATGTATTTCCCTTGATTTTTATCGTAAGGCAAAACTATTTGTATAAAATCCATTGTTTCGAAGAAGCGTTTCCAGGGATGCGTCACAAGACATATCTTCCCATTTGAAATTTGAAATTTGTCCTCCCTATCGGCCCCTCTACCCTCCCCCCCAATTTGTTTCACGAAAAGAGGTATATACCGTATTCATTGAATACGTGTTTCGCTATTTTTCACAATTCTGACTTATTTTCGAGTTAGAAGGGGGGGGACTTTTGGAGCACCCTGTATATATACAGGGTGACCATAATTAAACTTGGCTTTTTCGGAGCACCCTGTAACTTTAACTAAAATGCGGATACAGTCGAAAAATTTATATAGACATGTCAAAGGATGCCCTCAAATGTTTTGCAAAAAAATAAATAATAAATAAATAAATATATATATATATATATATATATATATATATATTTGATATTCGCTGTGTTATGACATACATCAAGATATAAGCAAATATTACAGTCAAAATGCTTTAAAATATATGTAATAAATAAATGTGGTCTATTTTAACATTTTCAATTTATACGACATTTAAAACTGTAAATTTTTCCTTTTGCATTTTTTTTTTACAGATGACAGATTGATTACCTGTTTGTTTTCTTTCATTGCCTGGCTCGTTCCACCGATCTTAATCTGTGGGATTTTTGGTTATGAAATCACTTAAAGAGCTTGATTTTTAAAAGAAATATTGTAAATTTACCTGACTTGAAGGACCGTATAACGTTGCAAGTGCGGAGGGTCACTGGCGACCAACTGCGATCATCTCTTGTACACACTGTTCATCGGCTGCAGACTTTATAACTTCATGATGTGGCCCACAATGAGTAATGTGAGTTTCATCGATAATCAATCTGTAACTTGTAACAAATAAGAATTAAATCTGTAATAAATAAAGCTGTTTGTATTAAAATTTGTTGCTTGGTTGTATTTTTAAGTATGTCCCTTCAGAGCGTTTTTTTTTTTTTTTTTTTTTTTTTTTTTTTACATTGCTATTGTTATTATTATTACTATTATTATTATTATCTGCAAAACTTTTAAGTGCATCCTTTGAAATATCTATATACGAATTTTGGACTAAATCCGCATTTTAGTCACAGCTACTGAGTGCTCTGAGTAATGCAGGTTTAATTATACTCACCCTACACACACACACACAAACACACACATATATATATATATACATAGATATATACTTAAGATCATTTACCAAAAAAGACACAAAACTTAGCAATATATTATAATAGTTTTCATTATGGAAAATGATAATTTCGTAATGAAAATAATTTACGCATAATTACAAAGGTAAAAGTGTCTAAAATCAAAAGTACGATAGCAGCATGTTTAAATCGAATATCATATGTAATAATAATAAGTCATTATTACAATGATCAAATATTAGGAAGGAAGATTAATAAAAAAGCACCACAAAACTGGCGTTGTAAAAAATATTGATTACAAGCTTTGAATGAACACCATAAAATGAAATAAACTGGCAACAATTGTTTCGGATCGAAAAAACACACGACCCTTCATCAGGCGAACAAAGTAAGAACGAGTGCTGCAGTCAAAGCGGCAACTTTGACCGCTTTGACTGCAGCACTCGTGCTTACTTTGTTCGCCTGATGAAGGGTCGTGTGTTTTTTCGACTCGAAACAATTGTTGCGAGTTTATTGCATTTTATGGTGTTTATTCAAAGTTTGTAATCAATATTAGGAAGGAAGACTTGAATTGATCAATAAAGATCTATATAAGCAAAATATATCGAAAATCCTAACATAAATTGTCTCTGTGACATTAAAAGATGAGACTATATTGTACAAATATATAGAATAATTTTAAAAATAGAGAGTCAATGAAAAAACATATGCAAATCAATCCAGTATCATCACATTATAGTAAAATATAATATAATAGCAATAAAAATAATAATAATAATAGAATTAATAGGCTTATGCCAATGGATAGTTCCTGAAAGCAGCAACATTTCATAAGTATAACACAATAAAACATGTTTTGCCAAAAATTAGTACAAACTTGGTTTATGTCATTTAAAAACAGACGAAAAAACTACTAATATGTTACAATAGATTTAAAAAAGGAAATAAACATTTTCGAGTTGAAAATTTATTAACACAATGTTTTTCTATTAATCCTCTATTTTTAAAACTACCTATATTTCGCCACAATATGAACTCATCTTCCAATATCTCAGAGAGAACTCATAGTAATTTTTTCCGATATATTTTTCCTTTACTTCCATATGTATTTGTTTAATGATTAATTGATGTCTACTTCCTAATGTTTGATCATCGTTAGGAATTTTATTTCCATTATTATTATTATTATTATTATAATTATTATTATAATTATAATTATTATGATTAATATTAATATTATTATTGATTATACTTAATGTATTACTAATCATCATCGAAATGACAAAAAAAAAAAAAACAAAAAAAAAAAAAGATTGAATTACTTACGTTTAAATGCTTATTACACATCAAATGTATAATCTCAAATAGCTACAACTTAATATATATTTCTATGAAGTATTAATTTATACGTTTTTGCCTACCTTGTACAAGACACTAAATGTTATTCTTTGTTTATTCTAAAAAAAAGGTAAAGAAAGAAAAGGAAAGAAAGAAAAAAAGAAGAAAAAATAAAATAACAAATTTTATAAATGTCATCAGGGTTCGATATATATTCAATAAAAATAAAATGGTATAAAAGAAATATTTTGGCCGTATTTCAACAATCCGTGGGAATGGGTAGTTTTATTGTTAATTTAAGGCAAGAAAAAAATGTAATAGCATTCTTTAGTTGAGAACAATGCCAAGAAATATTTTACAAAGAATATAAATTGTAAGAATATGTTTTTTTATACTATTATTATTTTATATCTAAAACTAGTCACACATTTTATTTCAGAGTCTAACAGATGGGGCATTGTTTATAACAAGATTGCAATATAAATCCGATACCTGCATCGACAAAATACGTCTAAAAAATGTATATATATATATATATATATATATATATATATATATATGTGTGTGTGTGTGTGTGTGTGTGTTTCGTTTAATATAAAAACATATCTCTCCTGATATTTCCTTTCCGTTAATTTTCAACGGTATTTTTTATGATAAACTGTGCCTAAAAATTAAAAATAAAATATGTTTGTAATTTGCGAATATTATTAGATGAAATCTGAAAAATGGCTGTGTTGTACAAGCCTTGAATATATTCACGAAATATTTTATGTATAATATTTAACTACGTTTTGCATTTATACATTTTTACAAATATAGAAAAAAAAAAAAAGGGTTTTTTTTTTTCTTTTGCTTTTTGTTCAGGACGCGTTCAGGATTTACAAGATTCAGCCTTTTTTTTTTCTTTCTTAACTCTATATTTTAAGTATTTGTAATCAAACCCATTAAATTTTATTGGTTTCAAACCAAAACCAGTTATTTAGCATTTCTATACGAAAACTTTGCAATAATTATTTCATTGCTTTAAAGATTTTTTAAACTTTTGTTAATTATCTGTTTGTAAGAAATTATTCATTATTATTCATATTATTCAATTATTCATATTATTAAAATCTGCATTAATCTGAAATTTAAATAATGATGTTTTAGAAAACGGAATAAGAAGTCACTCTAAAGTTCTTTGTTATCGCGAGTATATATTGCTGTTTTAAAGGTTCAATTTAGCCATTGTTTTTTTTTTTTTTTTTTTTTATTATTATTATTATTATTATTTTTTATTTATCTAAGGAATACTATTAATTCGACCTGAATCAATTTTATAGATTTTACTTAAAAATGTTATTATTATTATTTTTTTTTATATGTTTAAGATTATTATTTTTATTTAATCATGTTAGCACGCAAATGTTTTAGATAAAAGTATTTCATCAAATATGATTTTTTTTTTTTCACATTTACGATCAACTATGTATTTAATAGCCAATTTCATTCCATGATTTAATTTTTTAATTCTACTGCGTGTATCAGTACTTAATCAGTGCAACTCGAAGAGATATTAATATTAGATTCCTGAATATTATTATTATTATTATTATTTATTTTTTTATTTATTTATTATTATTATTATTTTATTTTTTACTTTTTGAATTCTTAGATGTTTTCTGTTTGGAATTTTACTTTTTTTTTCTTGCCTTTTACTTTCTTCATATTTCATTTTAATTGAATTTGGAGGTCTTCCACCTGGATTCTCCCCATGTCATGCTTTTTGAAAGGGCGCAGCTGTTCGAGGGCAATAGGTATTTTCTGTTTAGAGTGACTGCACAAGAAAGTCCAGAAATATTTACATCACTTCAATAATCTCTCTAGCAGAATTATTTTCAGACTAAATTTATCTCAGGATCTGGCCTATCTGTAGTATCTTAATTAAGGTAATTTTCATTACGAAATATAAATGCATCAATGGGTGAATACCAGTTCACGAAAATCCTTATATTCTATTTTTAGAGCAGTGCTAATTTCTGAATCACCAACGTTATAGTTTTTGGGCTAAATTTAAGATATTGAATAACTTTCTTCAGATGATCTCAAAATTCATTAACAGAGAAATCATTGAATGCAGTTGATCGACTTAAACTTATGCTTTCATGTTTTTTTCAGCGATAACTCATGATGTCTATACATAAGTTAACTCCGCCTAATATACACTGATAAAAAAAAATCTACTTTGATGTCAGAAATTTTCTGTAATTACAGAAAAATACGTTTTGCCAACGCGATTTTTCCATAAATTACAACTATTTCCAGGAATTGCTGAGAATTTCTGGCAGCAAAGTTCCATTTTTTTAACAGTGTACCTCGAATCCAGTTGTTTGTGATTTTTTTTTATTATGTGTATATATAAGTTTATAGTTGACAAACTCATATATATAAGCTGCTTAGTGTTCTTTGGAGATAGTCCACCATGCAGTTTGGATCACATAATTAGATATTTAGAGAAAAGTTTTCCTTCCTCATCAGTAAACTATTGCCTAGTTTTTAAATTTGGGATAAAAAACATAACCATGTCTTCTCTGTTTTTACTCAACTTACATTTTTTTATTGTGCAATACCATAATCAACAGCGGTGCTATGAACGCTAAAGCCTTCATCAGTAACCTTCTTCACCGCTGCTTGCATAACTTCTGCAGGATGTATAAATTTCTGTATAGATTTTCAGAATTATTAAACTAGGGAAGGTTTCGCCAGGGGCTAATTTGCTCTTAGAGAAAGTGGGTCAAACCTCCCGAACTAGCCATTTTGTATAGAATGACACATCATTTCTTCATTGCACAAACATTATAACTTAAGTAAAATATTAATATAATATGTAGTATTTATAAAAACACACTTACTTAAATACAATTCAATTAGTTTGTCTAAAAAAATCTTACAAATTATGTTTAAAGAATTTACTTTTTGGGTTGAAAAACCACACTGCTAAGAAGTTAGCTCAATGAAACTAAGTTAGATATTCAACGACACCAGTAGCTTTACCTACATCTAAAATATATAATTCCTGTTTAATTAAAAATATGAAATAACACTGTGCTGGAAAAATATCGAGTTCCGATATCATTATTGCTGATTCTTATGTAAAAGGGTGTCCTATATCCGAATATGACACCCATTTTGCCCAGTCACCTACCATTTTCTCGGGAAACCATCCCCTCCCCTTATATTTAGCACTATTCCATAATTTTATGGGCATAAATTTGATTTGGAGAATGAAAAACAATTAATTTAACACTTATATATATCTATATCGATCTATCTATCTATCTATCTACCTATCTATAAATATATAATGTTTAATAAATAACATTAATAGTATTTATTGAAATTTTATTTTTCCGACTGAGTGAAAATAATGTCTGTACCGGGAGTCGAACCCCGGATCTTTGACTTACAAGGTCAAGGCTCTACCAATTGAGCTATCCAGGCCGACAACCGGTCAGCATTACTCACTCAGACAACCTTTAGGCAGAAACATCTCTCGTCTATCATGTAGATAGCTCAACAGAAATAAGCCGCAGGAAATGGAAAACACTATTAATCAATGGGAGAAAGAAATACAATTTTTATTAAAATCACACAATCAACTGTGGAAGAAAATCATATTTATTGAAATTTTATTTTTCCGACTGAGTGAAAATAATGCCTGGACCGGGAGTCGAACCCCGGATCTTTGACTTACAAAGTGTGATTTGAATAAAAATTGTATTTCTTTCTTCCATTGTTTAATGGTGTTTTCCATTTCCTGCGGCTTATTTCTGTTGAGCTATCTACATGATAGACCAGAGATGTTTCTGCCTAAAGGTTGTCTGAGTGAGTAATGCTGACCGGTTGTCGGCCTGGATAGCTCAATTGGTAGAGCATTGACCTTGTAAGTCAAAAATCCGGGGTTCGACTCCCGGACCAGGCATTATTTTCACTCAGTCGGAAAAATAAAATTGTGATTTTAATAAAAATTGTAACATTAATAGTAGTTTAAAAATTATAAGAAATGTAATGCATAATTTCATTATGGAATTCCTCAACCCAATAAATTTTCCCCTTACCGCAAATGTGCATATTTTAGAACTTTTCAACTATGTAGCCACTCAGGAGATATTTAACGGTTAAACTAGTCCCCCTCCCTTCCACTACAAACCAAATGTATAGTTTTAAAATTACTGAAAAGTGATACAAATGGGGGACCGTCCATAAAAAACGATGGGTGATAGGGCAAAATTGGTGACAAATTTGGAATAAGAACGTCATTTTACGTAAGAATTTGCTGCGATGGTCTCAGAGGCAATTTTCATGCCGAACAGTGTTATTTGAAAAGATCCCTATATCATCTAAATAATTTAAGAAAACTGTTTAATTCATACTTATCTAAGAATTATTTTATTAAAAATCAAGTAAGTAGTTTATGTGCATTAAAAATAAATAAATAAATAAACCTTTTAATTTGTTTAGAAAGTTTTAATTTAAAATATATATTTCCGCCATAAAACGAATCAGAATGTGTGAACAATCATTAAAATTATATCCCTAAATGAATGAATATAATTTTACTTCTATATTATAATAAGATAAAGTAAACTAAAATTAATTTTTACACTTTTATTTGAAAACTAATAATAGTAGTGTATTCTTATCTGACAAAATTTTTAAACGAAATTATTTGACAATATCCATATTAATAATGTAGCTTGAATACATATTGTTAACTTTTAAATCTTACTTTAAAAACACATTTGTAAGATTAATTTTCTGCTTGGTTATATAATTTTCTCTCTTTTTCCAACGTATGTTTATGCAAATGCTGAAATATTTAAGAATTTTTGACTTATTTTTTGAAAAAAAGAAAAAAAAAAAAAAAAAAAAGATATCAGCTTACAAAGCAATTGCGTGTATGTTTATTCTAAAGTATCTCTATTATGAAAGTTTTCTGTTACATATTATCTAAATTAATCTGCAGAAAAGAAACACAAATAAAAGTACTTTTCTAAAAGCCATATAAGAGGCTTAAATTCAAATAACTAGAGTCATTTGATTGTTCTTTGAAAAAATTTATTTTGGAGAACTTCCAAACATTTCACAAAATTAAAAAGAAAATTCTTTAATAGCATACTTTGTAAGGATTTTTGTTAATGTTCAGCAACTGTGTTTAATTGAAAAACACGGATTTTCTCAATTGTTGCTGGAGGTAATTGTAATAAGTTTCATATTTCGTTTAAAATGTTTTTAATAGAAAAAAAAAAATCTTAATTTAGAATTCAAATATTGTATATATTAAGATTAGCTTAATAGATTTTACGTAATTCTAAATATTTTTCTACTATCAAAAGAAATGTTACATACTATTTTTATTTATTGCATTTAATAAATTTTATTAAGCATTCAAAATCAAAGATTATAATTAAGCTTCAGTTTTTATTTCACATTTCATTATTTATGAAAATGTACTTTTAATTAATTTATTAAAAAACGTTTTAACACATGTAATTTAAAATAATTTTATTTGCATTTTATTGCATAATGTGTTGTAAACTATACTTCATATATATATATATATATATAGTATAATTTATATTTAAATTTCTTTAGTTAAAATAAATCTTTTGAGCAGAATAATAGTGTACATGTAACTTCCACAGTTATTTCTTTGTTAGTGTTAGCATACATGTGTTTATATATATATATATATATATATATATATATATATATATTAGTTGAATGATTTTTATTTTCGTTTAAACGTTTGAATCATCAAAGAGGTAAAGATAGAATAAAACATATTTAATTTTACGTTAATATTTACAACTCTTAATATTAGAATTCTGAACTTTAAAATATTTAATCGCATGGCAGATGGATTAATAATTTGTTTACTTTAATTATGGAAAGCCTTAGTAATATTTAGGTTAACCGTAATTTCATTTAAAAAAAATTTATACATGTAAATAATAATCTCCTTTATGAATAAAATGATGCATCATTTTTAAAACTCTCGAAACACCGGATCATAAACATTTGCATAAGAGTTTTGCTCCTGCTTCTCATATATATTTTATGATGATTTTCATCCATCATACATGGAACTACTTGGTAATACAACGTAACGTTGTAATGGGAATTAATTTAATGTGAAATGGAATTATTATTATTTTTTTCAATAATAAATGCGAGATGTTATTTTGATTGTCTTTAAAAACGATTCTTCAAGAACTTTTAATATAGTTTATAGCTCTAATTTCATTGCAACATTTTAATTGTATTAAAACGGACTATATTTATTTCATGTCTGGCATTATTATTATTATTTTTTTTTTTTATTGAAAGATAATTTAATATACATGTTTCTATGCCCGCCATAGTTTCATACATTCAGATTTAATTGTTCAGATAATTAGCTTTATTTCACATTATGTGATTCTTAAGGAGAACAAACTAATGAAGTCTGTTTATTTTTTTCTATAACTTTCGAAATAATCTAATGGATGTGTTTATTTAATGGATGTGTTTAAATGTATTTAATTTAGGAAGTGGTAATTAAATATTTGATATTTCGTATAATGTTTTGTTTCTTTATAAATGTTTTACAAATTTTAGTTGTTATTTGCCCCTCTTCAAATAAACAGAGAAATAATTTATCACAATATATATGCAAAATTGTTCAAAAAAGTCATGCTATTTCTGCAAGTGTAGATATTTCAGGTCATGAGTAAGAATTACACAGGAACTTGGGGTTGGAAACGCGTTCGTGTCAGAGCATTTGCATCGTGACAGTCATGCAAAATTAAGATAACATACAATAACAACAACAACAACAATAATAATAACAAATTAGGATAAATAAACCTAATCGAAATATAAAAAATAAATTAAAACATTTACAACTCATATGAAGTGTTCAAAATGTGCAGTATTAGCAGTGATGCATCTTTCAAATTGTCATCTGTTTGCATTTTGTGTGCATAAGTTATGGCCAGAGCTTATCGAAGGGAAAATTCATATTTTTAAGTTATGTTTTGCCCTACAACAACCAAGACGGGATATTCCAACTTTTGTCGCGCTCGTCGATTCTGGCTTTTGGAGTTCTCTATTACTTTATCTGAAACACCCGTAAATACATGCCGGGACTTATTAAAAGGAGTATTTGTAACTAATTGTGCAAAATTAAGAGTATTGACAACTTTTGATAGGCTCCTTCCCTTCTTTAATAAGAAGCTTTTGAAGCTTTTGTATAGTTTTACACGTTAATGTTCATATTTCTGAAACATAAGTAAATACAGGCAAAATACACTGATCAGAAACTTTCCTTTTAAAACAAATTGTGATGTAACTTCTGAATGTTGTGCTATTTCTTCCAAATCTCCATGTAAATTTAACTTGGTTGTCAGTTTCTTCTATGATGTTCCTGTTCATCAAAATAACTTGTCACAGGTCATTTTAACTGCATACTCTTTTTGATTTATCCAGATCAACAGTGACCTTCAGCGGAGAAACAAACGAGTATGGCATAATTTTTGTCTTATCGAGGTTTCTTTTGAATCCAAAGCGCTTGCCTTCGTAGTTTAATTCTAGAAGTATTTCGTGCAAATTTTTAAATGTGGAAGGAAGCTCTATAATGCCCTCCGCAAATGTAAAATGGTTTGTAATTTTTCAAATTATCTTCGCGCTTAAATGATATACTACTAAGAAATCTATCATTTTTATTTATGTAGCGAATTTTTCAGGATAAAAATAATTTTCGAGATGGAATGGCCTCTATTATGTGGAAAATAATAAAACTAGGAGGCAATTTAAAATGTTCCATGCGAATTCTAAATTATTTTAAGTCTCCATTTTTATTATATGAGTTTCTTGTATTAAGTGGTCTCTATCTCTCTCTCTCTCTCTCTTTTTATTTATTTATTTATTTATTTTTTTAATAACTCAGTGGTAGTTTTAGTTAGAAACAAAAATGTGTAACATTTGAATTTTTCATGAATTTTTGTTATATAAGGGAATTTAAGAATCCATAATAAAAATAATATTTTGGTTTCAAAATTTTTGCCCAATTTTGTGACAAATATACGGATTTATAAATAATCTTAAAATGATTCAATTAAAATAATTTCTAAAGGTTAGTTCGTTGGTTGATTGGGTTGTAACGTCGCACAAGTATGCGCAATGCGTAACTGCCGACGGTCTGGCACACACCCGTAAGGACAGTTCGGAGACATGCCATCACAATTTTGATCCTCCGCGGAGGGGATGACTACCCCGCTTCAGTGAATCCAGAGGTATAATGTGGATGGATTAAAGAGAGCATTACGGTCACGACGTATTTTACGTGCACAAGCCATCATTAGTGTGCACTACAGTCTTTGGTCGGATCGAATATCGAACCCGCAATCTTCCAATTACGAGTTCGGCGCTCTATCGAATCAGCTACCGTGGCCTTAAATTCTAAAAGAGTAATTACAAGTAACTAATTATTCCTGAAATTTTGAACTCAAGAAAAAAAAAATTAAAGTTTAAAATTTTCTAAAATTTTTCAAATTATGTTTGAGGGACTGCAGAATGATATCATTTTAAACGCATTATAGAACTTAATACATTTTCCAAAACTATCTGGTTAAGTTTGATCGCATCTATTTATACAACTTTCATCATTCCTTGTTCCCTTAATGTCAAGCACATCATTTTCCTCATCTGAATTATTATTGTTGTTTTCAGATGTTTAACACATGATTTTTTTAATGTGCTTATAAGACTGTAGTACATGGAAATTAACTCACGAGTACTTGTATAGAAATAACAATTGCAGTGTGTAAGTTTTTTAATGAAAATAATTTTACTGTAAATCTGACAGATCTAACAAGCTTATATCAGATTGACGAATTTCTAATATATATATATATATATATATATATATATTGAAATGTAGACGTAGGTAGAGAGACGAATTGATGCCACAAATACTGTTAAATTTGATGAAAAATGTAAAGAAAAAAAAAAAAAAACACCTATATTCTAAAACACTAAAATACAAATTACGGCAACTGCATGAATAAAAATAAAAATAATAATAATAATAATAATAATGCAATAAAATATTTAAAAATTCACCGTTATACAAATAATTTTTAATGATAATAATATTAATATTAATAATAATAATAATAATAATATAAAAACAATTTAAAGAGTAATTCTAGATTAGGAATCACTTAAGATAGAAAAATAAAATGAAACCAAAAACCATTAAAAAATCTATAATAATGTCATCTCCTGGATAATTAATTATCACAGGTAATCTATTTTTATTAGGAATTACAAAAAAAAAAAAAAAAAAAAAAAAAAAAACTTTAACTGGTTTAAAAGAAAATAGATTACATGAATTATGTTTTCAAATCAATGTGACAGGATGTTATTTAGAAATAAATTGGTTTTGATAGGTACATCTCTTTTCGAACGCAAAGAAAACAAAAACGTACATAAAAGAAATTGATTTGCTATTTATTATAAACTTCTTGCAGATCCTTATGCCAATAGTCGATAAAACCACTAACTTTAATTTGAAAAGATTTAGGCCTCAAATGCTAAGTTTAAATTTATAATATACAGTTTTTTTTTTTTTTTTTTTTTTTAAGTAGATATATGCCTACTTTAAGCAGTCAGCGTTGATATAGCTTCTTTATTTTAATTTTACATAAAAATGTGTGGTATGCAGTGCTGCAAATATTATTGATAAATATATATATAAAACATTATAATTATTTTTTTTAGTACTTTTTCGTTTGTTAAGTAATCGCATCAAAATTATTTAATGCTATATATATATATATATATATATATATATATATATATATATATATATATATATATATATATATATATATATTTATATAATTACTGACAATGTACACTCTTATTTAATCCGTAATTAAATTGTGGTTATTGAATTTATATTAAAAATATGAATAAAATATATGGTTTAGCTACAAATTTATACATAAAGAATAATTAAATCTGAACCTAATGCACTTAATATTTAATAAACTAAAACTATAATTAAACTATGGTAAAGTGTTTTGAGCAACGCTCTACATACATTTTACATACTATTTATTATTAGATTTGGACCTATGACTAAATGCAAATTCCAAGCCTCTACGAGCGTTCTTGGAAATGTACACATAGCGACGAAAAAAAAAAATAAAAAGCCGCACTGGAGAAAAATTGACTTATATCTTTTACATTTGTAATAAATTCAAAACTAATGGTTGAAACAAATAAAACTGTCATGTTTGCATAATATCAAAGAGATGAAATGATACATATGTACATTTTTGATTTAATAATTCACTTTATTACACTCTATGAAGTAATATTTAAAATCTACATAAACCATTCTTTTTAAACGTAATATAATAAACATATACTTTGTACTGTATTATGATTTATTATATGATATAAACAAGTTATATTTTAATACATGAAATAAAACTATTTGTTTGTTAGATCTAAGAAATTTTTAATAAAAATATGTATTCTGCATTGAGTTATTCCATCTTTATATGGAATTACTGCTTTAATGCGCAATGGCAGAGTATTATGCAGTGTTTTAAAATAAATATCAAACATTTCTCTGTGCCAAATATCATAAATAACGTTTTCTTGTCCTTGCTAAGTTGCAGTCTGCAATTTTTTAATCCTCACCCCTTTCCGCGCTTTTTTATAGATTAAATGTTTTCGATAGGATTGAGATATGGGCTATTTCCAAGTCTGATGAAAAAGAAATTCTACGATGTTTTTTGTGGGATTTAACTTAAAGTAAAAAAGATATGATTGCTTACAAAATTATAGGTACTCATGGGATAGGCCAGGTAGTTTTAACAATCTGAATCGAATATACGCACCAGAGATGTCCTTTAGTATGGTGCAATATCATCTTGAAATTCTATTTACAGGAAAGTCTGAGATACCTTCAACATAGTGGGTCAGGCGCCGTTTTTATAATGACCGCGTTTTATTTCGATTTAATTGATCCCTTGAGCATAAAAATTCGCCCTATTCATTTAAAATTTATGCACCTCCGTACGGAGATGTACGGAGAATGTGTCACGTTTTATGAATGCAATTTTAAATAATTCGGTCACATTTTTATCATCCTACTAGTTTTTTTTTTTTTTATCTGCCCGAAATAATAAATAAACTTGACTCGTCAGCGAAAACCAGTTCGGCCTAATAATTAACTGATATATTTTTTAAATTTTGGGTGAACTGAAGTCTTGTTTTTTCTAATAATTTTCCTTAGAAATGACTTTTTTTTGCAGATCTTCTGATTTTTAACATATTTTGTTTAATTGTTCCCGCACTGTTTTTAAAGAAATTACTTTGCCATGAAATTTTCTTTAATTTTTCCTAAGTTATGAGCATGTGCAAATCGATTTTTTTAAACTTTTGTTTCGTAACTTGCCATCATCTCTCTTGGATAGGCAACATGGCCGCCTAAAGACACATTTTTCGTTTAAACAGCCAAAATATTTTATATGTTCCTAAAAATCATCTCAGAAATATTTCGTTAACATTCAATTGATTTGCCAATTCACGTATTAAAATACTTTTTGACTTTCATTCTAAAATTAATATTTTTGTGGCACCGTTAAATGCCTTATTATTGCCATTTTTGAAATACTTTCTAAAATTACAATTTTCCTAACAGTTGCATTTTATTTTTAACACTGGGCTCGATTTTTAACACTGGAGGGCGACGTAATAAATTCTGTTGAAAAATTTGCTTTTTAAAATATAAAATTGGCGGCTGCAAAAAGGGAAAGGGAAATAATCCAAGTGCGGCTTTTTTTTTTTTTTTTTTTTTTTTTTTCGCTTAGTGTACTGTATATTATCTTTGCATCGGGCAGCTGAAACTAAGAAAAGGCATATTATAACACTGAATAAAAAGAGAAATATGATAGTCTATAAACGTCAAATGCCTCTTATAATTTGACTGTTTAACAGACATTTACAGTTAAACACACATATTATTTCTGCCAACTCATACATTACTCTTCCCATACAGACATTTTGTTCACAATTTTACGGTAAAAAATGTCATTGAAAAGACTTCTGATTATTGATAGAAAATACTGGTGTTTTTCGTCAAAAGTGAATCCAAGCTTTAAGATTAAAGAAAAGGGCCGGTTTTAATATTATATGAATTATGGATTTATTACTCATGATACCAGCAGATTATTGCTATATTCAACTGTGAAATTAAATACTACTGCGGTACATTCATAACATACGTTATCATACACTTTGGCATATTGGGAAATACAAGGTTTTACTCATATAAAGGAATTAACTTAATCAAGCATCAATAAAAAGTTTCAGCTGAATTATTCATTATAATTTTACAATAAAGACTAACCTTTAACTATGAAATGAAAGCTTTTTTTTTTTTTTTTTTTTTTTTTTTGTCATTTTCTACAGAAAAAAAAGGTAATTTGCATATTAATTGTGATAATTGTATATAAATTGATATAAAATAAATAATTAAAATTGCAGTTAAGTGTATTTCTGATAGCTTACATATTAGATTTATTATTTCTCGAAGTTTTTTTTATAATTATTGTATTTACTGAGATTAAATATAAGAGTATGTTAAAAATATCCCGAATTTTGATAAATAAAAATTATATATGGATATTACCAATTTCTTTTTCAATTTCACTTGATTATAATGATTATATTATATTACAATTTTTTTAAATAAAGTTTGACAATAAAGTATAACCTTTAGCTATGAAATTAAAGCTCTTTCTGTCATTTTCTACAGCAAAAAAAGTGATTTCCATATTAATGACACAGCGTAATTTCTGCTGATTCAATAAAAAATATCAGAATGTTAATGTATTAATGAGAAAAATAGTGGCAACAACTTCCAATGCATTAATACGTAAGAAAAAAAAGTTTAAGTAATTAACCAGTAATAAATTAGCATTAAAGTAAAACATACACACACACACAAATAATAATAACAATAATAGTAATAATAATAATAATTTAAAAGACACTGGTATTTTATAGAGAAATTTAAAATATTTTTCATTTTAACAAAGTAATATTTAAAAAAGTAAATTTTCTCTTTAAATTTAAGACATTTTCTTAATATTATGATACATAGAATTTTGAAAATTAACCTATAAGATTGATACAATGCAATAATATGCAATTTTAAGCGTCAGATTAGGTCAAGGTCCAATTAAATTCCATTCATTTGTTCGTTCATATCCTCCACAAAATTGTTGATACATACACAGACACACAGAGAAGCGTTTTCTATAAATAATCAAATCGTCAAAAGTAAATGCAAAACTGGTGTACAAACGATAAATACACAATAAGACTTCTTCACACACCATAAATTTTAAGCCAGCTCAACCGGTTTCGAAAGGACTTAGCCTTCCTTCATCAAAACACGTGCAAAAAAACACGTGCTACTGCCTTGGAGGCAAAAGCAAAACTGATAGCACGGCAAAATCCAGAGGGGGAATAGCAACACAAACAACTAATAGGAAGCATCATGCAGGACCAATCAGAGAGGAACACACATGCACACACAAAAACAAAAGGAGAGAGGGAAGGAATAAACGATTTTATTTTATTTTATTTTTTATTTTATTTTTTATTTATTTATTTATTGTTTGTTTATTTATTTATTTATTTAATTAATTAATTTATTTTTATTTTTATTATTAATATTATACAAATAAGTAAATTTAATAAAATTTATTACTTTATATATATATATATATATATATATATATATATATATATATATATATATATATATATATATATTTAATTATTTAGAATTATTTAATTATAACTATTCTTGTGTTATAAACATAATGAAGAAAATTCTTCCATTGAATTAAACAAATTTTATTGAACAAAACAAACGATTGCTTTCTACAGCCTGGAAAAATTTGTTTAATTCAATGAAATAATTTCCTTAATTATGTTTATAACATAAGAATAGTTATAATTAAATAATTCTAAATAATTAAATATAAAAAAAGTAATAATTTTTGTTAAATTTACTTATTAGTATAATATTAGTATTAATAATAATAATAATAAAAATAAACAAAAAAACAAATAAATAAATAAATAAATAAATAAATAAAATAAATAAATAAAAAATCAAATCAAATCAAATCAATTGTTCGGTCCTGCATGGTGCTTCCTATTAAGTGTTTGTGTTGCTCCTCCACCTCTGGATTTTGCCCTCCTTTCTGTCTTGCTTTTGCCTCCAAGGCAGTAGCACGTGTTTTTTTGCACCTGATGAAGGAAGGCTAAGTCCATTCGAAACCGGTTGTGCTGGATTAAAATTTATGGTGTGTGAAGAAGTATTATTGTCTATTTAATCAAATCGTGTTCAGGAATTTGTAAACATGTAAATACATCGAAAACTGTATTTCGAAAAATAAAAGAAACAATAAACAAAAAACAATAAAATAAAAGGCAATGCGTACACACACACACGCGCACACGCACACACGCATAAATATATATATATATATATATAGAGAGAGAGAGAGAGAGAGAGAGAGAGGCTCTACCAAATATCCCATTCTGTAAATCGTTAAAAGCCTGTAACATGTAGAATTTTCTACTATTACTATCTTATAAAAATGCATTGAATAAATTTGAGATGGGACATAGTTTGGGGAACAAAATATTAATAAGGGTGTAGGGGTATAGAGGACGTCCTATGTGTGTCAATTTTTTAATCTCAAGTAAGAAAGAGAGCTTTTGTTGAATATTCAGAAAGATCTTTACTAGGCCATAATAAAAAAAAAAAAAAAAAAAAAAAAAAAAAAAAGTTTTGTTCCACGAAGTTTTTAAAGGAGCTATGGCAGATTAAAAAATTCTAGAAAATCCCAATCATCTTCTTGTATCTAGAAGCGTTTCCCCAAATCCTACTGTTTTACAAGTATGGTAAAAATCAAGTCAATTACATTGATTCATGACTACGTGGCCATCTCACTTATCGTGCGCTTAGAAAGAACCATTTTTCTTTCACATCCCACATCACAATTAAAACTGATGTAATTAAATTGCACTGCTTCAAAAGTAAAAATAATAAATTGAAGATGCAATGAATACATATATATATATACTTGTTTTGAAAAAAAAAATCAACAAAGTCGGAAGAATATAAATCTAAAATGTACGCTAAATTTTATATCTACAAGAAATATCATTATCCAAGGTTTTAGTTGTTTATGATTATTCTATTATTTAATTTTCATTATTCTAAAATTTATTTTTAATTTTTCAGCTCTTTATCTCTGTTTATTTGAATTTCTACATAAATAACTAATATAAGTGACAAAAATAAATAAATAAATAGATAAATAAAAAATAAACAATAAAATTAAATTAAATTAAATTAATTAATTACATAAAAAATAAAATAAAAAAATACGATAAAATAAAAGACGCACTTGGATATTTTTTTCTCTTCTGTAACCACCAATTTTATCGTTTAAGGAACAAATTTTTGAGCAGGTTTTATTACGTTGTCCTCCGTGCAAAATTTAGTATTGGGCCAATTATTATCAATTACTAAATAATACAATCTGATAAAACCACTAAATATGTTTGATTAATGTACTTGTACACTTTAAGCTTACATTGTATAAATTATAATTAAATAATCTTCTGTGTCACGCACACAAATTTCTCTTACCCTAATAATTAATACTATAATTACAGGTTACAGATTAAGAGGTAAGATAACGAGTATTGTTCCGTAAAACTATGCTAAAATAATTCAAATTAGGATTCGCATAATTTTATATGATAATTAGTTCTGTGTGAGAGAGCTACCATCCCCCTTCAACCCCCCGTTGAATTACTGCCCCTACATTTATATAGAATTTATTTATTTTATTTATTATTATTATTAAAAGTTCACTTAAAATTATTCAGGCAACTTTCAGACAACTTTCACGCAACATTCCTTAATGGCCCTCTTCACTTACCGTCGCTGGAAGCCCGAGCCAATGTTATTCTATGGGAAATTTTCTTTATAAAAAACTCATTAACTAATACATATTTTTAAATTTTGTTTTTACACACAGAAAATTCCCAACAGTTAAATTGCTGGACCTTTTATATATATATATATATATATATATATATATATTATTTTGAATTCGCAAAATGAAAAATATCACATATTGAAAATTCTTATTTTGGAGCTTCAAAATAAAACATATATATATATATATATATATATATATATTTAAAAAAAAAAAAAAAAAAAGGTTCGACAATTTAACAGTTGGAAATTTTCAGAATGTAAAAACAGAATATAAAAATATGTATTAAATAATAAGTTATTTGTAAAAAAATTTACCCATAGAATAACATTAGCTTCGGCTTCCATCGACGGTGAGTGAAGCGGGCCCTTAACCTATCAGTCTTGATGAACAAACTTATCAGTCTTGATTAAACTTTACCAGCAGCAAACTTATATTAACTTGGAAGTACAACTTTTGAACCTCCTGAATTTATTCGTTTTTAAGTTACTCTAAGAGACACAGACAGAGATAACCAAGAAACCTCAAAACGTGTAAATATACTAAACAAGCAATGAATATTTAGCTAGAAAACAGATATAATTTACCATATGTCTATGAGGAATTAGTTTCAATCCCTGGGCAGCTTTCCTGAGTATGGTAAAATATTTTAGCAAAGCACTTCCACTAACAATAAAAAAATAATGTTATCGCTTAAATATTTGCTGCACTATATATATTTTGAAGATTATGTACATACCACAAGGTGCACCTATATATAATCATATAGTAATAATAAATGGCACAACCTAAAATACACTTCCATCAATTTTCAGCTGTTGTCGCATGATAATCTAGTTCTTTTGCACAGTCTTGCAAATAAACAGTGAATAACTTCCCTAGCATATTTTACATGAAACATGTTTTTACGCATATACTTAGTCTTGCCATAAGTTCTGTTACAACTTTTAGATTTGTAAATGAAAACGAACAAGAGCCCGCAGAAACCTGTCCTTTGCCCAGTGTTTATGTTTGATATATAGCTTTAAAATTCCACTCATTTCTTGTCCATCTTTCATTGCAGGAAAATGGAGCGAGACATTGAACAGAACCGTCATGCAGTTATTGCTCTTCACAAGGCAGGTAAATCCAACTCTAAGATTTTCAAGTTGCTTAAATCTTCGGGTATAAACCGTATGTTTGTGTGGCGCACCATAACCCGTTTCAGAGCAACCCAATCTGTCAAGGATAGGCCCTGATCATGTCGTCCCAGGTCTGTGAGGACGAAAAATGCCATCAAAGCTGTGGAAAATCGAATTCGGAGAAATCCACTCCGAAAACAGAAAATCATGTCCTGGGAGATGAATATTTCGCCAAGATCCATGTCCAGGATAATTAAAGAAGACCTTAAGATGAGTGCATATCGTAGAAAGACTGGGCAAAGACTCACAGAGTCCCTAAAAAAATTAGGGTTGAAATAGCCAAGGTTCTCCTGAGCCGGTACGCTAATGGTCTCCACCGCAGCATCTTGTTCTCATATGAAAAAAATTTCAACATAGAAGAAAAATTTAACCACCAGAACGACAAAGTTTATGCTCACAAATCTTTGGAAGCTCAGGAGAAAATTGGGAGAGTTGAACGAGGCCATCATCCAACCTCAGTGATGGTGTGGTGGGGAGTCAGTTTTGATGGCACCATAAAACTCCATTTCTGTGAACAAGGGGTTAAAACTCGAGCCAAAAACTATCAAGAAGATGTTTTAGAACAAGTAGTGAAACCCCTGAGTGGAACCATCTTTGCCGGAAAACATTGGGTCTTCCAGCAGGACTTGGCTCCTGCACACAAAGCTTGGACGACTCAACAGTGGTTGGCAATGAATGTTCCAGAGTTCATTAAGGCTTCAGATTGGCCTTCAGGAAGCCTAGATTTAAACCCCCTGGATTATCGACAGTGGTCTCACCTTGAGGGGGATGGCTTGCCACAGAGGACACACCAATTTGGAGAGCCTAAAATCTGCTTTGGTAAAAGCAGTGTACATTTTCCCACAAGAAGTGGTGCGTACTGCAATAGATGATTGGCCCCGGAGACTCAGAGCTTGTGTCGAAGCAAAAGGGGCACATTTTGAATAATTCCATTTTTGTTTTAACTTATAAAAGGTTATAATTTAAAAATTAAAAAAAGAATTTAACAATCTTGTGTTGGTAATTTTTTAGAGAAACATTTTGGTGTAACAGAATTTATGGCATGACTAAGTAAAAAATATACATTCATTTCATTTAGTTTAGCGCAGTCTATTTATGTTACCTGCATTTTTTTCCCATATACGTAATGTATTTGAATTATCTTCTGTGTCCCTGTATGCGAACCATTTGCTTCATCTCAACGAAAAGCTTAGTGTAGCATCATTATATCATACACATTTAGAATACCAAGTTTGGACTTTCTGCTTGTTCTTGAGATATGCTGATAACAGACAGACACACACATACATAGACATACACAGAGACCAACCGCTAAAAACGTGATTTTCGGATTCAGGTAATCTCAAAACTTGTAAATATAACAAAAACTCACTTTCAAAATTTGTCCCTAAAACAATACTTTCTCTACCTTATGGGTAAGAGATATATATAACTATTGAGGCATAAAAAAAGCTTGATCCTCGATCATTACGTATCCTAATATCTTTAATTCCATAGGAATATTTATTAAATTACATTAAAATGACTTATTAATGAAATTCCATAAATTGTATACGGTTCAAGTTCACGATTTACTACCTCAATTATTATGCTATTATTGTTTACAATTTATAGCTGTAAATTAATAATAATTCTATGCTTGGATTTACAGCAAATAATACGGCTTTAATACGGTCATTACGGAAGATTTTAATGTATGGATAATCCCGATATTGTATACTAAGGTAACGACTTAAATTAGCTTCTGACATTAAAAATGCAAACAAGAATTGTGTCATCAATCAAACAGTTTTGCATAATATAAGTCATATGGTAAAGACTTTGATGTACTATGCAATTACATTTTCCTCTGTACATAAATTAACAAAGTACATATTTATAATACTATAATAAAACCTAAATAAAGTTAAAACTATAATGTTTCATTCTATGATTTTTTTTTTTTTTAACCTGTATACAAATTTAGTAAATTATACATATATACATAGCTGACAACTTATATGTGTTTTTGCTACCGTAAATTTATATATATATATATATATATATATATATATATATATATATATATATATATATATATATATATATATATATAATATTTAATAAGTTTTTGACAGTTATCTATGATAAAACATGCTTTTTTTTTTAACTTATAGTGGTTTTAAAAAAACTTACAAGTTAGCACCTATATATATCATACAAATATTAAATATTCAAATAATAAATGTAAACAGAAATAATTTTTTTTTTTCAGTAAAAATCACACATTAAAAATGTGTTCACACACACACATTCCTGTAAGTGTTAATTACTTAATATTTAGATTTTTTTTTTCTTTTTTATTTAAAGAAATTTCCCAAATTTATTTTCCCAATGCATTTACAAAAACTAATTCAGAATTTCTTACACATCTTGGCTGCAGAAAAATTAATAAATTTTGAAATACGCATATTTCTTTCATTGATTCGGGGCTACATATTCCACTAACATTCATTTCATTCAAAAGTCGCTGAAATGAGGTGGATTTAGAACGCTCAAATGTAAGGAGGATTCCATTTCGAATACAAAAACTGGGAGAAATATTAAATCTTCTTATGTACTTATATCAGTCCGATGTTTGAAAGTGGCCGGGGTATACCTAAGCTGGATTATAAGAATGCATGAACTCCTTTCATCAAAGGATGACGTCTTTGAAAACATTATTCAATTACGTTATATATTAAAAAAAAAAAAAAAAAAAAAAAAATACGCCTTTCAAATATTTTATTTTAGGTCTAAGCATGCATGTGCGGTATTTATTTAATAAGAGAAGAAAAATATAAACATATATCATATAGATATTTTTTAAAGTTATATGCATATAGATAAATATCTGGTAAATATAAATGACAAAATATAAAGTAACTGCTACGGAGGAAATAAAATATTAATTAGAAGTTTAAGAGAGAAAGAGAATTCCAGAGTAAAAGAATGTGCAATCTGACGAATTAAAATCGAATTAAGAAAATTATCATATATTTATTACAAAGAATTTAATATATTAGCTAATATTCCTTAGATGAGCACATTTTAATATTAGTTTACCAACAGCTATACTTTTAAGTAAAACGAACTGCTCACTAAATACATGTTTAGTTCTACATTTGAAACTTGTAGATCTGATTAAAAAAAAACTAAATTTACACATTAAAAAAAAAAAAAAAAAAAAAAAAAAAAAAGTATAAGTATAAGAAGAATTTTGGAGCAAATATTTTTTTTTTTTCAAACATAAGGAAAAAAAACCTACTTGATTTACAGCCTTTTTTCTTAAATTATATATTAGCGGTACCAGAAAGTAGTGTTGCTTTATTATAATAAATTCAAACACATAATATTTTAGCAAGTGTTTGACATCTAGTGCGCAAGTTTTCAATTCTGGATCGCTAAAAATCAGTTGGTTTTTAACAAAATCTCTGGAGACTGGATTATGGATAACATCCAAATACAGTCGAACCTCGTTAAAATGAATCTCAAGTGGAATAAAAAATGCGTTCATGCTATCAGTAACTAATCTTCATATAATTAAACTAATCATTATTTTGACGGGGACTGCGGAAACGGTTCATGTTAAAAGTAATTCACGTTAAGCTCCTGTTTTGTGGTGTAAACTTGTCTTAGCTGTACATTGTTGTGATTCATTCGAAAAGAGCCACTGTCTTTTGTATTTTGGGTTACCATAAAGGACCATTATTTAACCTCTAGTGATCAAGTGACAAAAAAGAAATGCTTTTATATTGTGCAACTGAAACAATAAGTTCCACATGCTAGATCGGTTATTATTGTTTTCTTCGATAGATTATGCGAGGCCAAACACGTGCTCTATTTAATTTACTAAAGTTATCATTTTTTCTAAAATATTCTTGGGATGAAATACGAAGGTTGGTTTAGAGCGTTCGACACTTTCTCAATTGTTTTACACAAATTTGCTTCCACTTCCGCTCTTAACATGCCATTGTCTAATGTTTTTTTCATGATCGATACTTATCAGAAAGATCAAAATGGACCTTATGAACGAGTGCCAACGGCTGCGGGTATTTACTAATAAAGCAGCTGCTATTGGCTGATACAGAAGTAAATAAAAGTTCAGAGCTCAGTGATTGACGTATAAACTTTTATATACCCGCAATGACGTGTGGTGCATAAGGTCCATTCTCGAATTTGAAATTAAAACCTCCTTCGTCATTTACAAAAGTTTTACGAACTTGGATAAATTTCGCAAAAGATTTTTGTAGCAACTGTTGCGTTGCTACCTTTTCGAAACTCAAAAAACATGCAATGACGGATATTTATCTCTTCTTTTATTTAGTTAACTGTTTTACTATAAATTGAAAAAAAAAAAAAAAAAAAAAAAAAAAATAGAGCTATAATGACGTCAATTTTAGACTGCAATTTTAATTTTTCACAAAGTTTTATATCAATTTTTTATATTTACGCGTAAATTTCTTTTTATTTCAAAAAATAAAAAAATAAATAAAAATAAAAATAAAATAAAATAAAGTCAACTCGTAAGCATTTTTGGCAACAATTAAAAATTAAAATACATTATAAGTTTTTGCCTAAAAAAGAGCTGCTTCAACTTTTTCGATGCTGATTATTATTAATTTTCTTAATTTTTCCTTTTCTTTCAAAAAAAAAAAAAAAAAAAAAAAACGAATAAATTCTGGCAAAAACAGAGTTTAGTTTAGTAAGGAGGGCTTTTTATTATTTATTTATTTATTTATTTACCAGTCCCCCTAACATATTTTTGAAACAGTGATGCAGTTTTATGTTTTTTAACTGTACTTATGATTTACAGCTTCTTTTCTGATGAAATTTACAGGATTTTACAGTAAAATATACGGAATTTTCTTTTTCCTTTCTTTTTTCCTTTCTTTCTTTCTTTTCTTTTTTTTTTTCAGTGTAAATAAATATTTAATAAATTTAATTTGATAGTCCTAATATTATTATTTTTACGCTTATGAATTTATCGCTTTATTTACTATTTCGCGCTTATTTTAACGCTTATGTTATCATGGTTACTGAAAATGATCGATTCCTTCATAAAATGCAATTTTAAATAATCTTAGTATGTCTTTCATTTGAATTTCTATAATATTATCATATTTCTTAAAAATATTAATAGTTAAAAAAATGAATATGCTATGTTAGAAGTGCTGACGAGTGTTTCGAATTTAGAGAAAACTAACTAAATATTGTGAGAGACACATAATCTGTAAAAGATATAAATTTATTGATCTTATTCATTAAGATAATTCATATACACTCAATTAAAAAAATTGTTTCTAATACAAGTTTTATCCTAGATATTCGTTCAGAAATTTAATTAAAGTAAAAGTACTGTATTAACTTTTTAAAGTAGAAACAAAATACAAAACTTCACAATAATCAATTATTTGCGTATTGGAAATTGGAAATTGTTTTCAATTGCTATACTTAATATTTTCGACCAAAATATTATTTATACAACCCTTTAAAAAAAAAGACGTAACTTGTATTATGAAAATAAAAAGAAAATACGATTAATTGTGTTTTAAATTTTTATAATGAAAATAACAGTTAGTTCGAAAAAGCAAGTGTATTTATTTATTTATTTATTTTATGAATCGACAAACATATTTTGTCACAGGGAAGATTATCGTGTTTATTAGCCCTATGTACTCTGTCAGTTTTATGATGGTGTTTTTTTTTTTTAATAGTTTTCTTTCTCTTCTTTCTTTCTTTTTTTTAGACTGATCACAGTCTTTCATATTATTCTTTTTTTTTATATTAAATATAATTTATTCTAATGTATTCTATTCTTCTGTAAACTTAATACATTAAAAAATTTTACGATTTTGTCAAATTATTAAATCATAAAACATGGAAACGGGAAACAGAGCAGGGACTACAGAAACATATTGTCACGATTTTTTTTTTTTTTTTTAAACGAAATTTTTTGTATTACATATTACTTATAAATTATACAAACTCTTATCGGTGCATTAATTACTGTATATTTCTCTTAATCTATGGCAAAAGTAATAATTTAATAAAATTGAACCTTATCAATACATCTCATTACTGTATAAAATTAGAGCAACTTTTAAAATGGTTTATTTTTATTTTTATTTTCATTTTTAATTATTTATTTATTAAAAAAAAAAAAAAAAAAAAAAAAAAAACATGACAAACGTTACGTCTAAACACTAGCCCCCTTTAGTGTCACAATACGTATATATCATGACGCTTAAGATGCAATTCACAAAATATCAGAACAAGATAAAGTACTCTGTAGGAACTGTTTTAGCCTCGTTCAAGGGAAAATGCTGCAGTATGGTAAAAACTCCGTGTAGGAAAATTCGTGATTCGTACATCTTTATGTAAGAAGCCACGATTTTAATGCTGTCATAGTTAGAAACATGATCGGTATCAAGGCAATGGATTACTAGTTTAGATTTAGTAACGGTGGTTTTATATAAACGTTTATGTTATTTAATTCTAATATCACCAGTTCTGCCTATTTCACCAATATACGTATAATTACAATTTTTACATGGTATACTGTAAATGACACCTATTCGTTTAAGGGAGAGGGGGAGGCGGATTTAAAGCTTGAGAGGAGATTAATTATGTGCAGTTGAGGTAATTGTACGTTGAAATTGTATTTGCACGTACATTGGGGATACAGGAATTACTATATTAGAATTAAAGAACATAAACGCTTATTAAGCTGGTGATATAAAATCTAAACTAGTAATCCACTCACTTGATACCGATCATGTTCCTGACTTAGACAATATTAAAATCTTGGCTTATAGCGTAAAGATAAACGAATCACGAATTTTCCTAGAGGGAAAATTATACCAATCAACGTTTTTACCAATTTGTAGCATTCTCACTTGAACGAGGATAAAACAGTTCATCCCGAGTACTTAATCTTGCAGTGATGTTTTGTAACTTGACCTTAACTATTGTGCTATGTACGTATTTTGACATTGAAGAGGGCTAATGTTTAGCCGAAACGTTTGTCATGTGCTTATGTGTTGTTAGTTAAATGTGTTACATATATATATATATATATATATATATATATATATATATATATATATATATATATATATATATATATATATATATATATATATATACGTATCATTTTAAAAGTTACTCTAAAAAAGAAAACATGTTTTAAGGATTACTTTATATAATTGTTATTTTGTTTCAAGATGCAATAATTTTAACCCTTTTTATATCCGTAATATTTGTTAGTATAATAACACTGCTTTGAAAAAAATAAATATATATATATATATATACATATATTCGAGATCTGATACCATTCTTGTAGATTCTTATGTAAAATGATCTCCTGAATCCGAATATGACCACCATTTTGTCCAACAACACACCGTTTACTAAACACACACCCTCACTCAATTTTATCATTGTTTGGTAGTTTTATACCTATCAGTTTGATTTGGAGAGGAACGATGATTATTTTACCCGTTAAATGGTTTCTCACCTCAGGAGCTACAGAGGTAGAAAGTTCTAAAACGCGAGCATTTGTAGTAAGGGGGAAATTTAAGGGAATTTGTGCCCAGAAAACGAAGAAAATCAATAAAAACAATCAGTTTCTGTTACTTTTATTTTTTATTTATTTATTTATTTATTTTTTTTTTCGCAATATTTCTCACTCTTTTTTTTTTTTTTTTTTTTTTTTAAACATATTCCAACTTCCAGTTTGTCCTTTTTTTACCAAAACACCTCAAATAATAAAAATTATCCAGTGATTTTTTTTTCAAAGCCCTCGCAAGAAAGTTTGACTGATTCACTGTACGCCATTTGCTTTCAATAACTCCCACGTTAAATGTTTTGGGCAGTAAAAAATGAACAGTAAAATATCCTGCTTTGACACGCGTTAAAGGTCATCGCTCTTTCTATTGTAGTTGCCAATCGTTATCTGCCTTTAGTAAACGTTTTTTTATAACAGAGTGAACTTTATGGTGTTCTCAACGGTGGTGATTTGGAAGCTGGAATATGTAAAAAATGAGAAAAATATTGCTTCATGCCGAGCAGTGTAATTGGATTAGTGAAGATATTTTAGACGTTATATCGTTTTTTGTATATTTAGTGAAAAAGAGAAAATAAAAATCACCTTTATTCACACGATAGCTATAAAATAAATATATCCTAATTGTACATTTATGAAAATAAATTAAAATTTAATATGCAGCTACTTTGTGCAATATTATTTCGTGAACGAAATTTAAGATGGTGGACGAAGATGTAAATACCCTCCCCCATTAGACAGTAAAGTATAAACAAGATTTTAGATTTAAAAAAAAATATATATATATATATATTCAAGGTATCTTGTATAAACAGAAAATTAACTATTTTATAGTATGGATAGGTAATTGAAAGAAGAAAAGAAATGATCCTCCTGAAATAACAACATCTTAGAGTATGTCTACAGTGCACATCGCTCATCGAAGAAAGTAACCAACATCGAAATCACTTAATGAGTGCATTTCAGTTTTCACTCTTAAATGTCCACATTCTCAGAAAAAGGGGTGACAAAGTTTTTCGCCATATCATCCAGTTGTGCCCAGAAAAATGCCGAATGATTGCTATGTGAATTAAAATTTATCAAAGCAGGATTCTTATCACTTCACAAACAATACGTATATACATTAGTTTTTTTCTGAAATATTAATATAATATAAAATAGAATATTTAAGGTACATTTTTTTTTCGTTGCATGTGTTCATGCTAATTTAATTGCTGATAAATTATAGTAATAAATTATTTAAAAATAAATTTAAAATATAATATAAATTGTAACTATTAATAAATTGCACTTAATCTTTTAAACTATTAATCAACTTTATGTTTTTTTTTTCTCTAAAATATTACAACTTAGTAAAAGAAAGAAGACAAAGAGAGAATGTTTTGATTAGCGATAATAAGCCAAGTTGGAAACAAACAAGCAATATATATATATACAGGGTGCGTAAGGTATTTGAGGACACTCATATATGTGGTTGTAATTTCTGGAGATTAAATATTTTCCTTCTTTTTCTTTTCAGAGCACCAATGGAAGATTATAAAGTAACACAAGAAAAGATGAGACATGCAGTTATCGTCGCTATATGCGCAAAATACACCAATTTAGAAATCTCGAACTTTCTCAACTGCGCCCGATCAATCGTATTTTAGGTCCGATGCGAATTGGAAGCATCAGATGGCGATGTTGGAAGCGTTGCAAAACGCAAAAACATGAGGAACGTTCGGACATTATTAGAACACCGGAATTTGTGCAACAAGTACAGAAGAATATTGATGATGTACACTTCGATGTTCATGAGAGCCATTACGAGGAAACTTAATGTATCAGAAGCCCTAATCCGTCTAGTGTGCACGAGGACCTCCGTTATAAATCTTACGTTATGCGTAGAGGACAGTTTATGTCGCCACAAACTCAGGATCAGAGATTAATTCGAATAAAATGTCTCCTGGACAAACTCAAGCACCCCGAAGTTCCAATCATGTTGTGGTTTTTTTCTGATGAAAAAATGTTCGATGAAGATCAAAAAATAAATTGAAAAATGACAGGTGGCTGTGCGCCACTCCTACAGAGGTTCCCCGTGTTATGCACACGAAGTTTACCGCAACTGTCATGTTTTTGGGAGATGTAAGTAATGAAAGACACGTTATGACACCCCACTTTTTTGAGGAAGGGCGTCGGATTAATGCTGCCACTTATATCAAGGTTTTAGAAGAAGTTGTGATACCGTGGATTGACAGTGTACGTGGAGATAGACCTTACATCTTCCAACAAGACTCTGCTCCAGCACACAAAGCCATGGCAACTCAAGATTGGATGGCTGCCAATTTCCACGACCAATCACCCCAAATGTATGGCCACCTAGTTCTTCAGATCTTAACCCCCTGGATTACTATGTATGGGGCGAAGTTGAGCAAGAGACCAATAAACATCCCCATAACACTATTTCATCGTTGAAAGGTACCATATCGTCTACAATGATGAATACGAGCAAACAGCATTTGTTTCGGGCATGCAGTCGTTTCCGACACCATATTGAGTCAGTTATTGACGCTAATGGGGATTTTATTGAATAATTGTATAGTCAGAGAGTCAATTAACATTGTGTAAAAATTTTATGTAAATATAATAAATTTTAAAAGAAATATGAATAAATTTGTGTCATTGTCAATCTGTCCTCAAATACCTTACACATCCTGTATATATGGAAAATGAGTTAAGTGTGGCAAAGAGAACTAATCTGACGGTTTCACTTGTCACGTGACAGAAGGTAACCATCTTAAATTTGATTACTCGTTTCGATAAGAACTTCAGTATTGTATGCGTACTCTAGTAAGAGGTATGCTCTAGGAAATATATGCTATTGTTGATTTTTTGCCGATGTGTCTAAGCAATTAAGCCTTGGATAGCCTGGCATTCACACATTATTATACATCATTCCATCTACCTCTCTTCCGCTCTCTCTCTGTGAGTGTGTCTGCTATATACCTATGCATATATATTAATTAAAGTGTATTTGTATAAAAATAGAGCCAAAGGCAGCACTGAAAAATTTACAAAAATTGTATAGTTTTAAAAGTACGTTAAGAGTTTAAGATAAGTGGGCATGGTTAAGAAAATGAAAAAAAAATGTTAATAAATATATTAATGTAACCAAAAACGTTCGTAAAAATAACACTCCATGTGAAAAACACCCTTCCGCTTCCTCTTCAGTTGTTGGCAGCAGCAGAACAGACATTTGAGAAAATTAAAAAGGCCTAACAGGTTTCGGATACATGCAAAACTAACATCCCCCCCCCCAAAAAAAAAAATAGTTGTAAAGTAGATATAATAACAGCAATGCTTCATAAAAAGCAACTCAACCAAAGTAATATAATAGTCAAAAATATATAAAGCCGATATTTGTGATAAAAGTAATAAAGGACATGCTAGATCACCATGTTTCCACCCAGACCTGAAAGGAAAAAAGTCATTTAAAAGGGAGCATCCCCCGCTCATCACTCATGGAGCGATGTTGAGCGCTTCAATGTCAAAAAGCAAAAGGAGCTACTCCGAGGATATCCTCCTGCACTCAGGAAGAGAATCGGGCCAGACCTAGAACCACCGGACGTTAATTGAAATTCTAAATAATATTTACAAGATATCGCCAGGCTAAGTGCCTGAAGCCGACAATGAACAATTAAGGATAAGATAAGAGGTTCGTGCCGGACCAAGGCCAATCGCGACAAGAGGCACTGGTAGAGTTGACATGCTAATTCAGTGAAAAGTTCTTGGTTTGAATTAATTCAGGTTGATAAAGTTAATTTTGAGTTCATGAGGTAAACATCTGAAACGTATCAAGATAAGTGTTTTTGTGCAATCACCTGTTGCCAGCGTGCGACCCTCGCGACAAAGGACAACGGGTTACTGATCGTTTAATCCATTTTTACAGAATAGCATTGCATGATACACTTGTCCACATTGTTCTTGAGGGGCAATGTAGTACCTGTCTAGGTTCCTGTCTGAGCCAGTAGGCAGTGTTATTGATAACAACGTTAATCAGTGGCATTTGATATATCCACTAATAGGGAGGAAATATTATTGAGTTTGCTGAATGGATTTGGTCTAGTTAAAATGTTGTCCAGACAGTTCACTGGTATAGGGGGAGAATTTCTGATACGGTGGGCATAAGTGAGGACACAGTTAAAGTAATAAGCATTTCCCTCCTCGCCACAAGGGCAGAGGATTGAGCGTCAGCGATGAAATCTGCGGAGATAGCTTGGGAATGTAGTTATATATTTGAAAGCTAAATATAACACTTAGTTTTCTTACCAAAACTGTAGAATATATTTCAAAAGTACAACAATGGCAAAAATTAGACTTTTGAGAGGAACGCTCTGTAAATATATAAATATTTACCGTTATTTAAAAACATAAATATTGTTAAGATGAATCTTAACACTTGTTTTTTTAGCTAGTTTCTTTCCCTTTTAAAATTATTGTATCTAAAAAATTATGCAAATCTTTTACATTATACTTTAATTCAGTTTTTTTATTAGTTTAAATTAAATTTTGCCTTTTTATTCAGCTTTGTTATGTATTGCATCTTTTCTCCGTTCAAAACTTTTCTATTACATTTTCTGTCCGCCTAGCAACAAATTGTAGATTTCAAAGCACCTGGCCAAGGAGGAACGTGACCTTAGGCTGATAATTTTTGCCCTTGAACCGCTCTGAAGGTCGCTGTTGCACGCATTGAGTCTGCCTGGCTTATCAGCATAATAGCTATTTCGCCAATAGTTACGTTCAGTGACTAGTTCGGCAAATGTGTTGTTATTGCTGATTGGTCAGTTATTTTTCATCTGTTAGGTTTGTGCTAGCGTGTTGGAAACGTTTTGGGTTCAGCGTGGGTGAACGGCGGGAAGTTGGTGATTTTGCTTGTGGTCGTGTAGAAATTATGACGATGGAGTAAGCGAAAAAAAAATGATTGGGGCTTTTGCCCCGCGTGAGTCTTGTGATCCCGTTCTTATAATGGAACTCTCGAATTTTCATACCGTGGGAAGCATGCAACTATACCTGTGATTTCGGATTTTATAATGGAACTCCCAAATTTACATACTGTGAGAAGCATGCAAGTACGCAGTTGTAGTTTTGTCATGAGAGGTATGATGTGGTTCCTTAAGATCTTCTATGAATCTACAGGGGAATGTTTCCGTTGCTGATTTTTTTTCTGGCTGATGACTGCTAGTGTGTTGCGCCTAAGGGTGGCCTTGATGTTTTAGTGCGACAAAGCCAAGTTTTTCTGCCACTGAGAGTTGGGTGAGCTATGTTGTACGTGACTGAAGTTTTTCTAAGAGTATGTGGACAGTGCCAGGTCCGAGAAATTTCTTTTAAACCTTCGGTCTGTCCTGGAAAAACTATCGCCGCCATCATCAATGGAGACTGAAGAAATTACAATTTCTCTAATTGGATCTATTTTCCCGGAAAAACCAGGTCTTCTACCCGAAGCCAGCCCCAGATGTCTTGGAGCTTACGTAACACTGAGTATCAAAAGTTGGTAACTATATAACCTTTATATCTTGAATTCTGAGCCATAGGAACTGGTAAATATTAAAATAAGAATAAAAGCCAAAGACATTATAAACGTATTTTAATCTAAAACATAATTGGTCATATTCTTAAAATTTTTCTAGAATATATTATTTAGTATTATGTGTATTTGAGGTATTTGATTTCATGTGAATTACGGTCTATGTTGCTACTTTTACTTTTCTTAAGTTCTTAAGCCAAAGGTGTTCTTTTAGTAGAGGCTTAAAAATCATTTCAGTGATATTTTGGAATTCATGATTAAAAGACTCTGAATTTATGTATTACTATGTGAACTTTAAACAAAAGAGAAAAAACATTGTGAATGTCTAAATTATAATACTGAAATAATGAGACCTAAAGTTACGAATGTTTTGTGTCAGTTGTACTTCATTCACGTCGAAAGCCTTTGAATTTAGCAAAAGGTTATTTTCTTGTATTTCCTTTTTATTTGAAAATGATATATGTTTTTTTTTTTTTTTTTTTATGATTCTTTTTGTAAGGGAATCCCTAGATAAAATGATATGTTTTAAATAATTCTGTCTATAAAATGTACAGAGGCCTCTATATGTGTTTTTTTTATTACCTTAATTAAACTTTAATTACATCTTGAATTATTTGTGTTGTGTGATTCTTTAGCTCCAACCTAAATATGATAATAACCTTTTTTTTTTTTTTACTTGTGCATGTATTATTTAAATGAGTTTTTGAAAAAAGAGAAAAAAAGGGGATTTAGTGTAGTGAGCCATTGAGTAATTTGCTGGAAATGCTGAGAGATCTAATTGGTTTTTAAAGGATAAAGCGTAAATTGTATGAGTGTATAATTTAATTAATCTAAAGAAGTGGTGCATAAATTATACTTTTTGTATTGATCCTTATGCTTCCAGCAGGTTACATGTGTAAAAACTGACATTTTAAAGTTAGACTTCTTTTGTGTGGGGGGCGGTAATGGTTCAATATGTTATTTTTTTATTTACTTTTTATTTTACAATTATTAGTTTAGTTTAATTAATCATATGTTACATTTTAAGTGTTTAACAAAATGAATGCAAATCTTATGGTAGTTACTGTTGTAAATTGTGTGTGCTAATAATGTTAGTTAATTTAAAGTTTTAGTTTTGGTTAATTAACAGAAACTGCCATAAGTCATCACGGCCTATATGAAATTTTAATATTAGATTCTTAGTAATGAGCGACAGAGAATCAGCATTTTTTTCCAATGAGGTTTCGACCTCTTTTAACATCTTCCTTTTTATTGAACTGGGTTAAGTAAAGCTTTGCGGCCAATGTACTCCAAAATTCTATACGATCAAAAAATTTGATTTATGAGTAAAAAATAAATATGGACACCTCTCATTACACCACAACAATATTTACTGTTCTTTGTTTATAAAATAATTATTTTACTTCAGTAATGCAAGATTTTTTGCTTTTCTAATATTCTTATGTGGATTATAAAATTCTACCAATGAAAATCATTTCAAAATTATTGAAGAAATGTAATAATTGAAACAAAAGTAAATATGAAAACGGATATTGACATTTAGCATACTAATTCTATTATTTTTCAATTCTTACAAGAAATATAAAGTGCACATAGCTTTTTTAAAACAATTTTACTTTTATTTACAGGTTACTCTAAAGTTATTGCTGTTTACATATCTTATACTATTGTTATTCATTGTCTAAAGTGTTCTTCACAATGAATAAAAAAAAATGTGAATAAATAAAAGCATTTTCCATGCGTTACATGCATCATATAGTTTTAAATGATACTTAATTTCAATTAATAAAAGAGAAAAATATGGTAATATTTATAAAAGCAAAGGAAGGGAATAGGTTAAATGAATTTGCAACTTTTGTAAAAACAAATGCATTATATCTAAAGATAATCAGTAAAAATCCGATTAATATATATATATATATATATATATATATATATATAGAACAGCATCAAATGCTAATTCTGCCTTTTTTTTTTCGCCTATATTGAAAGAATGTTTAAAAATTACTCAATATTCTAATTGCAAACATATTTATAATGATAAAAATGGAATTGTTTTAAGTAACACTAGAACTATTCTATAAAGCACAAGCATTATAAAATACAAAAGATGAAAATATACAATGTAATATTTAGCCATTTCATTGAATATATCGCAAATATCTTCAAATCTGAAGGACGTTTTAAAATATCTTCTCTGCTACTAAACAAATAGAATATTTTCCAGAAATACGTATTATAAAAATAATTTATATTTTTTTGCCTGTTTTCCAGTCTTTTCCTTTTGTCACGGTATCATATAAACTTATTTTTCTGCCATTTCCAAACACTAGATAGGATAAAGTACATTTTCATGTTGATATTGATCAATCAATAAAAACTTTTGTTTCACCCGTCTGTAGGTAACTGCTGTTTTCCCAATCTCCGTCGAAAATTTTAAGTATATTTAGAATTTCTCACCAAAAAAAAAAAAAAAAAAAAGAGCAGAAAAAGTGTTATGAATAAAATGAGATTTTAAACAACACCGTTCTGAATTTATTTTTCCCAACCTTGCGATACATTAAACATGCAGGCATTCTATCGTTTAGATTTCTTCGCTTTTAAAGCAGTTTTAGGATCTTTTTAATCAAGAAGCAGATAATTGAAACCGCAATGAGAACATGTATGAATTAGTGATTCTATATTTTATTGTGCATTTGATATTTCAATTTAGAGTGCGATCTTTTTTGGAAGTTTAATGCGAGGCAAATTACAAGTAATTGTAAAAAAAAAATTAAATGACACGTATTGCAGAATTTTTAACAAAAATTATCATAGCACTAATTTTAGCGAAACTAGATAAATAAATACGACTATTGAATTAGTGTTGGAGAAAATTTTATATTTTTAAGAATTTCAAAATAAAAGTTCAGTTTAACAATTGACGCTGGTTACGATTAAACTATCAATACGTTTTAGAGTCAAAATGTTAAACTGCTTTAGGGTGCAAATAGGAGACATATTTAGGTTTTTAAACATTTCAAAATATATATTTTATGTCATATTTGACGCTGATTACAAATATGCTGTTTATGAATAAACTGGACTATTTAAACACCAGGGGGGCGAAAATTGTTTGGGTTCAAAAATAATATTAAAGATTTTCTCTCTGTGTCAGGTTTCATTAAATGGTATGACTTAGATAAAAATCATTAACATATTCGTAATTAAAAAAAAAAAAAAAAATAGGTATGCATTAGAAAATTCACATTAAAAAATAGATAAAACATATTTTGAAATTTTTAGGTATAATGTTGGTGTTCAGGTTAAGCCCAATTATCTGCACTAGAGACCTGCGATGTTAAAGTAATATATATATATATATATATATATATATATATAGGACGCTATAAATATATATATGGGACGCAAGATGAATTGGACAATAACTAGATTTTTCTGCAAGCACCAGAAACTTGTATCCATAAAAGGGCAGAAAAAAAAATAAATAAATAAAGTGTCTTTTTCAGCTGGCAATGTAAGTTTTTGCTGATTCAATTAGGTAGTAGTTAAGAAATGGACTATTTGCTTAAAGTTAATAAAACTCTTACATGGTGAAAAGGCATAATCTTTTATTGTGTTTATGATATTCAAGAAGAATATTTACAACTGTTCATTAAGCCTATTTCTTGTTTTATATGATCATGTTACGGTTGGGATGAATGGGACAGTTTAAATGGAGATGAATGGGACACTTCCCATTATGTATTAATTTAAAATTTTACAGAAGAATTACATTAAAACGTAAATTAGCCATATTGGTTATCAGGATTCTTAATTTTGTGGACTTAGAAAAAAAAAAATGAAATCAATTGTTCTGATATTTGTTTATAATAATCATGATTAAAAAAATTATAAGTTAGAATATTTAATGCAACTTAAATCAATGATTAAAAATAAATAAATAAATAAATGAACTAATAATAATTTGATTAAAATCACAATTTCAATCAAGCCAATTAAGTAAATCCCGATGATTGTTACTGTGATACAAAATAGAATGCTGCTTTTCCCGATCAGCCGGAAACAAAAATTTTTCCGGATAATTTGTACTCGATTATAATGATTTATCTCTTTCTAGTGTCTAATTTATTTATCTAATTTTATATTAGGTCTTATCTATATATTAATAGTTAAGCATAAAATTTGTAGTCCCTTTTTAACGTATTAATTATGGGAGTAGAGGGTTGAAAATGGTATCATTCGAAAGGCATGGTTAGCCGGAAGGTGCGAATACAAATATTATTTTCTTACGATGTCCAGAAGGCATTTAAAAATACATTTATTTTTTATGCATTTTCCCCTTTTATACACGTATTCCTTTACATTAAAAATTCCTAAAAGTAGTAAGTTGTTAAATCTGGCAATTTCATAAAGCTCAAATAAAACACAGTAATTTGTATAATGTAGCATCACTATACGCAAGCGAAGTGATGACGTCACTGTCTGTCCATGGAGCCATGAAAAAGATTTTCTATGTTAATCGTCCATTGGATTTTTTGTAAAAAAAAAAAATAAAAAAAATAACGGAAATTATCTGTCGATTTTAATTCCAATATCTGTTTATAGTTATATATAAGTTATTGTCTACATGTGTTTAATTGAGTTATTTTTTCTGTAAAATTGATAAAATTTTAATTTAAAATCACAAAACGCCAGGAAAAAAAAATGGCAAACTTCCAGCTTCGAATGTAAACATAAACATTTCCTTTCAAAGGGTGATATTTAAACAATAAATATTCAACTAATATACTAAATAAACGGAAAATGGATTTGTTACTAACTGCTGCATATATAAGTAGACGATAAGGAAAAAATTCCGATTTCCGTTTTTTGCTGAATTTACATGTTTTGAGCTTTCTTTACGTTTCAATTAACTGAAATTGGCTACTTATTGTTTGAAAAAGTGTCTTTATTGCTAGCTTTTGTGGGTAGAAAAAGCAAGTAGAAGATACATAAAAACTTTTGATTTACGGTTTTCGATGAATTTACACGTTTTGAGATTTCCTTGCATTTTAATTAAGTGAAATTGACTACTTATTTTTATTTTTTAAAAAGTGGATTTAATATTCTTTCCTCTGCATATATAAGTAGAAAATATAAGATTCAGAAAAGTTTTAGATTTTCGGTTTTCGATAAAATTACACGTTTTGAAATTTTCCGAACTCAATTCGACCATTTTTAAAAAATATCTTTTTTTTTTTTTTTTTTTTTTTGGTTCAAACACTGTACTTTATGAACCAATCGAATTAATTTAACAGAATTTGTTACTTGGTTGGGCCTTGGTTTGACATGGTACCTATTAGCTTCTGGGCTGTATCGCACAACAAGGGTCGTTTTCACGTTGCGATTTTCTCTCATTTCAGGAAAGGCTAACATTTACAGAGAGAAATAGTTACATTAAGTAAAACTCTGCTGATTCAGTTAGAGTGAATATCGGCAAACAATTGCTGCAGCTGTGTTGCAATTGCATTCCGTTTAGGACAAGGCAATAACGCCTTGCTTTTGCCTCGCTTTGCAAAAAAAGAAAAAAAAAAAAAAAGAAATGGTCGAGTTTCAACCACTGGGCGATACTAGTTAGATTAAATGACCAAAGCCTAGAGCACTAGGAACTGCCAAAGGAATTTTGTTTTTTGATGTTAATTTGAATCAATACATCAGTTTATGTTAATTTATATAAATTCATAGTCTGTAATAAAATCATATAGACCAATTTAACTTTAAAAAATTATTTACTTTCCATTTTGTTTTCATTTCTTTGTTAATTCTAATCTTGTCCCATTCATCCCCAATCATGTCCCATTCATCCTCATAGGTGGGGATTAATGGGACAATGCACATGCATGTAAATATATATATAAATATTATTAATTAAAAATGATAACTTTTTTCAAAAGTTAGTATGTTTATATGTAACTGATTACTAAAATGTATTTAGGAGCCATGTTACAAAATTCTGTATTACATATGACCAACGTTATCATTAAAAATATGAAAAATGTACCATTCTTCCCCACTCTCCCCTATATGGATAGCAATTTACCTATTCTAAAATGCATTATAACGTAACATTTTTATTAAAAAAATAAATAAATAAAAATGTAAAACATCGTAATTATAAAACTTTCCAAAAAAAAAAAAAAAAAAAAAAAAAAAAAACATTTATCTGTAAAAAAGTAAAATTAAGTGTTGTTAAAAAATGCACTTACTGCTGATCGCTATTCATATAAAGCACTTCTAAACTCTAATTAATTAGACATTAATCAATACAAGTACAATACTTTTTGTTTAATATTAATAATGTTTTTAATCAAAAAGAAAAATTTCAAGATTTTTTTAAATATTGCATTTAATTAATTTTTTTTAATAATTTCAATATTGCTGGATAAAACGCGTATATATATATATATATATATATATATATATTCCAAATTCCAATTGATGTAAATTTTACATGAAAACAGAAAAAAAAAATACAAATAGAAATGCATTAAACCGATACTTAAATTATTGCGTTTAATTAAATATTCTTAGTAAAACTGAATTCGTTACATGTAACATAATTTACAATTTTTATATGAAATAAAAAATAATCAAATTTGAAATTGTTGCTGTGTTATTGAATCTCTCATTTAGTGTGGGTGATGAATTTCCGAATTTTATTTGCCATAATTTAAAACTAATTAGGGCATTTCCCTTGTGGCGATAATAAAGTTTCGCGAGAGCGTATACTTGCCGACGAAATTGATTCATACCTGTTTAATCAGAGGGAAACTTAAAAATATGCTTTTATTTTATTAAAATTATATATATATATATATATATATATATATATATATATATATATATATATTTTTGAATGCATATCACGCATTTCATTTTGTTTCAATAATTAAACTTTTACTAATTATCCCTTCTACTGTGGGAAAACATGAAACTAATTATGTTTTTTTTCTTTACTCTCAATTTTAAAGAAAAAAAAATGTAAATACACATTAAAGTGAATATATATATATACATACATATATATATATATATATATATATATATATATATATATATATATATATATATATATATATATATATATATATATATGTATGTATATAAATATATATATATATATATAAACATGCATGATCATGCCTGTTATCAGTTGCATGTTATGTGTATTAACATGCATGTCATGCAGCATAAAATGTTATCAGTTATTTCATTTTTTAAAGATACAAGTAATTATTTTAAATTACAGAATGTAATTAATATAAACACGATAAATTAATTCACTATTTAACATTGTCCCTTTTTGGGGCGTTTTGTTATTATTGTTTTATATAAAATTTTACACAGTGCATTTTGCCACTGTCCAAAATATGGAACGGTCTACAGTAATATACTTTATAAATTGAATTTTATTGCAATCCTATAACAGTCTTAATGAACTTAGAAAAGTCACTCATTAAAAGGAAATTAGAAAATTTGTTTTGGCAAAAAAATGATTTAACTACAATAACAACAAAAAAATATTTATTGATAACTATTTCTGTCATTTAAAGCAATATCACTGAGAAAAAATTCTGTAACTGACATCTAGAATCTAAATTGTGGCTCTATAAAAAACAGTTCCATGTCATCCTTATAAATTCTAGTCCCCTTAAAATGCGAGTTCTAGAAGCCCCTATTAGAATTCTAGACTGTTTGCCTATATTCTCGAGGGCAAAGTTATTTAAAAATATCTGAAATAAATGAAACTACAAGAGGCGGGTTTCTGCAACTATAATCTTGGTTTATTACCCAATTCTAGAAAATCTAGCGATAATTTCTCGCAATATAAATGATTCGGAATATTTAGAGTACTTAGAATATTGTTTCACCATCTAGAAATGTGAACACTAGAAATTCTCGATAATTTCGTCTATTCAGTTTATTGACGTGCCTAATGTGCATAGCTCGGAAATCTATATTTCTAGTTAAGGGATTTAGGAAATGGCCACTTATTCATTCTAGAGAATGGCGGTATATTTTTTTTCTCAGTGTAAGTAGAACATAAGCAATGGTAAAATTTATTATTATTATTATTATTATTATTATTATTATTATTATTATTTACATAAAATTTGATCGATTGCAATAAGAGTGTGTAAAATGATTTTTGGTTTCATATTATTGGTTTCGTAAAAATTTTCCACCTCGGATTTTCGATGGATTTAGACGTTTTGAGAAGTCAGAATACAGTTTGATCAACTTTAGAAAATGTCTGTCTGTGGTGTGCGTGACGAAACATTCTGGTATCTGTATATCAGGAGCTATCGCACAGAATTTCAATCAAATTGATGTGCAGGTGCACCATAAAATAATTTAGTGACTATGAACATTTCGTGAAAATCGTCCAGCAGCTGGCTTTAAATTCCAAATTTTTCTTAAATTTTAATATGGTTTTGTAGAACAAAATTTCGTATATGTGCGCATAAAGATTTTTTTTTTTAAGAAAATATTTATTACTCTGATAGTTTACAAAGAAACTGTTTTGTACATATAGGAGCATCGCTTTTCTTTAAGAGTATTTTAGAAAAGAGCTTGTCAATAAATTTAAAACAAATGTTTGAACCATCGATATATGAAAATAAAGGTATCGATTAGTTTCATTTTTAACAAGCATTTTTTTTTTTTTTTAAGATGTCATATAGAGAATAAGTTTGAAATTCTTGGAATATTTTGTGTTATACTTCTCTAAAAAAAAAATAATAATAATAAATGTATGCATTCATCATAGAAGATAATTTTAATAAATTATTTGTACTGAGTGAATTTGTATAGGAAAATATAAAAGAATGTCTTGTGGTGGCCAGCATACCAAGATTTATAAATATATTTCTTATTCGAAGATCATTAAATACTTTTAACGATCTCACCAAACACAGAAATAGATTCTTTATTTTATAATCGTTTTAGTGAATGTGAATATTACATAGAAAGTATAAAAAGCATAGACATTAAAAAAAAAATCTGGAGTGACTCCACTCGACTTTCCGAACATTGAGTAATTAACAGTTTTGTAGATAAAGTAAAGAAAGAGGAGTTGTTAAACAAACAAAAGAGAGAAAACCATAATAGAGTGTTTGAGTATTTTTCTCCGTCTATTACACGATGTTTTATTTAACGCTACTGAACTTTGAGCCCATAGATCATAATGATAAAGAATTTTTCGTTGTGTCCCTGTAAAAACCTATAAATGCTAAATTCACCAAAATGCTTATAGTTAGTGCAACAGTGATTTATAATGCTCATATAAATTTTCAGCTCAATTCAATAAGGCGTTTAGATGCTATCGTACTTCTAAAAATTTAGTCCCATAGGCCATAATGATAAAGAATTTTTCTTTGTGTCCCTGTAAAAAAACTGTAAGTGCTAGATTCACGAAAGTCTATACAGTTAGTTCAACTGTGATCTATAACATGTGTACAAATTTTTTGCTCAGATTAATAAGGCGTTTAGACGCTATCACACTTTTAAAAATTTGGCCCCATAGGCATAATGATAAAAAAATTTTCTTCGTGTCCCTGTAAAAAAACTATAAGTGCTAGATTCTCCAAAATCTATACAGATTGAGTATTTGTGACCTATAATATGTGTATAAATTGTTTGCTCAATTGAATAAGGCGTTTAGATGCTATCGCACTTTTAAGATTTTGCTCCCATAGGCCATAATGATAAAGAATTTTTCTTTGTGTCCCTGTAAAAAAACTATAAGTGCTAGATTCACCAAAATCTATAGGGTTCGTACTATGGTGACTTACAATATGCGTACCAACTTTCAGGTTAATCGAACCAAGCGTTTAGACGCTAGCGTGTTCACTCACAGACATACACACATACACACATACACACACACATACACACACACATACATACATCATCGTAAAAATAGTGAAAACGGACTCAGGGGACCTCAAAACGTATAGAAACATCAAAATCTCGAATTCGGATTTTTGACATGATTACAATACTTTCCTCACTATAGTGTTCGGAAAGTAAAAATCTGTGTTAATGATTCATATATTTTTTTAATGACTATGTGCATAGTTATGAACAATATTAACTACATAACTCTCCCTTTAAAACTTTTTCCATTTCCATACGGCATAATTTAAAAATATTTTATAACAAATTTTCTGTTTTCGATAGTAAAAGTTTTTTTTTTTTTTTTTAGATGTTTAGAAATGCATTGTTTTTAATTATAGAGTATTAGAAATACTTTCTAATTAGCTCATTAATAATAATAACTCAAAATCAGAACCAAGCTTTTCTCACATAGAATTATATATATATATATATATCTGTTGTAAATAAGAAATGTAATTAAAATTATTTTTTCTTTCTCTTTAATTTCCTTCGGAATTATCGAAATTCAAACTTTTTTTTTTTTTTTTTAAGTTTGTCACCTTTGTGCATAATTAACTACCAATTGGAATTTATTTATGTAATTAATTACTACAAATAATATTTTATTTAATTTTACTTAATTAAAATTATATGTTTTAGCTGTCCAAACTTTCTTATGTGAGATTCTAAGAAATTTATTCAGGAAGCTACAATTTTTAAATTTCAATATCTGTAAGTTTGAGTCGTTGATATTTAAACATATTATTTATTACTGAATAAATTAGGAAATACTCTAGATTTTGGATAACTTTTTTTTTGGTTAGGTTCGATGCAATTTACCGAAGAATGTTATTTAACATAATTAAAATTTCAATATTTTAAAATATTATCTGATGTTTTTACTCATATATGTTGTTACTCACACGCGCCTATAGATCTTTTAGGTAGTCACTCGTCGAAGAAGGCATACTGGAGGATCGACAACACAGAATGTCCCAAGGCAAGAGAAGCGTTCGTCGATGCAACATTTTAGATGGTATCCATTCCGAGGTTTTGTACAAAGCACTTCCATAGGCAAACATAAACGTAGAAAGGTATAAGTCGCAGTGAGTTTTATTCTTGGAAATGAACAATACAGCTCAAACATGCCATCGAACTGAGGATGCAAAGATGCTTTTGTTTTGTAAGGGAACAGCTTCAGTCATCTTCTGAAATAGTCTATTCTCACAAAGATATATGGGTTATTTTTAGGAGTCTCACTTAACGATCCCAATAAGCCCAAAGCTATTCTCTTAAAAGTAGCGCTAATATTATATCACTGCTTACGTCTTCTAGTTAGATTTTTTGTCCCTTTGTTCCTACATATGCATGATATTCCCAAGACCATTTTTTCATTACCAATTCGAAGTTGATTCCTGAGGAAACGCTCTTTAATCTTACTCAGGGATTTCGAAACTTCGAAATGTCCTCTACTTAGTTTATTACGTAATTCTTTCAAGACGTCTCTAACTCTGCATTTCGTGAAGATTAATTGCCAATGGAATGTTTTACCGTCGTTTTTCTCCCTCTCCCGATATAGCATTATATCTCCAAGTTGTAAAGAATCCCACAATAACCAATATCGTTAGTTGTGGGAATATATGGGACTATTTTTTGCCAACATTGACAGCTGTCAGAGCATAATTTCCTCTCTAATGTAGGTTTAATGTCAGGATCTTTAGGTTGCTCTTCTTGAAGTTCATCAGGCGACCAAGGGACTGTAGTTGATAGTACTAGAGCTTTAACAGGGATTTCCAAATTTGTGCCGTTTCTTAAATCAGCATGTGCACAATCAGTACATGTCTCAGAATATGGTAGTCGAGAAAGAGAATCTGCGTACCGGTGAGTTGAGCTTTTTAAATGGAATATCTCAAAATGACAACCCTGGAATCTTTGTATCCAACGTACCACTTGGCCTTCAGGTTCCTTGATACTTAACAATCATTTCAGAGAGGCACGGTCCATTCCAAGAGTACATTTCCAGTCATAGTATGTTCTGATGGAAATGTTGGTTGGACTATAGTCAATAGCTCTTTCTTTGTGACACAGTAGTCTTTGCTTTCATCATGCTCTTGCTGAAAAAGCTATTACACGTTCCTCATACCCAAACTTCTGGGAAAGCCCTTAAAATCATTTCTTTAATAACATACGTATATCAAATAAACTGCTTGTCATTCTGAGGTTAAGCCAAAATCGGTGCTGATTTGAAAACTTGTTTTAAATAATTGAACGATTTCTCTCATTCCTCAGTCCAGTTCAACGTACGTTTGACATCTTTTAGTTGTTGAATGGGTATTGCTGTTGATTAGAAATCTTCAACGAAGTGTTGTTAGTAAGCGCCAATGAAACTTTGAAGTTCATGCACTGTGTTTGGGCGAGGCCAGTCTATAACTAATTTAATTTTCTCTGATTTTTTTCTGATTCCTTCTATTGAAATTATATGGTCAAGGTAGTTTTGGGTTTTTTAATCTCTGGAACACTTCCCGGATAATATTTAGATGCTGTTCAAAAGTCCGTCCAAATATGATTATGTCATCCAAGTAAATGAATCAGGCTTTAGAAGAGAGTACACCTAATACAGTCTCTGTTAGTCTCTCAATGTCGCCTGGTGTTACATAGTCAAAAATGCATCACTTTAAATTGTCTTTGTCCGGTGCAGAAGGCTGACTTTTCCTTATCTTCTGATTGAACTTCCACTTGCCATTATCTGAAATTTAGATCCGATGTGGAGAACCACTGGCTACCACACAGCGTATCTAACCTGTCGTTTATGGGTAAAGTATAGTTGCCTTTCTTCATTCTGTTATTATGTTTTCCATAATCGACTTAGAAACGTGTTGTTCAGTATTTTTTTTTCTTAAATCAAAGTGTAGGAGAAGCGCAGAGTCCTGATGACACTTCGATGATGCCGGTCGCTTTCGTTTTCTTTATCAGTTCTTGAATTCATTTATCTTTGGGATGAATTCAAGTCCCTGTGGATCCAGACCTGTTAAGAGTCGGTAGAAAACGAAAAAATATTTTTTATTAGGGTTTGGAACAGGTTTACTGCCACTGGTCGTATTTCTCCTGTTTTTGTTCCGGAAATTATAAAAACGAATGTTCAAAGTTACCAAGAATTAAACTTGAAAGGCTGTTTAACTACCTAGGAACAATCTAATTTTGGAAAAATGACTTTCACCTTTCGGAAGATCCTTGCACCTTCGCATAAAGCATGTGTTACCCAAGAGTGGTTGGAGAAAAATGTTCTTTCATTTATAAAGGCAATTGAATGGCCCTCCTAGAGCCTTGATCTCAATCAGTTAGGTTATTTACTCTAGGCTATATTGCAGAACAAAGTATGTTCTTCTAGATACAAAAGTTTAGATTCACTTAGAAAAACTAACAAAAGTATGGAACGAAATTCTCAAGACGTGATGCGTGCCCCAGTGGAAAGTATGAATGAGTTTTTTAAGCTATTAATTAAAAATAAAAGAGGTTATTTTGTAAATCCTGTATTATATTACTATTCTTCAAAGGTAAGATCATTTTATACGAAAAAGGTTTTCAATATATATATATATATATATATATATATATATATATATATGCACATTTTTTTCTGTATTCAGAACGTTAGTTTTATTGTTTCACATCAATTGTTTCACCCTCTCTCTATATATATATCGTTTTCAAGGAGAAATAATCACATTCGAATTGTTTTTAAAATAATATCCATAAATGTCTTTTATTTTTTTATGTAAAGTAATTAAAAATTAAATGAAAAAGTAACTATTTAAGTTACAGTGATTCTGAAAAAATAATAAAATGAATTGAGCTTCAACTCTTAATAATGATAGATATTACTCTTTAATTCGAGCATCCATTAATCTGATAAACATTCTGCTTCTGAATTTACAAAAAAAAAAAAAAAAAAATAAAATAAAATAAAATACATTAATGTATTTTGTTTTTACGTAAAGCATTTATTTTTTAATTGCTATTTCCGTGCTGTTAAAAAAAAAAGTTAATTTTGTTCATATAATGCATTTTTTCCATTATGCTTGAAATAAAAATACTCTTTATTAAATGGCATGTTTGTTGAAATTATTTTTTTGTTTAATACCTTGTAATAAAAAACCTAATTGAAAAGAAAAGTAAAATATTCCTTTTAAAGATCTTTTATTATTTTTTTATTGCACTATCTAGAATGTTTGTTATTTTATTTCTAGGAAAAAGAGAGAGACAGAAAGGTTTAAGGTTTTATTGATTTCTACTCATGTATGTTTAAATTTTGATTCTGTAATTACTTTTATAAAAAAATATTTACCCATACAAGTAATAAATTTTAATCTATTGACAGTTAATTAATTTTTTAAGTAAAATAAATTCAATATATATATAAATATATATATATATATATATATATATATACAAAACTTAATTAGAAATAAATATGTAAACGTACTGCTAATCAATATTTAAAAAATCAGACTTTTGTCTGTAAATTTGTTAGAAAAAAAAATAATAATAATGCTTTTTCTTCACATTTTGCATACTGTCCACTTCACCGGCCACTGTAGTATGTGGAAGGCTTTGTTTACCCCGAGTTATCTCGGGATGGCTTGTGAAGTGGGAAGCCGAAAATTACTTCAGAACATTTTTTGTATGTGTGTGTGTGTGTCATTGTGTCTGCATGCCTGTAACACTACTTTTGTCTGGGTATCACGCGAGAAAGACTGGACGGATTTCAACGAAGCGTGGCAGGGATTTAAGACTTTACGCAATTTAAAATAATATATATTGAAATTTAAAAAAATTATTAAGATAATTTTAATAAAATTTAAATAACGTATGGGTAAAAACGCCTGCCCATACGCTATAAGATCTTTCTGTAAAATGCATTGAATGAGAAAAAAATACATTTTTTTTAACGTTTTAGACATCAGGGGATCCAAAAAAGGATTTCAGAATATTTTCTCAGCGTTGATGGGAGGGCCGAGGTATATAGAACGCTTTTTATTCTACCGAGTGCCACCGGAAAATGACTGGATAGAATGCAATGTCACTTGACTCAGATTTAGGTCTGTACCAAACCTAAAATTAAATTTATCGAACCTTTCAAAATTTTAGTTAGATTTACACATATAGGAGCAAAACATACTTCAGTAACCAGTTAAGAATTATACGTAGGTATTTAAATACTTTAAAATGAATATATTTGAAAAAAGAAAAAAAAAAAATATATATATATATATATATTCGCTGTTTTTTTTTTAGAAGGGGGGGGGAGGTCATGTAAACTCGGCGTTTTCTTACGAAGACGATAGCTTTCCTCATTTCTGAAAATATTTTTTTTTTTATTTAAACTTCACTTTAAAAGTTAGATTGTTCTGTTCTGTATATAATACATATTTTATCACAAGCAATGGTGATTCACATGTATTTTATTTTATTTTATTTTATTTTATTTATTTATTTATTTATTTATTTATTGTAATTTTGTAATTTTGTGCTTTTTAGGTAAATATTTTTTTATAAAGTTCTTATAACTGCCATATTTATTTATTATTATTATTTTTTAATTAAACAGTAAGAATCGCATGTATTATCTGGGGAAAAAAAGAATCGGCTTACATTTTTCGTAAGCAGAATTTAATTTAGCACGACAGGACTTATTTTAATCTATTCTTTTATATAAAGGCATGTAGTGGCTGTGTTTCTTTCCCTAGCATCACTAAGTATATTAATTTCTTAAAATGTCTTTGGTATAGCTGTAGCATAGGATCCTTTTGGAGACTTTTAAGTTTTTATTATAATTTTGACGATGAATTAAAATGGGTATCCGGATTGCCTAAGTAAAGATCTTGGCAAAATACGTACGAGCTACGTAGGTGTCAAATTCGAAACTTCGCCAAGTGTTTCGTTACTGAATCTGTTCCATTTTACTTTTTCTGGTTTTTTCATCTTTTTTTAATTTATTAGAAATTGCCATTCTTCTTCGTTTTTTTTTTTTTTTTTTTTTTCCCGACATAAAAATAAATATAATATCTAAGGGGAAACACTAAAAATGGCGGCAACGCAAAATCGCAGTATGAAAAAAAAAAAAAAAAAAAAAATATATATATATATATATATATATATATATATACATATAGTCCATTCGTACTCTTATTATTGTATTAAATGAAAAAAAAAAAGCTCAAAAGCTGAAAGTAATGTTTTTCACATTTTTTGCTTGCTTTATCTATTATTTAAAAAGAAAATCTAGAAATATAATCGTGAATAGCGCGATAATTGATAAAAAAATTCCCTTGCAATTACCTGACTCATCTTTGACATTATTTCTTATATTCTACTAATAAAGCAATGATTCGTCCAATGTTATAAAATGTCTATGGGTAACGTTAATATGTTATTATGCATTGATTTGCACATTCCAAAAACAAAAATAAACGTTATTTAGCTAAATATAAAGTAATTTTTAAGTAAATTAATAATAATTTATCAGAAATAACTGTGTTCTTAAAATGACTTAGGCACAGCTTTAGTACATCTTTAGCCTGCTTTCCAACACTTAACATTTTGTTCCATTTTGACGATGAATGAAAATGGTTATCGCAGGTTACGTTAGATAAGACCTTAACGAGAAATGACCGAGCTACTTTGGCGCCAAATTTCAAATTTTTAAGTGAGGTTACTAAAACTGTTTCAAAGTATAACAATTTTGTCCATTTTATAACTAATATATATTAAGGGATTCCATATTATCAATGTCGGATTCAAATATGGCAATAGATTCAACAATTGACGAAAATCCATTGCATAAAACACTAATATAATTCCGATGCAGTTGAATATTGAAGAAAAAATACAGCTTTAGTATAAAACACCTTTTGTGACTTTTCTTTTCTAGCTATTGTATTCGTTTTTCGGAACATAAGTAGGAATAAATTATATATATATATATTGAGCGTTAAGTTTTGTTAAAAATAGTACAGAAACAATTAAGGAAATTAATATGTATATATGAGTAGAAATTGAAAAATTGTACTTATCATCTATTCCGTATCTTCATCAGAATATTATAGTAAGCTTAGACTAAGATAAATAATAACTGTGAATAATTATTAAATTCCAGTGCGAAGATCGGGTCCAATAGCTAATTTAATATAAAACTAAAAATAATTTATTTAACTACCATATTTATTATTAAAATGAGATATTTTATGTTGATAAGCGGGTACCATAAATAATAATTACACAAAAGAAAAACAGACGATATTTAAATTACAGTATTTTGCTAAGTGTGAAATTATTTTGAAATATATTCCAACTAACTGCTAAAATCTAAAGAGAATAATTTAGTGATATAAATTCGATTCATGATCCTTTTGTACTTTTAACCTGTTCTAAAAATGCTGTTTGGATATTTTATTTTATTTTATTTTAAATTTATTTTTATTTTTAAGTTATTCATTTAAGTTACCTACTTTTTCAAAAATAACAGCTATAATTTTCTCTTAACATGCTGAAACCCCCAACACAGATGATTTTCTTTTGTGGTTGGTCTTTATCTTCTTGTGCATTGAGTACAGGTATATGGGTCTGTGTATGTGTGACTGTGTATCTATTATCAACAAAATTCAAGAAGAAATTATTATCTGGAAGTCCACAATGTCAATACTATCTGTGTATTAAATGGAGTTGGCTTTTTCGTATAGTAAATAATAAAAAGAAAGAAAGAAAGAAATATTTTATTCACTTACAGAGCCACCTAAAATAATTCCGTGAATCCATTATATATTTCAAAAGATATTTGACAAAAGTTCCAAATTAGAAAGTGTTTAGATATTTATTTTACCATTCCACATCTATATTTCTCTTCATTTAGCATATTTACGTTATGAGAAGTACATATATTTTTAATGTGTACAAGTTTCAGTATTTTGAGTAATTTACTATAGCAGGGCACATATGGGTCGTATTTTTTCCCTGAGCCTTATACTAGTAATTTTGCGTAAAACATTTGTTGCAAAATATGTCCATTAATTTAAGCTGAAACCTATTGTTTTAGAATACTGGTGTGAGACTCAGGTAAACTTGCATGTTGTAGCCACCACATTACTTTCTCCTACATTTTCTTATACAAATTCCCTCAGTAATAATAATTTATAGAAATCATTACACATTAAAATAATCATATATGATGAATGAAGACGATTTCCATTCTAAAGCAGTAGTATAACACCAGAATACCCAAAGAAAGTCAATTTTATTCTTTACCTTTTTTTTGTGAAAAATGAAAAAAAAAAATGCGTTTTTTTAAAATTATCGATAGTTCAACCATTCGTGTTAGAGGTTTGAACGAGATCTTTTGAAAGATGCCCATAACGAAAAGTTGTCCCCCTCAGGGAATGACTTTCCTCCCCCAGAGGAAAAAGAGGTGTCCCCATATATATATATATATATATATATATATATATATATATATATATATATTTAATACCATTATAATAATAATAATTAAAAAAAATATTTCATAATAATTATTGTGAAATATTTCCCTTTATGTACATTGATTCTAAATATTGTGCTATACAGCCATGTTAAAAATTTAGATAATGTGGCATGGTAACACCAACTGTTTGACAATCTTAACCAGAAGTCAATAGGCATTAATTTATCTCAAGGTGCAACTATATTCTATTTTTTATGAAATTCTCTGCATTAGGTCTTGAGATACAGTTGCCACAAAAATTTTATCACACACACACAGACAGACATTTTCTAAAATTGGTCAAAACGTGTGCTAGAATTCGTGAAACGTGTAAATACATCAAAAACTCGAAGTCAAAAATTTTCACGAATCCAACACTTTATTCTACTGATTACAGAATAAAGTAAAAAGCGGATTCGTACGAACCCTGAATAAGTATGCGCTTTTCATACACATAAATAAGATTTAATATAATAATTGTTTATGAAACATCACTTTCAATTGCATTTGCTGCTGTTGCGAGAATTTTCATTAGCAGTTGTAATTTATTATTATTATTATTACTATTAATATCATTATTATTATTTACTTCAAAATATTTCTCTGGTCCAGGCAAATGAAAATCTAAACACATACTTCTTCTTTCCACACTTACACTAAGGAGAAAATACTTATGAAATAATTATATTGTAAAATATTGGAATTTTTATTCGTTTTGTGATGCCCTGGGTTCATTTTTGATAGTTTTACAGCGATTTACGTAAATGTGTATATGGTTACGTGTAATATGTATATAAATGGGTTTTAGGTTGCATCGCGAAAACCCATCTCTCTCTCTCTCTCTCTCTCTCTTTTTTTTTTTTTTTTTTTATTCGAAGTCGACATTATGATCACATAACTACCAAAAGAAATTTGTAGACAAATTGTAAAATACTTATGTTACTCGGAATAAGCCTAATCTCGATATTTTGGGTGAAAAAGGGGTAGAATTTCAATTATTTTCTAAAAAGTGTGAAGATTTTTTTTTTTTTTTTCCAAGTACAAAAATTCAAAATGTATAATGTTAATGAATAGTATAAAAAATAATATATCTTTAATGCAAAATCTGGGCATCCCACATTAGAAGTTTTTTTTTTTTTTTTTTTTTTTTTCAATGTTTTCACGAAACTAAAGAGTTTTAAACTACAACGGTCCTGTAAATCGGTCAATCTACCTTAACTGAAAGTTATCAATGGCTGGTCACTAGAATAATGCAACCTATGATTTTAAACTTTAATGAAGCATACATCTTACCTCTAAACAATAGTTTTGCCTAAATTTCTTTCCTCTAAACGAATTCCTTCATAACGTTTTATTTATTATTTATTTATTTATTTTTTTCTGTCTGGGAGTCAGCTGTATTTGATTTCAAATAAATTGATTGGCTGCGGTTTTTAAATACAAAATAACAGTTATTTTCAATTAGACTGTTTTCCAAGCATGGGTTTTATATTATACTAGCAGTCTTTGAACCCTTCGCAGGACGCTATATTTAAATGAATAAAAAAGGAATCATTTTTTTTTAATACTGATTTATAAATAAAATCTAAATAGAAAATCTGTAAAAGTTGCTCGAAATCTTTCGTCGGGTCCTCGTTATTTTTGGCAGCGTCTTTCTCACCCTCAGAGTCTTGGATCCGTGTCCTTATTGTTGAGACAAACAGTGGGTTAGTTTGGGAGTTTATCTGATGAGAGTTAAGAGATGGACACTATATATATATATATATATATATATATATATATATATATATATATATATATATGTATGTATGTATGTAAATAATTGAAGTGCCATTTTTTTAAATAAATTAAATCGCAATTAAATATGTGCAATATATATACTATATATTGTGGTTAGTATCAGGTTATTTCCTATATTTCATTTGATTTCTCCTGTATACGCTATGAACACTATGTCAAACATATGAGACAATTATATTTTTTTTTATTCATTATTATTAATATTATTATTTTTATTATTATTTATATATATATATATATATATATATATATATATATATATATATTGTGTAGTTATACACATTTCTCTTTTTAAACATTTTATGAATGCAGCATGTCGTAGTATTTCTTTCAATAGGTTGTTATTTGCATCGTTACCAATTTTTAAATATCATATTGAATGAACGTGCAAACAATTTTCTTTTTATCTAAATGTATACAGCTGGAAGTTTGTTATTGTATCTCTCCGAATTTTTAGTCCCTTTTATCATATTTAAAAAAAAAAAAAAAAAAAAAAAAAAATGGTAGACTTGTTAAACAGGAAATAATCTAACTAACTATAACTTTAAAATTATTAAAAATAAATAAAGAAATAAATAAAGAAATAAAGAAGTAGAAGTTCATACCCAAATGAAATTTTAAAAAAACTCTATGACTTTACATATTTTTATAATTATAAATAATTTTCTTTATTATATTTTTCGTAAGAAGTAGGTGAAATAAGTCTTTATTATGAAATATTTCTATTTGGCTATACAATCTTGTCAGATTTGAGTAAAAAGAGAAAAAAAAAATAGAAAAAAAAATGTGATGAATTTAATTTTTTTCTTAAAATTTTGTTTCTTACTATACTCAAAAGACGAAGTTTGTAAAAGTACGTTATTCCTTTTTTAAGGATTTCAGTATCACGTAGACTTATCACTAAATCTCCACAAACTTTGACTGAAGAGTAAGGCTTTCACTGCTATCACGAAACGATACCCTTTGGTACAATTCACCTTTCTTCCATTAACTGGTGGTTTATCCTATAAAATCGTAAAATATTTATATTCTTTTTTTCTCGCGATTTTCTATAGGACTAGGATGTTGATTTACATTTTTTTTTTTTTTCGTCCAACAAACTCTTATCTAAGAAATGAATAAATCATTGTTTTCATTTTTACAGTTTTGAAAGAAAAATAAAATTTCTTTCCAGAATCACCTTTAGTAGAATAAATTTATTTCTAGAAAGAAAAAAAAAACACATTTCGAGATATTTTCAATTTAATATTTTAAAATATTGAGTAAAATTTCGTTCGTCGTCAAATTTCTTCAAAAATGGTTTTGTCTTATACAAAAAGAAATGAATATATATGGAATTAAACAGCAGTGGAAGACATATTTTTTTCATTTTTGCATGATATATTATTGCGTTAGAGTAGATACTTTTAGAAAGAAAGTGCTAATTTAAATGAATTTGCTGTATATGTCTATAGATAGATAGACAGACACGATAGATAGATTGGTTTTCTTTAGATTTCAAAGCTACTTAGTATTTTTGAAAATTTCCATTAAATTATATGAAAATATCTAATACCCACAGACGGCGTGAATAATTTGTCTTGGTTATTTAGAAAATTAAATTAGTCTTTAAAATCGTTTTTACTATTCAGGTACGAATTCCAGTTAAGTCATGGGTGATTGTAGTTGTTCGAATTCCAGTTTAAGTCATTCAAAAAATTGTTAAAAATATAACTAAAAAATAGGCATTTAGCTGAATGTGAGTATTTTAAATCTATACAACATGGATACGCAATCTGCAATTTTTGTTTAAATCAGACGAAGAGCTCGCGTACAGGGACATACAAAAACATTCAAATACAATATGCCTATGGACAAAATATGTGGTAGGTAAATTTTAATATGTTTAGCCCACTTTCAACAAAATGAAATTAATATATTATTTTTAGATGCATAAATGTTATTACTTTAATGTGCATAAAATTAGATTATTAATGCTTTTCATTAGTCTTTTGGCATAAAAAATGTTGCGGAAATCCTTTATATTTCATATACAGGAAACATAAGTGGAAATTCTAAAAAAAAAAAAAAAAAAAAAAAAAAAAAATTGAACTTTTAAAAGGTTTAAACTATTAATTATGTCGATAGTCAGGAACATCCTGTAGCCGAATGATTAGCCCCTGGGCTTTCATTTTCCAAGTCCAATGTGAAAAATCAGGTTCAAGCATGCATATAAAAAAAAAAAATAATAATAATACGTTTTAAGGTATAATTTCTCGTATAGAGAACCTTAAAGCAGAACAAAGGAGCATAGCAAAAAACAGCTTCTCAACAAAACTGTTTTTTTTTTTTTTTTTTTCTTATGTGTTTGAATTTTTTTCGTGCACCCCAACACCATGTTGTTCAGGTGCTGCAACACTGGTACAACTCAAAAAATACGTTTTCTTTTGACTAAGAAAAAATATTAATGTGACAAAATATTTTCTTTCCAGCAGCACAACTGGCAAACACCCTAATTTAGATATTTTAGGCATGTTTAAATTAAGCATTACCTAAATACTTCTATAGTAGGGAAACCTTAAACCCATGTATCTCAAAAAGAGAATTTAGATATGTTGATGGACAGCCAATGAGAAAGATATGTGTTCCTTCTGATTTTGTTTATGAAAATCTTAAGAAGGCTATATAAACGGAAAAAAGTTGTTGATGTAATCAAAATTTTTTGTTGTTTCCACAATTTTTTTTTTCCTCTGAGTGCCACAGCATATCATTTATTAAGATAAAAATTTGTGTATATACCATTATCAATAATTTTATGTGAAAAAATAGAACTATATGTAATACAAATTTTAACTTTATTTCCATTTTCCCAATTTAAAAGATTAATTTTACCATAACTTACCTCAAATATGTGTCTTTTTTTTTTTTTTTTTTTTTTTTTTTTACCCTGTAAAGTTTTCAATAAATGAAGTACTTCACTTAACACAGAACAATACATCTATAGCTCATTCTATCCCGGATCTGAGGAGATTAATGAGAAATGAAATTTAAGTTTTAAACTTTAACGCACTTTTGCAGTTTTCTCTAATGAAGTTCACTGACGAGAACAAAAAATCAGTAATACTGATATACATGCTTTAAATTAAAAATGATGATACAGGGGAAATTAATGGAATTTAAATTAAAAAAAAAAAAAAAGATCTTCGTCGGTCGAATTGAATCTTTTTTGATTATATATGAAATATGATGATTAAAAATATGAATCAAAACATAATTTACAGACTTTGTAGATATAAAATATTATTTTTGAAAGGTAATTGTCCAACAAACTATATGTTGTGACTAAACACTAGTTATATATCACCGTATTTTCCATAAAAAAAATCGTGGAAGTAGAACAGAATAATTTACAATATCTTATTCTTCTATAGGCACATCTATAAATTCAATAGGCGCATCTATTGCTACTATGGATATTAAACATTTATACATGGAAACAATATTTGAATAAAAATATTTGAGTTAAAAATATATCAGGAAGTACATTTAAGTGTAAAACTTAAAAGTCCCGTTTATTTTAAGGAAGAAAACAAAATAGGTTGAGAAATTGGACAAAAATAAATAGATAATATAAACACAAATAACTGCTCGAATTGACTTTTTGTTTAATTCTACAAAAGTCACACACACAAACACACGCACACAAAAAAAAGTTTTAACATTATTTTTATCAGTTGAAGCTTTTCGTAAAACATCGGATTACAAATATAATAAGAATTTATTTCTGTCACGTTCTGAAAATTAAATACATTAAAAGCATTTTTAAAATTATTTTTTTTAATTGATATTTGCAGCTTAAAAAGTATCGTAATGTTTTAATCGTATAATTTTATAAAACAAGTGCAGGTTCACAATCAGCTGAATTTTTTTCTTACTTTAATATATTAAACGTGCCTAATAGGGTGGATCGAAAAACACGTTTTCTCTCCAATACAATTCTAATAGCGCGGAAAACTTGCGCATAGGCATCACTATAAATGAAAAAAATATTATTTTTTTTTTTTTCAAAATTTGAAATTCCGCAGAAGGCCTAAAGTTACCAAAAAAGTTAAAATACCGGTAAATTAAAAAAATATATATATATATAAAATTATAAAAAAATACATTTTTTGTTCTAATAGTGAAAAAAGTGTTTTTAAGAGTGTCCTTAATGCATACAAAATATAATCAGACCCATTCTTGTTTTCCTGAATTCGCGCAAAATGCCTAAAGTTGCGGGTTGTATCGTAAAAAAACGATATTTCATGATTTTCAACGATTTTTAAACATGTGCCAAAACCCATAAAAGTTTTATTTTTAATTTGTAATAGTGTAAAAACCATTCAAAATAGTTTTCCCAATCCAGAAATAATACTTTCAGACCTGTTATTCCTTAACTGTATTCGCGCAAAAGGTCTAAATTATAGTATAAGTTAAGTTATAGAGTCCCGTAAAAACGCCGTTTTCCATATCTGATGAGTGTTTATTTAACACATTAAGGTTTGTAATAAGACTCTAACAAGTGATTTACAAAAAATGTATTAGCCAAACGTATCATATTGCAGCTCTCAGCTCATTTCAACATTTAATCTGCGCTGAAATGACCCAGGACTCACGGCGAGGACGTGACTGCAAGGCGAGTCCCACCTCCACCCTACCCAACCAACCAACCAGGGTGAATTTTCATTACAGTATTTACAGTAACTATTTACTTTATACAATTCATGTATGTTCGTTGTAGGCAAAATGTTATTTAAGTAGAAGCCCCTTTGAATTCTGACTTTGAATTATATTTTGGCATCAGCTGTTTTGATTTTAAAGTCGCTCTAATATAACCATCGCGATTTTCATGCCCGCACACTTTTTCTGCTGCTTCTGTAACCAGTTTTACACACTTCAACTGACTGGGTGTGGCATAAGAATTTGAAATAGTTAAACTCTGGTGGCGCTTTGTCGTTCAATAAAGAAGCAATGTAATCAGTTGACATCTTGGACAGTAGTGGCGGACATTTTAACGAGTTACTTTATAGGCATTTGTTTGATCACTTGGATGGAACGACAACAGGACCAGCATCATTTAGCGGTCTAGTTGGAAAACAACTCCCTGGATGTGAGAAACTCCCTGTTGTAGATTTTGAGCTTATACAATCAGAAGAAGTCATTGATATCACTAAAAACGATCTGAGTAAAGATCAGAAGTATATCCTAGACATTGTAAAAGCGGTCAACACAGGAATCTGTAATCCAGAATTGGCTGCTAGGGATCCTGGACGCATCAGCCACTCTCGTTGGCTCACCTGTGCTAACCGGGTTTTAAGATTGTATGTATCCCAAACTAGTCCAACAATTGAGTTACAGACTCTTGCAAATTACATAGTGAAGTCATATGCACCTGTTTGGTTTGATATAAAGAAAAACTACACTGTGAAAGATGGACTGAAGCATATTTTGAAGGTAGTTAAAACAACCAGGCATCCACCGGACAATATCAAGCAAATCATTGATCCAGTAATTCAAAGGAACGCATTCTTCTGCCACCCTGAAAATATGATGTTGGCTATGATAAAGGATGAGAAACCACACATTAGAGAACTTGGCTACAGGAGGATCCTTAAATCCAGAAATGAGCCATCAACTGAAGGTTATGTAAGAGACTTCAAAATACCTTCAATAAATTTTAGTGCAAACGACTATACCAAACTAATTGATTTGTCTATCTGCAAATTAACACCGCCGTCACTACTGTCCAAGATGCCAACTGAATACATTGCTTCTTTATTGAAAGACAAAGCGCTACCAGAGTTTAACTACCTCAAATTCCCATGCCGCACCCAGTCAGTTGAGAGGTGTGTAAAACTAGTTACAGAAGCAGCAGAAAAAGTGTGCGGGCATGAACATCGAGATGGTTATATTAGAGCTACTTTAAAATCAAGATAGCTGATGCCCACATTTAATTCAAAGTTAGAATTCAAAGAGGCTTCTAAGTAAATAACCTCTTGCCTACAACGAACATATATGCATTGTACAAAGTAAATAGTTACTGTAAATATTGTAAATAAAATTCAACCTGGTTGGTTGGTTGGGTAGGGCCTTGCAGTCACGTCCTCGCCGTGAGTTCTGGGTCATTTCAGCACAGATTAAATGTTGAAATGAGCTGAGAGCTGCAATATGATATGTTTGGCTAATACATTGTTTTGTAAATCACTTGTTAGAGTCTTATTACAAACATTAATGTGTTAAATAAACACTCATCAGATATGGAAAACGACGTTTTTACGGGGCTCTATAACCTAAATTATACTATAATTTAGACCTTTTGCGCGAATACAGTTAAAGAATAACAGGTCTGAAAGTATTATTTCTGGATTGGGAAAACTATTTTAAATGGTTTTTACACTATTACAAATTAAAAATAAAACTTTTATGGGTTTTGGCACATGTTTAAAAATCGTCGAAAATTATTAATATCGTTTTTTTACGATACAACCCGCAACTTTAGGCTTTTTTCGCGAATTCAGTAAAACAAGAATGGGTCTAATTATATTTTGTATGCATTAAGGACACTCTTAAAAACACTTTTTTCACTAATAGAACAAAAAATGTATTTTTTTGTAATTTTTGCATTTTTTAAATTTTAATTTACCGGTATTTTGACTTTTTTGGTAACTTTAGGCCTTCTGCGCGATTTCAAATTTTATAAAAAGAAAAAAATAATAATAATATTTTTTCATTTAAAATGACGGCTATGCGCAAGGTTTCCGCGCTATTAGAATTGTATTGCAGAAAAAACGCGTTTTTCGATCCACCCTAGTGCCTAAGGAACAGAAATTCGAGTTTTAAATTATATATATATATATATATATATATTGACATTTAAATGAAACATAACTTTTATTTTTAATTGTAATAGGAACATTTCAAACAGTTCATGATATCCCTGATTAGTTTTTAACATAGGGTCAGTGAAGGTTTTTTCGCACAAAGGCATAACTTCGTGAATGTGATGAAATTTTAACTCCAACCACGCGTACAAAAGATATATATATTAAAAATATTCTAAAAAAATATTGAAACATTAACAATTATTATGTAAATTATCTGTTTTGTTATGTTCGATTTAATGTGGCTGACTTCATCATTTATACAAAAAAAAAAAAAAAAAAAAAAAAAAAAAAAAATGTGTCGTTCAACAAGCGCTTTTTATAATCTAAGCGTACGATAAAAGTATGTGCAGAACAGCAAAATGTGTGTCAATGTAACACAAAAATGCAACAATGAAAAGTATAATTGAAACCGGTGATAACTGTTTAAAAAAAAAAAAAAAATCTGCAAAAAGCGAAAATTTAAAAATTGAATGTTTTCTTTTAACTAAAGCTCTGTGCCTTTTATTAAATTTGAAAAAAAAAACAATCCTAGTACATTTTTGCATTTAAAACCAGTATTACGTTTGTAATCGTGTAAATAAAATCAAGAATATATTATACGTTTCACGTAGATAAAAACAATAATAACTAATTAATAATTACAGTTTAACGCTTTTTGTCAGTGCATAAATATCATGTCATGCATACATTTTTTTTTCGACATGCACTTTCGCGTGCATAAAAATAAACAAAGCAAAATAAAACGATTCCGTGTAACAGAATAAAAAATAAAAACACGCTTTCACTACAAAACAATGTAAAGTCTCATATTTACCGAATTCAGCGGAATCGTTTAAAAAGAAATGACGAGATTTGAAACAGGCAGATCGTTATCACGTGGTACATGTTCCTGATTAAATGGGACACTAAAGTAAAATTTTACTGGCATTCTCATAGTCTAGGGACTCTTTTTTTTTTTTTTTTTTTTTTTTTTTTTTTTTTTTTTTTTAATAACATTGGTTCTGCAGAAGTTCATTGAAATTTAATCTCAAGATATAACATAGTGAGATAGATTTTTCTCGTAGAAAGAAACACATCCTTGAAAATTTTTGCATATGGTACTGTCACCGTCTTTGAACTCGACTACTCGAATAAACAAAATTATTTCTTAAAAGTGACAGATTTCATAGAGTGAGAACAAATAAATTATATAAATGCAATCAAAAATCTTTGGATACCGCTTCTTTGCTAGGCATGAATCTCAGTTCGCATGCCTGGTACAGCATTTAGTACAGCAATCACAAAACTCATTAGTACAACAATCACTCTTACGTACGTTTTTATCTTTGCGTACATGGAAACTAAAACGAAAAACTTTACTAAGCACTGCTATATTGATATGCATGAATAATAAAATGCCACAAATACGGTTGCACAAAAATTATTGTTGTGCTATGCATGATCACATACGTAAGAACATTTTTTTTTTTAAGTAAAATAATATAAAATATAAGTAAATATATATATATATATATATATATATATGTATAAAAAATAAATAAAAAGTAATTGATCCGTAAATTCATTGTGTAGGAACCGAAATAAAAACAATTCTGAATTTCCTTTTTTTTTTTTTTTTTCAATTATAATAATAGATATATAGTAGTAAAAGTAGTATAGGTATAGTAAAAATTACTGTTATAAAATTATTTACTTATATGTAAATATATATATGTATATATATATATATATATATATATATATATATATATATATTCAGTTGCAACCCAACATGGGATCAATTGAAGTACATGGTGGATTTCAAGTTAATATTTTATTATTTGCATATGTAAAAGTCTAAGGAGAAAAAAAATCATAAAAGTAAAATACTAAACATATTTATGATATTTTTTAATACTAAGACATCGCTTTTATTCATTTCAATTTTTAAAGGTTTTAATTTTATAGAATTTCTTCCTTTATTTCATCATAGAAAAATGATACAGAGGCGTATGAAAAATCTCCTTTTTAAAAAACCGCTATTGAAAAATATTTTATCTTTTTCTTATTTTTTATATACTTAAAATTGAAACATTAATTAAATAAAAGCAGAATTTCATTTTTTTTCACTTGTCAAAAGTTATTATTTAATATGTTCTTAGTAAATTTACTTAAACTATCTTTTTTAAGGAAAAATTCTTTTTTATTTAATAACCAAGATTTTGATTTAAATAAATATTTAAGCCAGTAACGTAATTTTATACTTAAACACTTTTAGCAAGTTATTTTATATAATTATTAATATTTCATAAAAATTTATTTATGTAGTTTTAAGTGTGAATGAAACTAAGTAATTATTTCTGAATATTAACGTATTATTTATATTTATTTAATGGTGAAAGGGAAATGATTTTTTTCCCCAATAAGATATAAAATTATAAAATTTTGTCTGTTAAATGCATACAAGTGAACTGTATTATTTAGCAATATGTGAGAAACCTTTACAAATGTTATGAGTTTGTAAATTAAAATTAATTTATATATCATATAACTAGAGAGATTATTTTTTTGGCTTTTTTTCTGTTTATATGTATTTGAAATATGCAAACCATGTAATATGTATTATCGATATCAATATATATCATTATTATGATATCTACATAATGATTTCTCTACAAATTTCAGAATATTTTACAGAAACATGTTTAAAGCAGAATATGTATACAATTCACCATAAATAATAATAATAATAATAATTAGGATTCAAAGCCTTCTCATTTTTCCTATTAGTAATTTTTAATAGTAGTTTTTGTCATAAAAGTATCACGTGTTTCTAAGACAATTCCATTTTTAGAATAGTTTTGAAAGAATTTAAGATAGCGCCGGACTTTATTTTCTTCCTTGTTTTTCGACCAGTATATTTTTATATCAATCTTCCACAGTACACTTGTGCAAATAACTGAAAATGTATTATATATATATGTCTCTGGGAAGAAAACAGACGATAGTCACCCAGTCCTTATAAAAATGCTGTTCCTTGTTAACCCCGTAACGTGGTGAAAACTGTTATGTTACATAATTTATTTTTTAAGTAGAATTGAAATTACAAATAATAATAATTTAAATAGTCTAAATTGATTGAATATGCTCCCTATATCATGTAATAATTTAACATATTTCCAGTGTTTACAAAAATATATTTAATGGATTTTAATTCCAATTTCTTAACGATACACGCATCATTACATAAAATATGTTTTAAACTAAATATTTCTCTGAAGTTTATTACTGTAATAAAAAAAAAAATATAAGATCTATTTCAATCTTTTTTTTTTGGATAAATTATATTTTTCAGAAAAAAAAAATATATATATATATACATTTGTTACACCACTTTTGTTCTCAAATTTTAAATAAAGTAATAAAATGACATTACAAGAAAGCTTTGACCGCATTGCATTGTTCATGCTTAATAGCAATATATTTTTAGGATTTTTTGTAGTATAACTGTATCAAAAAGACCAGATTAAAAAAAGAAAAAAACAGATTTAAAAAGGAAAAAGGAAAAACGAGACAAAAACATTTTTATTTGATTCAACAAATTATTTTGAAATGTTGATGATATTTTTTATTCAACTCGTTTTTCAAATACAATATATATATATATATATATATATATATATATATATATATATATATATATATATATATATATATATATATATATATATAAAGTTTTTGTTTACATTTATTTTATGTAAATAATTTATGAATTTTATAAAATAAGAAACAATCTTGGTGTAGCATACAGTTTCTTTTTCTAAAATATTTTTGGGGATATTTACATTTTGTCTTATGAAAGGCGTCGTTCTAAGATAAATGTATAATAAATGTAAGATAAATAAACTGAATGCTACACCTATCATAAGTTTGTATTAACTTTCTTTTTCAACTTTGGCAAATGTATAACTTGAAATAAACAAATAATAAATATTTTGCCATTATTACATAAAATACTAGGCGTAGACCAAATGTTGTATAAAATATATTTCAAGTAAACAATTGATGATTATAAAATAAGGTAATCTAAAATACAATTGATTACACATATATGTAAATGTATGTCCTTCTTCTCAACAGACAACTTGAAAAAAAAAGCATTTATTCATCTAAAGATTTGTAAAATAGGCAAAAAAGAAAAAAAAAAAGTAGATATGTTTTAATAGAATTTCCTTTTTGTTCATTATCCTGAGCAAGTTAGGCATGAATAGAATCTTTTTTACATTTGACAAAGGATCTGACATCGTTGCCACAGACAATAATAAAATTGGTCTAGTAAATAAGGAGTGATTCTGGTCACAAGTGTTACTAAAGGGAAAGAGTTAAGAACAAGGTTATTTTATCGATTGACAAGAAATATATATATATATATATATATATATATATATATATATATATATATATATATATATATATATATATATATATACATATATATATATATATATATATATATATATATATATATATGTATGTATATATATATATATATATATATGTATATATTATTTGCTTAGTTAATACGGACTAGGTGAAATATTTCACTTTTACCTATTTGTATTTTCTTTGCCTTCAAAAATATCCAAAGCAAGGAATGTATTCATTTATAATATTTTTAAATTAAATGTATCTTTGGGGCCTTTTGAATAAAATAATAATGCGTACATAAAATTGTGGTAATTTAAAGACAAAACAGTAATACATTTGTAAGGTTGAGACTATGGTAGGTCACCACATTTCTTCAAATTCAGCTGGATCCTGCGGCGCAATAGATGGGAGAGTTGTATGATTCGACGCCAACAGTCGGTGAAATATTACGTTGGAATAGTTTTGCATCCACATTCTTTCCAAGTAGTGATAGTAGTTTTTAATTAAAAATTAGTTAAATACCAATTAAAGTTCAGATCAACATGTTTTATACACATTAAAAATTACATTTTGAAATTTCTTTCCAAATTAGTAGAAGAAATAATTTTTTCTACAGTTCTGAAATTTCGCCAGATATAAAAGTCAGTCGCGTAATAAAATCACTATGGTTCAGAACGAATGTGATTTTATTAAGCAGCAGTTACTGCATATGTATTATCAATAATTGGTAATAAATGGTCATTCATTAAAATATTTTTTGTAAACTTAGAGTCGTTTTCACTATGAGTAAAGAAACTAGTCGGATAACGAAGAAATTATTAACGAATACAGAAACAGGTTTAAAGTAATTCTCAAAGTTGCCGCTATGAAGGAAATCATTTTACGCTTCAATCAGCAATTTTCTTGAAAAAAAAAAAAAAAAAAAAAAGTAATTTACTGGTAAAAGTGTAAAAATGTTGGTTGCTGAAACGGAAAAAAAAAAAAAAAAAAAAGATACTTTTTTTTTTTTACGTTTTAAACGCCAAACGCAATATATATATATGTATATTATGTATATATATATATATATATATATATATATATATATATATATATATATAGAGAGAGAGAGAGAGAGAGAGAGAGAGAGAGAGAGAGAGAGAGAGAGAGAGAGAGAGAGAGAGAGAGAGGGGGGAGAACTGTGTAATATGGACCACCGTGTAATACGTGTCATAAGGAACACTAGATGCATGGTGAAACGATCTCATTGCCTTTAGTGAAAACTTTTGTTATACAAAGCAGGAAGTGACTTGTACATGCACACATGTATTTGGACGATTATGAAATTGAGTTTTCGGTTTATATGATCATTCATGTAACAAGTATGTTAAAACGAAAGTATTACTTTCTGCTGTTAGATAATTGAAATATAATTTTTGCATTAATAGAAGCAAATGTACTTATTTTCTGAACAATTTAGACATATGTTTTTGGGGAGCCAGTTTGCATAGCAATGTGTGATTGGAAACAACGTTGCTTTGTTTATGCGTGTAATATGAACCATGCTCTGTTGTGTAATATGGACCAGTAGTCCATGAAAAAAAAAAAAAAAAAAAAAAAAAAAAAAAAAGGTTTTGTTAATGCTCGGCGTACATATGTCGCACAATCAAAACCTTAAGGCTAAAGAATAGGCCAGAGAAGCAGGGGCAATCAAGCTATCACTTACTTCGCATACTACCCATTGGATATAACCTTTGGACATCCATTCTTTTTCGTCCATAAACTATTATGTTTTTCTTCCATTTGTACTATTTCCAAGAGATGGACAAGTGTATGAGGAAACACGATGGACAGTTCGTTTCACAATTTCAAATGTGTCAAATGTTCAAGAAGGACCACTATGGACCATTTGGCCCATATTATACAAACGTATGTGTAATATGGACCACCGATACACTAAAAAAGAAAAAATAGTTATTTCATGCAATTATTAATAGTTCCCAGAGTGCTTTATCAAACTGGAACCATGGAACTATACAATTATAATAATGATAGACCAGCAAATTAAATCATTTTATTTTAATAATTTTATTTTTATGAGCATTCTTGCTTAGGGGGTCCATATTACACGGATCTCCCTTATATACTAACCGAATTCCATTAAGGGCGGTATTCACCATTAACTTCACCTCCCGGTTGAACACGACAACTTGAAAAAAAATAATAATGTCGCGGTTCGACGTTTTAGTAAAATTTGACGCGTTACATTTGCCATCTAGTGGCTTTGTTATTTTCAGACATTTAGTTGAAAATAATCAATCACAAATCATATAAAAACTGACACTGGATGGCAGAAGAAGCGTGCGAAAGTATTGTGGAAAGCTGCACTCTGCTTTCAGATGCTTTTCAAGTTTCTTCTTTGAACCGGGAGTTTAAGTTAATGGTAAATAAGGCCATAACCCTCGTTCGTGGATACCACGGAAATTATATCTTTCTAGTGGTATCTAAAATGTAGCAACTTTTTTCAGAAAAAAATACGTCATGTCTTCATGTCGTATCTAATATTTACATTTATTTTATGCGATTATTTCCCAGATTTAATATAATTCAAATTATATTTGATTTGGTAAATTGCATACAATGCATTCAGATTATAATAGATTTATTTCTTTTTTTTCAATATTGCGCAGATGTAATGTAATTCAAATTAGTTTTGATTTAATACATTAGATTATTTACATTGTAATTATATTATACTAAATTTACATTGCATATGCATTTACATAAATTTACAGAAATATATTGAATACGTATAAGGTTATTTGAGTTATTGAATATATTCTAGAAAAAAAAAAAAAAGGTCAAAATAAAAACCATGTATTTTAAATTATTTTTATGGTTGATTATGCACCTGGATTTTATTTAACTGCATATAAATAATACTAAATATATTGTAAAAATACGTACTTGATTTCCATCTTTGTTCAATTCGGAATACTTGTAGGTTCCATGATATTGCAGTTATCTTGAAAATTTTGCTTCGTAATATTTTTTCCTGCCTTTTTTGCAATTTTAGCAATTGTTTATTCGTGACCCCAAAGATGAAGGTTGAAAAAAGAAAAATAACGTATTTTTCACTTTTTTTTTTTTTTTTTTTGTGGAAATGCCATTTTAAAAATCTTAAGTGTTATGGACTCTGAAATTTCGTTGCTACAACTTGAATAATTGAGATATTAAATAATGTTATCTAAAATTTCAAAAACTGTTGTACATGCTCTACGCTACCGAGTACTCAACGTCGCATTGCACTATTAAAGCTAAAGAATAACATCTATATTTATGTAATCTCGCTAGCAACCGCACATGAAAATCGACAAATAGGTTGCTCTTTTGCAGATATTACAGTCATGAATTTAATGATATTTAATATTTTTTCTCTGCTTTTCTATTTCAATTCAGTAATACTATTTAGAATTAGTAGTACTAAGGGAAGTACTATTTAGAATTTAATCTTATGCCACTACTTCATTTGAGATACACCGTGACCAATAAGATTTCATACCCTTTCAAATTTGTATTACAATAACACAAAATAAATCTTACAAAAACTTTTTGCATCAAATTAAAGTAGCGATCAATGAGTATCTTTACAATAAATGCTTTGGAATAATTCCGCCTTTTAGTTTGTATACGAGCTTAAGTCTCTTTTCAAATCCATCACATGTAGCACCCACGGCTTTCATCAACATTACCTGACATATCTTTTGAATTACATTTTTGAATTTGCTCAAATCTGTGATTTTATAGTTATATAGTTGGGAGAGACTATATGACGACAACGCATAATCAAGCGGGCTCAGATCGGGGAAGTTGGGGGCCATTCGTTCTTTGGTAAAAATCAGCTAAATTTTGACTGCATCTATCCTGAACCACACATGTGGAATTAGAAGGGGCATGATCATGTTGGAAGCAGAAATATTCCGCGCCATACGTACGCTGAGCATTTGGTAGTAAAGCTTTTTCCAAAACCTCAATTTTACAATATTGGGCATTGATTTTTACCCCCTTATCAGTGAAGACTAACGGGAGTTTTTCCCTTTTGGAAACAGCTGCCCACACCATCAGAGACGAAAGATTTTAATAACGCAGACTTAATGCTGTCTCTAAGGAATGTTATTAATATAAATTGATCATACTCGGACATTTTCGGAGTTGAGACTTTGCTGTGAAATGAATATATTCATTGACATCCTTAAGATGTCCTGTGGATGAAAAAGATGCCCATGGACATCCTATAGATATCTTCAGGAAGTATTGTGGACAAGTGTGCCGTTGGGGTAGTTTCTCGACTGAAAATACAAATTCGTCCCCAGCGTGCCAAGCAAGAATTTATTCCATCTTTTGCTTCCTTTTCATCTTAGCAGACTCCGTGAATTTTACGTTTTCTATAAGCCTTGCACCCAAAGTCCTTTTTCAGAAAGTTTAACATTGATCCCCTTGATATTTTGAGCTCTCATGCTAGATTTAAAGCAGATCTTTGTCCGTTTCGTCGTATCATTTCCCTGACCCTTTTCACAGCCTCTTTTGTCCGAGCGGATCTCGTTCTGCCAGATCTTTTTCTGACATCAACAGAGGGCGTCTCATTATGACTTCTGATAGTTCTGTAAATGAAATCTCTTTTCACCCCAAGAGATTTCAAGTCTCTGAAAATTTCACCCGGCTGCTCATCTTTGATGAATTTATCACAATTTCTTCATTCTACCTAGGTTAAAAAAAAAAAAAATATATAGTAAAACATTTACACTTGCAATAGCTTTATACCTTACACTAAATTGCCTGCAAAAGAATTGGGACTACAGTAGCACATATGTACAACTTTTTAACGTGCTTTAAAAGTTGTATGAGAACGTATTGGTCACAGTGTAGGTGTTCATTATAAATTGAACAAGAAATGTTCAAAATAAAAGAAGAAGAATATAGGAAAATACTCCTCTCGCTATAATATGTAAAAGTGCTGAGCTACATATATGAAAGTTCCAAAGAAATATCGTGTAATTATATATATACATTATGAGAGAGGTAATGGACATAATTTCAGTGCCTCTCAAATCAAAAGCTAAATTATAAAGGTATTTACTCTCACTTTAACTTTGATTTAAAGAATGCTTAATAGTAATACAATGTTCGCTGACTGCAAATAAATAAAAAAAAAAAAAAAAAAAAAAAAAAAAAAAAAAAAAAAACCTATATTTTTATTTATTTATTTATTTTATTTATTTATTTATTTATTTATTATTATTATTATTATTATTATTATTATTATTATTTTTTTTTTTTTTTTTTTTTTTTTTTTTTTTTTTTTTTGACAAGAACTGAAATTTTGTTCATCCTAGAACTCGTAACTTTTTGAATTTACACGGTAATTCTAAGCAGCTTTCTTATACGTAACTCAGTGCTTTCGGCTATTTCATTATGCAAATGAAATATGTTAAAAGCTTGCGCATGCATAGTTAAAACTAATTTAGTGGAAATGCTCCTACTTTGTAACATACTCAAAATTTTTGCGTTCTGAGTGCAGTATGCTGCGTCTTATATTGCACTAATATTTCCTTAAGAGTTGTTCTGGATATTTGACAAGTCTTTACAAGTCTATATTCGAAATTGTCCAAATACTTATTGGTAGAGAGTGTTAGCTTCTTTCCGAAAATACTTTACGGCGAGATTGTACATTTCCTGAAGTAAGGGCTCATTCCCCTCTGTTCACACTTTTTCTGTGCTATCTGCTTGGTACCGACTCTAGGAAAATTACAGGAAATATTAATAGTTATCTAACTTAATCATTAAAAAAAAAAAAAAACTATATCTTGCATAAGAATCAATTTGGTTTCAGAAATGGTAGTTCCTGTAATCTAGCATTATTGCATATTTTACCTTCCTGCGCCGCCATTTATAATTCTGGGTAGATTCCAGTTATAACTTTATAATACAACGATCGATTCTCTAGATATTATGGGGTCTTTGACAATATAGAGTCTTATTTTATTCTGAATCCTTACAAATCAAAAATGAAGGAACATAATTCTGAAACTATTTTATTCAACCAAATAAAATCATTACATTTTTAGTAAAATATTTTAATATTGTATCTTGTCTTAAATTTGAATACGTAGCTATACAATATGCTTATTTATGAAAGAATTTTTTTTTTTTTTTTTTTTTTTTTTTTTTTTTTTTTTTTTATTATAATTTTTCTTTTTTCTAAGAATGTGCTTATATTAAGAAATATTTTGTTTTCTAAATGATTTTCCAGTTTCGCAAAATCGTTTGAATAAAGAAACTCAACTAATGATCTTTTGATGTGTTCTAATGGTTGTTAAAATGTAACAGATGTCTTAGGCATTTCCTAGAAATTTAACATAAATGTGTACTTGAAACTAATGAGGAAAATCTACAATAATGTTGTGCATGGAATAACAAAATTTAATCATTTCTGTGTGTTTATATATATATCCAGTCTGATAAAACATTTAGTAAATTCTTCAAAAGAGGTATAAAAATAAAAGATATTATAAACTTTAAATGGTGTTTAAGTGGGTATTAATTCATTTTTCCTCGTAATATAATGTTAACATATTTTTTTCTTGTGTATTTTCTGAAAGTAATTTCTCAGGAAATTTCTATAAGTATTTTTTTGTATATTGATGCACAAACGCTAGAAAAAGAAGAATCTACAATAAATCTAGAATAAATATATTGTTTTATTTTTATTAAAGTATTCAGTGTAATTAGATGTTGAAATGAATAAAAAATAAACTAACACCATGAGCCCCAGTCATACGCAGTAAATATTTTGTGTCTGAAAAAATAACCAAGGCTTTTCATCTGACGCATAAATTAAGTCTCTGGTATACCATAAGATCTTCAGTACGCATTTTGTGCATTTTTGGAAATTTACAGTTTTAGAATAAAAAATTTAAATTTATTTACCTGCATTTTTTTTTTTTTTTATGTAAATTAAATGAATTAACAAAATTTAATTTCCATTAATTTGTTAATTTTTACATTAATGATAACGGAGTTACTTTATCATAATAATTAAGGAACTGGTATTTGAAGGTTTACTGTTTTTCATGTAAAAGTGTTACATTCTGAATGTGTAAAGAAGGAATTTTCCTAAACAAATATGTCGCCAATTGCCCATCTGCGCAGCACTAGTGCGTCGTAAAATCCAACCAACCAACCTAAACATATATATATATATATATATATATATATTTAAAAAAAATAATAATAATAAATCAAAAATCAAATACTAATTTTTCTCTTACAAGGAAACATTGAAAAGGTGTCGTCTTCAAAAAATATTGAAAAAAAAAATGTGATTGCTCTTCCTAAAACACCAGAAAGTGAAAAAAATATTGGCTGAAATGAATTACAGCGACCACAAAAAATTGTCAAAATGAAGCATATTTGGCGATTTCACTCTATTAGGCGATTGACTTTTAGTACTTGGCGGAGAAACAGAACGCGGTTTTGTTCGTACACGGCAATCTCGGTGCTAGCAAACTTATCACCTAACAGCGCTAAATCGCCAAAAATGCTTAAATTTGATATTTTTTTTTTTTGTGGTCGATAATTTGTTTAGCCGATAATTTGTTCTCTTTCTGGTGTTTCACGTATATGAGTAGAATCGCATACATATTTTTATTTATTTATTTTTTTTTTTTTGAAGACGACACCTTTTGAATGTTTCCTTGATAGAAATATAATCCTTACGCTAGATAGAACTTATCTTTATATATATATATATTGTTTATATATATATATATATATATATATATATATATATATATATATATATATATATATATATGTATATAAACATTGTTTTAGATTAATATTTATTGCCTATATAGAATATTGGCGAACCACTGCTTTAGATTTGTCTATATTTTTTACTTGCATATTTTTAAGCTATCTTACCCAATTTCTCTTGTCTACAATAATATCTGTGCAATGTTTCGTCCCTTGTGAAAGATGGGATAAGGAAATTATATATATACATAAACATAACACCAATCTAGACTTACCTGTTAATTATCCTGAAAATCTGTCTCTTAGTAGTACTGATTTGGAATCTAGCGTTATTAGTTTCTTAGATTTAAAAATTATTCTTAATAGTAATAGCCAATTGGAATTTCACTTACATGATAAACGGAAAGATTTCCCCTTAAAAGTAAATTTTTTTACTAATTTTAATACATGTTTACATAAATCTGTTTTTGTCAATATTCTTCTTAATTTTAATCTACGGATAAAATCTTTAGTGTCTGATTAACATCAAAACGTACAATTTCGATTCTTTAAAGAATGAGCATTATTTAATGGATATCCCAAACACTTAATTATTTTTTTTAACTATTATTATTATTATTACTCAATTTTTATTCCAATTTAAATTGATTTGGGTCTAAATATATATATATATGTTTATATATTCCATTAACTGTATTTTAAATCTAGGGATTATGATACTTGATTTTAAATTAGGTATTTAATTGTTAGTTTTTATTCCATTATCTTTCAATCTCGTGGCAAATTACAATCGTAGATGGCAGCCCTATTCAAATATCTATATTGAATATTTGGATTCAAAACAAAAAAAAAAAAAAAAAAAAATATTTTTAGCTTCCTGGCCATTTTGTACAGAAATTATATTTATTTTATTTATTTTTATTTTATTTTTTATTCATTTTATTTATTTATTTATTTTATTTATTTATTTATTTATTTAGTTATATTTCCATTATTTTCATAACATTATTGTAGATGGCAGCACTATTTATGTTACTACAATTAATATGAATCCTAATTTACGTAAGGATTCAACCTGTTTAGGTTAGTGAATTCTCTATTTTACTCCATGTTCACTGCTAATTTGGATGCTGACTAACTGTGCTTTTAACTATTATCTGCTTGTTGAGTTTCACATGAGTCACGTTTTTCCTAAGCTATAAGTTGCCTCATTTTCAATAATAATTTTTAGGTAACTTTTGGATTAATATTTGTAGTGGTGAGTTTATTTTGATCTACGTTTTTAAATGCTTTTTGGATTATCATTTGTAGTGCTGAGTTTTATTTTGACGCTTCTTTTTTCTGGTTTTATTTACAATGGGTGTTTCGGGCCTGAGAACAAAGGAATTCTTAGCTTTTGCTTTCTTTGTGACAGAAAAACATCCATTTTTTAGCATATTTGCATTCTACTAGGCCCTTGATAATGTTAGAATGCAAATGTTGCTTTTTTCTCATTCCAATTTGCTATAATTCATTCAGATTTTACTTTATTTCTTTTTTGGTTTGATTTGGGTGGTCTTCGTTTTTGATCAGAATAATTGTTTGAATACTGAATTTAAATTTCAAATGTTTGCACTGCTAATAATAAATTATTATTATATTACTATATATGTATATATTGTTCGTAAGACATGTTAGTCTGCCTTTTATGTGTTCATCGCTTTTTTATCGATTGCATTTTAAACCACTCTTTCTATAGCTATTGTTGTAACACCATTTATAGATTTTCATTCTTAAAAATACGAAGCAACTGAAAAGTGGAACCTGGTGCCATCATTAAAAATTTTCCAAAGTTTAGCAACTTTAGAGCAGTTTGGTTTTTTCAAAGGTAATCTGAATTTTCCCAGTCTGCCTCGTTCACTTCCAGTCGATTGGCATCCAATTGTGCTTAGCTATTGTCTTCAATTCTAAGCTTGGTAATCATACTCTGTGATTTCCATCATGATCTTAAAAAAAATATCGCAATCGGACATTGAGCCAAACATATACACTGTTAAAAATTTTAACAGAAATTTACTGGTTATAATTTATCATAAGTTTTATGTAAAATTGCTGAGAAAAATAAACGGAAATGTTAAAAAAAAAAAAAAAAAAAAAAAAAAGTTTTATATAAGCATTTTAATGAGTGATATTAATTTAAATAATTATAAGCGATAATATGTTTGTCACTTAGAATGTTTTTTCTAAAGCAGAAACAATTATTATATATATATATATATATATATATATATATATATATATATATATATATATATATATATATATATATATATATTATTCAGTAAGTAAAGTATAAAAATAAATAAAAATACATAAAAATGATTTTTAATCTCGATTACTTACTATAAAATAAGAGTTATTCTAATTTTTCAGAGACTCTGAAAAACATTACATTAAATTTACAGAAATGTTTTTCAGTGTAAAGTGAATATATTTGCTAAGAATCACAACATTAAAATCAGACTGTATGTACTTTAAACTAATTCCTTTCGAACCACTAAACGCTAAAAAATACTAAAATTATCAAAAAAATAAAATAAATAAATAAATGAAAAATGTTAAAAAATAAAATAAAACAGAGATTTCGAGATGACCATTTATTGTAAATTATTACAGTTTATTAAAAAATATCAACTTAAAACACAAAGCTCCTTCCGTTTATGTAGAATAATATATTCTTAATAAATGGTCGCCTACAGAAGCACCAACTGTCTGTTGCGGTCGAACAGTGCAGTAATTCTTCAGAGAAACATTTCAGCCCAAAGTTATATACCCCAATCCTAAACGACGTTCTGAGTAATTTCATTAGAATTCATTTAGTTTTATTTCTAATCTGATGTAAAATATTGTGATTCATTAGTGTATATACACAAACAGAGAGGGAATCGGCCGTAGTATGAAAAAGGAAAACATAAAATTTCAATTAAACTGTATTTAGTTTAAACACGTTTATTAGGTATGTATAAAGTGTAAAATATAATTTTCTGGTATATATTAATTATTTTTAAGTTTCGTGATTTTTTTTTTTCAAAGGGCGAAGCATCTAAGTTATTCTGTTGTCCGATGAGAACATTTTACAGTTTAAGTCTCAAAAAACTCTGAGAATCATCCCAGACTTTTGGAGCTAGCTCTCAACAACACCAGAAAACGAACAGATACAACAAGGTCTTCTTTCCTAAAATGTTTGCTGATTTGGGCTAATATTAGCAAGAGTTGAAAAACACAACTTTTTTTTTTTTTTTTTTTTTTTTTTTTTTTCAAAGAAAACGTAAAAAAATAATAAAAAAGTTTATCAAAAAGATGTTTTAGAAAATTCTGTACTTCCATGGAAGCAAAATCACCTAGCCAAGGTCTTTCACTAACTTGTGCTCTGGCCCATGAAGCCAAATCAACTTTTCCTTTAAATGATTTAAAGCGAAAATGTATCTGACCAAAAATCTATGTTCTTCTAACAGCTCTGATTTGTATCCAATGGATATTTCAGTGCGTGGGTTCTTAGGAGAACAATTGTAAACATAGAAAATCATACATTTGATAGACTCAAGAAAGCCCTGAGCAAAATTTAAGATGATTTAGATCAAACTACTCGCGCCTCACCGTCACCTCACTTCCGAAGAAGGTTGCAGCTTGCATCAAAGCCGATGACCGCTATTTCGAAAACTCATAGTAAAAAATAATTATTCGACATTACTTGTTGCAAAAACATAAGCTTTAAATTTGTTTACCATTTCACTAATTGTTTATTATCAAATACCTTTTCCGGGGAGAGTCGGACTTAGTAGGAATAACCTTCAAGCAAAAAATAAAATTTAAATTACACTTTAATCGAATTGTACACACGTTTAGATATATATAGAGTGTAAAATATAATTTTCTAGTATATAGTTATTTACACAATATGTACGTAACGCAATGTTTGTTTTTATTAATATTTCATTATTAAAAATACAGAATAAACTAGCACATGCATTTTAAGTTTTGTGTGTTACTGTCACATTATAAGTAAATATATATATATATATATATATATATATATATATCGTAACATTTAGCGTAATAATTATTTAATTAATCAAAAATTAAAAGTGAACTAATTTAATATTTCTTTTTGTGTCAATCATATTTATTATGCAAGATATAAAATGCAAAGTAAATAAATCTCTTAATAATCAGCCCTTACGTTTTCAGTGATACATAATTTATAGATTTTGTGAAATACAATATTAATATTCCTTATACTTAAGGGAATATTTAGCATCAGCAATACATGCAAATTTGCTTATTTAAATGAGTTGCGATTATAATTAAGGTAGGAAACTAACCGAGGTTTAAAATTATTCCCTTGAATCATTCACTAATAAGGGATTTAAATATTGATTTCTCAAACTCATGTAGAATTTACAGTATATAAACGTTATTTTGTATGCTAACATCTAATAATAATAACAACAACGTGTTTATACGCGCCATTTAATTTTATTTAAAAATTGTGATATTTATTATATTGTATTAATTATTTAAAGTGAAGAAATTCCTTTTTTAATAATAATATTTAATATTATTAGCCCTTTGCGCTCGGCATATTTTCCAATTTTGAACAGTAAGACTCGCCTTTTGGCGTTCCTTTAAAACGACATACGTATAGTTCTCAAACTACCCTTTGGCTACAGAAAAATTGTAATAATTTGTTTTATTTTACTTCATCAATAATTAAAAGAAATCCTTCGGTTAAAAATGTCCGGTAGCCGGAGGTAGCCTATACTTACACATTTTAGAAAAATAACATTTCATTTGCAGAGGAACACCTTAAGGCGTGTCTCGATTTTTTAATATCCCCTCAGAAGGGACATACGTGCGATAAGAGTAATATTTTTTGAAAATCAAAAAAAGATGTTCAAATAATTTTAAATCGTGAAATTTTTAAATGTTGAAATTATATACATTTTACTAATTAAAGCTACCATTTTTTTTTATTTTTTATTCCGTAGCTTGTTAGTACGTACATTTTCCCATAGCATGTTTTTAAGAGAATTTACCTTTTTATTTAACGTTAATTGTACATTACAGAAAATACTGTACGAAGAAAGATGAGACAAATAAATAAATAAATAAATAACGTCCTGAATTAACAGTGCCACTGAAAAAAAATCTAGTTGGCAGCTCTGTCACGTAATGACTATTGTAATCGTAGATGCAAAATTATAAAGATTTCCCCAAATTTTAATGTCTCATTAAATGCAAGTGCATTAAAATGGAGAAATCATTCAAAAAACGCAATAAGTTTTCCTTTCACAAAGTAAAGCAAATATTTTATTTATTTATTTGTTTATTTTAAATCCATATTTTTGTACATTCTACTGTGACCGCTTTAATTCATTGGTTAAGAGACCTCTCCACTCTTCGTCCCCAGGAGCCAGAGACAATATTATTCTAAGGAAATTTTCGACCCATTATAACTTATTAATAAATATATATTTTTAAATACCGTTTTCACATGCAGAGACTTCACAATTATTAAACAATCTACCGCTTTTTAAAAACTATTTTTTAAAATTTTAATATTTATTTTGAGGTTGTAAAATGCAAATTTTAACAATGTGAAATTTTTCATTTTTAGGCTTAGAAATGAAATCTTAAAGATGAAAAAAAAAAAAAAAAAAAACTAGAAAGCGATAAATTGTTTAACAGTTGTGAATTTTCCGAAAATGAAAACGGAATTTAAAAATATAATTTAGTAAATGAATTATAATGGGGCAAAATTTCCATTAGCCTCGGCTTTCGCAGACGAAAGGTAGAGAGTCCCATTAAATGATAGTAAACCTGTGGGGCTTCTGACCATTAGAGCGCATGACTACTCTGCAAGAAACGAAAATTTTACAATTTATAAAGAGTTTTTTTAGATAAATTTACTTACAGAAAAGAAAGGCGAAATGCATTATAGTACAAGAAAATTAAATGATAACACATAAAGGAAGCTATCTGATTCATCTTCTTTTTACTCGAAAATTAACGTTCACGCCTTACTCCGCCCGTGGCAAAATACGGCAGAGATTTGGTTTTCTTAGAAATTATTTGAATGATTTTGATAAAAATTTAGATTTAGAGGATTTTTGTGTTGCCAGCTCGAATCTGAATTCCCTTGTCCTTTGAATAAAGTTAGAATTCAATGCTAACTAGTGCTTCACCAAAAAAAAAAAAACACTGTACACATTTTATTTTTTCCGAAAGTATTCAAAAGATTTTTGTAAAAATGTAGCGTTTGCATGTTTATGAGATAACATTTCAATCAGAAATAAGATTACCTCCAATATAATTAGCGTTCACTAGTAACACTCACAAATTCTGGTAAAGAAATACCACTAAAATTCTGCTTTCTTGTAAGTTTGTGGAACGCATTTTATTTTATTTATTTTTATTTATTTTTCTTTTTTTTAAACTGAAATGAATTAAAATGATGAAACTTATGAACTGATGATAAACTGATGAAAAACTGAAATATATCATCTTCTTCAGGCAAATTAGCAGTATCTTGTAACCAGTATTTTGAATGTAACACAATATAGCCGAAACTTGGTTTTGTCGGAAACTTCTTGAAAAAAATTATAGTTAAATATGAGAAATCTATTGATTTGAGATGATAATTCAATTTTAAATTTCTTGATCGCCAGGAAAAATAGCGTAAACTGGTAACTCATGCTCCGCCCGGCACAAAATAATAAAAATGTCTCTCCGAAAATAATTTTTGCTCTATGAATGATTTTTTACAATGAGACGGAGTAAACTCGGCCATCCAGGTACTGCATTTAGTAAAAGGTGGGTCGTGTACGGTAAGGTTAAAGAACACGATATTTTCTTTTTTAACATAATCATTTTTATTCAAACCTTTTCAGTCTCAGTGATGTCATGTGGTTTTAAAAGGCTTGCAAATTTCCTAAAATTTTTTAATGCATTATATTATATTGATATTACTATTACATAATAGGCATTTTCAAACATTATCATACCATTAAAACTTTCAGGGAAAATATATTTTTAATAATAGAGGCTACAATATAATAAAACGTGTGTAATATAGAAAAGCGTTGGAAAATCTTAATATTTAAATTTTTCCATTCACATTAAACTCCTGGTTATCCCAAATAAACTTTATAATAATGTGCATACATTTTCTAAACAAAATAAATAATTTTTAATGATTGCATTACTTTTATTCATGTAATAAAATAGTTGAGATCAAGTTTCAATATTTTCAGATAAAAATATCAAAACCATTTAGTTTACTTATTTATTTATTTGCATTTGGATGGTAGTCGTGAAAATTTAATTGAGATCATGGAGTCATGTATATTTTTAATCTTTATTATTATTATTATTATTATTAATGTATAAGTTGTATTTTATCAATTTTTAATATATATATATATATATATATATATATATATATAATAAATTTAATTGAAGATAAAAGATGAGATGAAGGTGAAAAGTAACAAACAACATGAAAAACTTATAAAACTATGTTAATAAACAAGAAAAGTGGTTAGATTTAAACACTATTCAAGCTAGAAATTCAAATTACGCTGTGTCAATCTCTTCAGCAGGTGGGAACACAGCAATTAAAAATTTTTTAAAAAACTATGTAGTACTAGCAGGTTTCAAAAGACATGCAGGCTAGCATACTCCAAATGTAATTCAAACTGAATAGTAATGGAAAACAATTTATAAAGTTTTACATTTATTGAAATTTTAAATTTAAGTTTTGATAAAAACTGAATTTCAATTTATTAAAAATCATATTATAGCCAGCAAAAAACTATTAAATATACAAGAAAAAGATTTTTATATACAAGAAAAAGATTTTTATATGAAATGCTAGCCAAACATATCCCCACCCGAACCTACTAGAAAAGATGAAAAAAACTCACCACCTACAAGAATAACTACAACTTCAAAATTCATTCCAGCTTAAAAACTTGAAAAAACACTAAATTTTCTTTCCGTATCCAAAGATGTCCAAGAACTTTCCAGGTCTGGCGATACAAAATAACTCCAAACATTAGCAAAATGGTCTTCCTAGAAGGCTTTGAACCAAATGCATCAAACTGGACACCTATATGGATCACCAATCAAAAAGCAGATACTGCGGCACTGACACTAAAAATTCAAATTTTTTGTATAATGAAAAATAAAATTCAAAGGATACAAATTCTTGTAATATAATAAAGCTTGAAAATTGAAAACTTGTTTATTAAAATTAAATTTTAAATTACATAACCTTTTGATTCTTAATATATGATTGATAACAATATTTATGTAAATTCTGTGACTCAGATTAGAATACCAATGCGGCATACAGTTAGTAATGAAGTTAAAGTTTTTTCTTTTGTCAAATAAATCAGTATATAAATTATTATCCTTTATAATAAATGAAATATCCAAAAAATCAGCTTCATAATTATTATTGTTGGCTTTATTTAATTTTAAACAATCTGGATAAATTAAACTTGAAAAACTATCAAAATCAATATTGAAAATAATTAAATCATCCATATATCGATAAGCATGTAAACATATGTTATGAGTTACAGTGAACTGATATTCAAAGAAAAATAAGAAAAGATTAGCCGCACAGGAAGAGTAATTGGTTCCCATGCCAATACCATGTGACTGTTTGAAAACTTTGTCATGAAAAAAGATATAATTATTGTTTAAACAAAAATGACAAAGACTAAGAAAAAAATCTCGAGGAATATTCAATTCATCTTCAATATAAAAAATGTCAAAAATATTTTTAAGAATATTATAGAGTTCATTTATAGGAATATTACTGAATAGGTTTTCAAAGTCATAAGTTTGAATAGATAAAGGTTTAAAAGTAATTTTATTAATTAATTCAAGACTATTATCAATTGACCAAAAATAACTAGAATTCTTATACTTAGATTTTAAAAAGTCATAGATCTTTTTCATAAAAAACTGTAATTTAATATTGAAATTCTTACCAATACTATTAGTAGTACAACAAATGAATCTAAATTTAACTGGATTTTTATGAAACTTAGGTGTTAAAAATAAAAAGGGAATATTACTTTCATTAAAGACTCTTATATTATATGAAAAAAGTGATTTAATCTGCTTAGAATAAGCAGCAAAACATTTTTTAACAACAGTGGATTTCAAATTTATTTTTGTATAGTAAAAATCATTATTAAGTTCATCTAAAGTTCTTTCAAAATAAAATTTCTTTCAAATGATACCATAATTACTAGCTGCTTTGTCAACAGGAACCAAAATAAAATGTTTTTTAAAAAATTCCAAGTATTCATTATCTTTCTTATAAAATTTCTGATAATCATTATTCACACAATTTAAACTTTCATTTAAAAAATTGTCAAAATAATCAGTAAGATTGTATTTCCATTCATGAAAAGCTTCTATGGGTATATTGTATTTATAACAAATTTTATAAATAAAATTTGTAATATCTTTCAAAAAAACTTTCTTAGCAATTGATTTTCTAAGTTTTTTATTTAATCTAAATTTAGTACCCAAATTCATCAAAAACCTTAAATTTTCATTTTTTATTATATTTAAATTACCAGTTATAATATGTTTATAATTATTATCAATATAAGAGTTAAATTCATCACTATTACATATGCAAATATTCGTATTAGAAGAATCAACAGATAAAGCAAATTTTCTGTAGTTAAAAATCTTTTTACTGAATGGTTTATTATATTTAAAAGCAGTTATAACATTTATATTTTTTAATGGAAATAGATAAATATTTTTAAAAATAGCTTTATTCAATTTCAAACAATCAAATGATTTCTGTAAAAAAGAAACCGTAAAATATTCATTCAAAATATTATATTTACCAAATTTTAGCAGTTTGAAACCAATTAAATCTGTAACTAAATCCTTAAACTGAGTATTAACAAAATTATATTTATCAAGCAAAGAAGAAAATTTTTTAATAGTCTTGATTTTCAAAGAAAAAATTGAAGTCTTTAATTTATTAACATTTAATGAATTTGTAAAAAGCCTTTCTTGTTCATTTAACCAAAATAAAGGTATAATGTCATTTACTTTTTTACTATTGATATGTGAACCTCTTCTACCTCTTTTAATTGATATTAAATTGTTAACTTCATAAAATAAATTATACACATTAGAAATCTTATTTACATTTAGATTATTGAGTTCTGTATTTAAACCATAAGGATATAAAGTTTTAAATTTTAATTTATAATCATTCTCTTTAAACAGTCTTTCATTTTCATCAGTAACATGGTCCAAAATTTCAATTTCTATATTTTCAAATGAATGTTCTTTAAAATGTAAAAGTTCAAAAGAGGGGAATTTAGATTTATTTATTTGTGATCTGTGGTTATTAATTCTAAAATGCAATTCATTTGAAGTTTGACCAATATAACTCTGTAAACAAAATAAACATTTAATTCTGTAAATAATATTACTGAATTTACAAAAACTAATATAACCAGATGGCAGCACCTCACTATCAGCTTTAGCAACAACACAAGTTTTACATTTTTTACTCTTTCATTTAAAATATCTCATATTTGCTAATTTAAATAATTTTTATAAATACATTTTTGTAGGCACTTTGACCTAATTGCTTAATAACAAGAAACCCCAACAACAATAATGAAATGTATAGTGAAGAAACAATATTCAAATTAAGCGCTAAAGCAGCTTTAAAATATTGAATATTTATATAAAATTAAATTCAATATTAATGAAAAAAATAAATTTGTATAAAAAAGGCGCTTAAAGCAGCACAAAATATTATACAAGACCAATAATAAATTTAATTGAAGATAAAAGATGAGATGAAGGTGAAAAGTAACAAACAACATGAAAAACTTATAAAACTATGTTAATAAACAAGAAAATTGGTTAGATTTAAACACTATTCAAGCTAGAATAGTGTTTTTTCATGACAAAGTTTTCAAACAGTCACATGGTATTGGCATGGGAACCAATTACTCTTCCTGTGCGGCTAATCTTTTCTTATTTTTCTTTGAATATCAGTTCACTGTAACTCATAACATATGTTTACATGCTTATCGATATATCGATGATTTAATTATTTTCAATATTGATTTTGATAGTTTTTCAAGTTTAATTTATCCAGATTGTTTAAAATTAAATAAAGCCAACAATAATAATTATGAAGCTGATTTTTTGGATATTTCATTTATTATAAAGGATAATAATTTATATACTGATTTATTTGACAAAAGAAAAAACTTTAACTTCATTACTAACTGTATGCCGCATTGGTATTCTAATCTGAGTCACAGAATTTACATAAATATTGTTATCAATCATATATTAAGAATCAAAAGGTTATGTAATTTAAAATTTAATTTTAATAAACAAGTTTTCAATTTTCAAGCTTTATTATATTACAAGAATTTGTATCCTTTGAATTTTATTTTTCATTATACAAAAAATTTGAATTTTTAGTGTTAGTGCCGCAGTATCTGCTTTTTGATTGGTGATCCATATAGGTGTCCAGTTTGATGCATTTGGTTCAAAGAATTCTAGGAAGACCATTTTGCTAATGTTTGGAGTTATTTTGTATCGCCAGACCTGGAAAGTTCTTGGACATCTTTGGATACGGAAAGAAAATTTAGTGTTTTTTCAAGTTTTTAAGCTGGAATGAATTTTGAAGTTGTAGTTATTCTTGCAGGTGGTGAGTTTTTTTCATCTTTTCTAGTAGGTTCGGGTAGGGATATGTTTGGCTAGCATTTCATATAAAAATCTTTTTCTTGTATATAAAAATCTTTTTCTTGTATATTTAATAGTTTTTTGCTGGCTATAATATGATTTTTAATAAATTGAAATTCAGTTTTTATCAAAACTTAAATTTAAAATTTCAATAAATGTAAAACTTTATAAATTGTTTTCCATTACTATTCAGTTTGAATTACATTTGGAGTATGCTAGCCTGCATGTCTTTTGAAACCTGCTAGTACTACATAGTTTTTTAAAAAAATTTTAATTGCTGTGTTCCCACCTGCTGAAGAGATTGACACAGCGTAATTTGAATTTCTAGCTTGAATAGTGTTTAAATCTAACCAATTTTCTTGTTTATTAACATAGTTTTATAAGTTTTTCATGTTGTTTGTTACTTTTCACCTTCATCTCATCTTTTATCTACAATTAAATTTATTATTGGTCTTGTATAATATTTTGTGCTGCTTTAAGCGCCTTTTTTATACAAATTTATTTTTTTTTCATTAATATTGAATTTAATTTTATATATATATATATATATATATATATATATATATTATTTATATTTTTTTCTTTTTTAATTGGTATGTTATCACGTCAAAATACATTAATGTATATTTAATACACTTAAGCAACTCCTGATTGTCTGTTGCTTTTTAATGCTGAGTTTTCTGTTATTATTCGTGTTTTGAAAATTTATGTTAATAATTTTTAAATCAACATTTATGAATAAATATAATATGTACAATTTCATGAGAATAAAATATACGTGTATAAGACTGTAATTGATAAAGAAAATATACTGTAAGGTAACGCTGAAAACACAACACAAAATTCCGTAAACACGAGTCTCAGCCCCAGTAATCTGTTCCGCTAATGAGTTGTGCATTGTGGTTTCCTCTTTTGAACATGCAATAGCATAAATTATGATTTATATCTCAGATTTCATTCTTTAAGAATGCTTTAAAAAAATAATGGAGATTTTAGACATAAAGAAAATTGAATGACTGAAAAAACAAAGAAACTATAAAAAGAAAAGAAAGAAAGAACTTAAAAAATGCGCAAATTTAAAATACAATGAACTGTAAAAAACAGTAAAATTTGGTCTGTTTTATTACATTATTATTCAGTGTTTGATATTTTCTACAGAGAAATAATGACAAGTATACAGTAATAGGAATGGTCCGGAGCGTTACAGTTATCGAAAAGAGCCATTTCAGAAAGATGATTTTAGTAGAAAAACCACAAATATTGGAAACTATTCACATAATAGAAAACATTTACTTTTACAACTTCATTAATTAAGGATTTATATATCTCAGTTTCTAGAAAACTTTTACCTTTGAATTAATCTACAAACGTCCTTTTAACTCGCGATGTTTTGAGCGATTTAACCAACTCTTTTTTGTAAAGAGCCTCAATGGTCAGAAATGTTAATCAGCGATGACAATATTTTTTTTTAAATAGAAATAGAATATATGTAAACAATATAGAAAGAAAATATATATAAAAAGTAGGATCATTAAATTATTTTTATAGAAAAAATAAACTAACAATTCAATTTTAATTTTCTATCAATGAATTTCAATTGCTTGAAGTTTTACTAAATAAGTGATGAATGCAATTACAACTTTATATTATTACAACTTTATTTACTTAATATGAGAAAAAAAAAAGGTGCTTAATATTTTAGCCTACGTTAATGGAAAATGTAATTTGTTTTAATATTATTTAAAAATAAAATCTTCCAAAATCCACTTTCAATTTTAAATAGTCTTTTAAAATGGGAAACATAGTGTTACAGATTATTGAACGTAGTCATAGAGGCATCTCTAGGGAAATATTAAAGCCTAGTGTTCAATGTTCCCCGTAAATATAGGTTTTACTTTTTTATTGTTTATGAAGCTGTATAAAATATATCTAAACTTATTTTCGTAACAAAATAAAATTGATGAATTCTTTAGGGATAAATTACATATCATATATTTTTTGTTCCATATTTCATTTTTTTTTCTTCAGTGTCTTCAGCCATTTCGTTCAATGCCTCCTAATATATATATATTCCTTTATGATTTTTTTTTATAAATTTCATTTTTTTTAAATTTAAACCATAAATATAATATTTCATTTTACTTATGAAGTATATATATATATTGAGGAAACTATTATAATTATTGCCTTTTTTAAATACAAAATAATATCCTATTGAATAAAAAAAAAAAAATCATTGTCATATATATTTTTCTGATATTTAGTCTATACTAAATTTAACGAAGTTTATTTTTTTTATAGAAGTAAGGGAAAAGTTTAGATATTTAAAATGTTATTCTGTCTTAATATTTTAACATTTCAAATAACATTCAGATCTAAATTAACTCTTAACAGTTTTCATATCACAAAAAAACTTTTAACCCGATCAGGTTATCGCTTTTTTCGGCACCTTGTCAGTTTATCATGGGTCTTCTATTCATAACTTTTGAACAAATTGAGATATTTGAAAAATTCAGATTGCATAATAAAATTTAAAAATGGTATTTTTACGGAAAAAATCATGGACATGATGGATAGGTATTTCTTCTATATATGGGTTCTTAGGTTTGAGACAAAAGAAAAGTGGCTCGGGTCTCCAACGACCCACGATAACTTGATCGGGTTAATATTATAAGCAATAAAATAATTAGAATTATTTACTTATTGTAATATGATGCATATTTGGTCAGTAAATTATAATTGTTTTGTTTCTAGTTCATCTCTAACAACAACAATACTTCTAATAACTTTGTAGTAGCAAAGCCTCCTAAACTAGATGCCTGTCGCACGGCTCGGAAACGTGGCAAAAGTTCAAGCGGTAGACAGCGCCACCTGGTACAGATTTTACGACTTTTTTATTCAACAGCCACCAAAAATTTGTAAAAGTGCGATTTGATATACATAAAAGGCGAATAGAGTCCAAAAAATGTCGATAAATTTATATCATATATCACTTCTTAAAATTATTGGTGACAGTTGAATAAAAAAGTCACGCAATCTGTACCAGGTGGCTCTATATACCACTTGAACTGTTGCCAAGTTTCCGAGCCCCGCGACATTCATTCAGTTTAGGAGGCTATGGTGGTAGACGTAATTTTTACCTTTGTATTTGTTAAAATGTGCATTGCAAGAAAATTATTACTTAAGGCAAGGAGAATATTGTTAGAGAAAGCAAGGAGTATATTGTTAGTTATTGCAGTAAAAATTTAAAACTTGAACATGATTCTGATGAATACCTTTCTTAGATTTTTCAGAAAATGTGTGTGTGTGTGTGTGTGTTGTTTATAATTCAACCGTTTCGTAATCTGTCAACGTAGAAAGTTTTGAGGTCAGTTATTATTTTTTAATAACATAAATTTTGTATGACGTTATATTGATAAATGAAACAGTAATTCTTTGTTAATTTGCAATTAAATTTATGTAAAACAGCTTAAAGAAAATTTCAGCGCTATTCAACCTACAGTCATTTGTAATTTTAAATCGATGTATAATCTAGTATATTTCCTTTGTTTTTACAGTATGTAAAATTTTGACAGCAATATAAAATTTAATTATGTTTTCAGTATAATAAGCATATGAATAATAAATATCATAATAACATATGAATTATAAATGTCAATTTCCTTACTTTCTGCAGTGACTAAAAAAAAAAAAAAAAAAGAAAAAAAGAATGATGCTTTACGGAATTATCTCTCAAAAGTCCATACACTGAAATTACATTAGCCGTCGTTGTGCATAAACCATTGGTACTATTTTCATTATTTTCAACAAGTAACATAGTAAATAGTTTTTACAAATGACTGTACAAACGTCATTTTAACTCGCGATGTTGAGAAACCACTCTTTCGTCAAGAGACAGAGCCGCAATGGTAAAAAAAAGATAAACAACGCCGACAGCACATTTTTAAATGGAAATACAATATATGTAAACACTATAGAATACTCTTGTGCTTTATATATATATATATATATATATATATATATATATATATATATATATATATATATATATATATTTAAAGCGGAAAACTGTTAACTATTATTAACTAGTTATATATAATTAAAGTAATTTAATTAGCGAAGAAAACTATTTCTTCTGAAATGTATACCTTTTAATTTATCAATTATTTATTTATAATAAAGAAATTAAGTTTAAATTAAAAAATAATAATAATAATAATAATAACTCGTTTGTAGATTTTTTATTTTAATAAATGTTAAACTGATAGATGTTTCCTTATAATTTAATTAGAAAATATAAAATATAGTCATTATTTAATGTACAATCTTAGAGAAACTTTTCGTAAATCCTTTAAGACTGTCCACAAAAAAAAAGTTTTAATTTACTCAGAAGGTTTGGCTGACTTCCAAATAAATAATACTGTGGAACAATCAAATAGCTCAAGTTATTTCTTCTTAAGCTGCTTAAGAAAATCTTTGACTTTTTTTTTTTTTTTTTTCAATTTTCAGGTAAATTTATAAAGCTGGTAGGGGAATATTATTAAAAACCTCTTAAAATAAATAAACTATATTCAGTTATTACGAATATAAAACTTTAAAAACTTTAAAATGCCTTACTGTAACTACCAAATGTTAGGTTATTACCTTTTTAAAAAATAAACACAAGGGTAGTTATTTTTTTTTTCTTTTTTAAGTAATAAATCTAAGGAATTACGTATAGCAATTATTTATTAAAGAAGAAACGGGAACATTAAAGTAAATATATTTTGAATTAAAAAAAGACAAAATATCTGAAAGATTATACCAGTAATTGTAGAACAGAGAATTTTAAAGGAAAGCAATGGTTAATAACAATGAAGACATTATTATTTTTTCTATTGGTTAAGTAAATTACAGGAAATATATCAATATATTCATAATTAAAAATAAATTAATAATAATTTGGATTAAAATCCGAAATTTTTTCCATAAATCCTGAAATATTTTAAATTAAATATTATAATTTTGAAACCCGATTAGCTATACAATAATTCAAAGAAGTATTTATTGATAGGTTAAAAAAAAAAAAAAAAAAAAAAAATAGTATGTATTATGAAAGGGAACTATAACCACGTGTTAACACATGCAGCAGCAGGGACATTTTTAAGATGTAGGATAAGTAATTATTTACAGATTTTGTAAAGAGCCTCAATGGTCAGAAATGTTAATCAGCGATGACAATATTTTTTTTAAATAGAAATAGAATATATGTAAACAATATAGAAAGAAAATATATATAAAAAGTAGGATCATTAAATTATTTTTATAGAAAAAATAAACTAACAATTCAATTTTAATTTTCTATCAATGAATTTCAATTGCTTGAAGTTTTACTAAATAAGTGATGAATGCAATTACAACTTTATATTATTACAACTTTATTTACTTAATATGAGAAAAAAAAAGGTGCTTAATATTTTAGCCTACGTTAATGGAAAATGTAATTTGTTTTAATATTATTTAAAAATAAAATCTTTCAAAATCCACTTTGAATTTTAAATAGTCTTTTAAAATGGGAAACATAGTGTTACAGATTATTGAACGTAGTCATAGAGGCATCTCTAGGGAAATATTAAAGCCTAGTGTTCAATGTTCCCCGTAAATATAGGTTTTACTTTTTTATTGTTTATGAAGCTGTATAAAATATATCTAAACTTATTTTCGTAACAAAATAAAATTGATGAATTCTTTAGGGATAAATTACATATCATATATTTTTTGTTCCATATTTCATTTTTTTTTTCTTCAGTGTCTTCAGCCATTTCATTCAATGCCTCCTAATATATATATATATTCCTTTATGATTTTTTTTTATAAATTTCATTTTTTTTAAATTTAAACCATAAATATAATATTTCATTTTACTTATGAAGTATATATATATATATATATATATATATTGAGGAAACTATTATAATTATTGCCTTTTTTAAATACAAAATAAAATCCTATTGAATAAAAAAAAAAAAAAAAAAAAAAAATCATTGTCATATATATTTTTCTGATATTTAGTCTATACTAAATTTAACGAAGTTTATTTTTTTTATAGAAGTAAGGGAAAAGTTTAGATATTTAAAATGTTATTCTGTCTTAATATTTTAACATTTCAAATAACATTCAGATCTAAATTAACTCTTAACAGTTTTCATATCACAAAAAAACTTTTAATATTATAAGCAATAAAATAATTAGAATTATTTACTTATTGTAATATGATGCATATTTGGTCAGTAAATTATAATTGTTTTGTTTCTAGTTCATCTCTAACAACAACAATACTTCTAATAACTTTGTAGTAGCAAAGCCTCCTAAACTAGATGCCTGTCGCACGGCTCGGAAACGTGGCAAAAGTTCAAGAGGTAGACAGCGCCACCTGGTACAGATTTTACGACTTTTTTATTCAACAGCCACCAAAAATTTGTAAAAGTGCGATTTGATATACATAAAAGGCGAATAGAGTCCAAAAAATGTCGATAAATTTATATCATATATCACTTCTTAAAATTATTGGTGACAGTTGAATAAAAAAGTCACGCAATCTGTACCAGGTGGCTCTATATACCACTTGAACTGTTGCCAAGTTTCCGAGCCCCGCGACATTCATTCAGTTTAGGAGGCTATGGTGGTAGACGCAATTTTTACCTTTGTATTTGTTAAAATGTGCATTGCAAGAAAATTATTACTTAAGGCAAGAAGAATATTGTTAGAGAAAGCAAGGAGTATATTGTTAGATATTGCAGTAAAAATTTAAAACTTGAACATGATTCTGATGAATACCTTTCTTAGATTTTTCAGAAAATGTGTGTGTGTGTGTGTTGTTTATAATTCAACCGTTTCGTAATCTGTCAACGTAGAAAGTTTTGAGGTCAGTTATTATTTTTTAATAACATAAATTTTGTATGACGTTATATTGATAAATGAAACAGTAATTCTTTGTTAATTTGCAATTAAATTTATGTAAAACAGCTTAAAGAAAATTTCAGCGCTATTCAACCTACAGTCATTTGTAATTTTAAATCGATGTATAATCTAGTATATTTCCTTTGTTTTTACAGTATGTAAAATTTTGACAGCAATATAAAATTTAATTATGTTTTCAGTATAATAAGCATATGAATAATAAATATCATAATAACATATGAATTATAAATGTCAAATGTCAATTTCCTTACTTTCTGCAGTGACTAAAAAAAAAAAAAAAAAAAAAAAAAAAGAATGATGTTTTACGGAATTATATCTCAAAAGTCCATACACTGAAATTAAATTAGCCGTCGTTGTGCATAAACCATTGGTACTATTTTCATTATTTTCAACAAGTAACATAGTAAATAGTTTTTACAAATGACTGTACAAACGTCATTTTAACTCGCGATGTTGAGAAACCACTCTTTCGTCAAGAGACAGAGCCGCAATGGTAAAAAAAAGATAAACAACGCCGACAGCACATTTTTAAATGGAAATACAATATATGTAAACACTATAGAAACCTCTTGTGCTTTATATATATATATATATATATATATATATATTTAAAGCGGAAAACTGTTAACTATTATTAACTAGTTATATATAATTAAAGTAATTTAATTAGCGAAGAAAACTATTTCTTCTGAAATGTATACCTTTTAATTTATCAATTATTTATTTATAATAAAGAAATTAAGTTTAAATTAAAAAATAATAATAATAATAATAATAACTCGTTTGTAGATTTTTTATTTTAATAAATGTTAAACTGATAGATGTTTCCTTATAATTTAATTAGAACATATAAAATATAGTCATTATTTAATGTACAATCTTAGAGAAACTTTTCGTAAATCCTTTAAGACTGTCCACAAAAAAATGTTTTAATTTACTCAGAAGGTTTGGCTGACTTCCAAATAAATAATACTGTGGAACAATCAAATAGCTCAAGTTATTTCTTCTTAAGCTGCTTAAGAAAATCTTTGACTTTTTTTTTTTTTTTTTTTTTTTTCAATTTTCAGGTAAATTTATAAAGCTGGAAGGGGAATATTATTAAAAACCTCTTAAAATAAATAAACTATATTCAGTTATTACGAATATAAAACTTTAAAAACTTTAAAATGCCTTACTGTAACTACCAAATGTTAGGTTATTACCTTTTTAAAAAATAAACACAAGGGTAGTTATTTTTTTTTCTTTTTTAAGTAATAAATCTAAGGAATTACGTATAGCAATTATTTATTAAAGAAGAAACGGGAACATTAAAGTAAATATATTTTGAATTAAAAAAAGACAAAATATCTGAAAGATTATACCAGTAATTGTAGAACAGAGAATTTTAAAGGAAAGCAATGGTTAATAACAATGAAGACATTATTATTTTTTCTATTGGTTAAGTAAATTACAGGAAATATATCAATATATTCATAATTAAAAATAAATTAATAATAATTTGGTTTAAAATCCGAAAATTTTTCCAAGAAATCCTGAAATATTTTAAATTAAATATTATAATTTTGAAACCCGATTAGCTATACAATAATTCAAAGAAGTATTTATTAATAGGTTAAAAAAAAAAAAAAAAAAAAAAATAGTATGTATTATGAAAGGGAACTATAACCACGTGTTAACACATGCAGCAGCAGGGACATTTTTAAGATGTAGGATAAGTAATTATTTACAGATTTGCTGTTATTATTTTTTATTTATGACAGTAATTTACAACATTATATTTTCTAACATAAATTCTATGCATATTGCGTTGGTCGTAGTATTATGTTCATAATGACACATGGAAGATTTATCAACATTTTTGGTATATGGAGATTTTTGTTATATCTTGAAAATATTACGGTACAATATCTTAAAAAGAACAAAGGTTTCATCTATCATAATTAGCGTAACATGGAATTAAAAAAAAAAAAAAAAAAAAAAAAAAAAGTAAAATAATTGAATTTTGAAACCTACTGGAAACTGAATGTTTATAAAATAAATTGAAATAATGCCGATTCATTTTTTATTTTTTATTTATTTATTATTATTATTTTTATTTTCAAAATATGTTTAAGACATAATTTATAAAAAAATAAAATAAAATAAATAAATAAAAGTAAAATTTAATACATGGTTGAGTTTAACGTTTCTTGAATTCGTTGTTGATAATTAAACTAATGATAGAAGCTTGATGCATATATTGTCATACCTGAATTCGTGAAAATAGCACTTTACATATACTAATAAAAAATCCTTTAGCATATGATTTATTTGAAAATTAAAAAACAAAACAAATAGTCCATCATATAGTAATATATATATATATATATATATATATATATATATATATATATATATATATATATATATATATATATATATATATATATATATATATATATATATTACTATATATATGCATATATTTCAGATTTCAAGTTTTTTTTTTTTTTCTTTTTTTTTTTTACTTTTTTTTTTCTAATTTGTGTGGACCAATATCACAATAAGCTGAAAGTAATAGAAATGTTTTTTCAAGAGAATAAATAATAACTTGTTTCATAAAATTAGTTAAGAATAATTGAAAATTTAATAACTTTATAATAATAGTAATTAGTTACATATGTAAATTCAATTAAAGAATTTCTCTTCATTTTGAACATGCTTTTATTAGCTTCACCTGTATGTATGTTTGTAACTGCTCTGGGATCAAACAAAAAATATATATTGTAAAAAATGACTTTCCCTGCGGGAACGCTTTGGCTGTGAGGTAAAGCTCCGGGCGACGAACCTAAAGGTCTAACGTTCGAGCCCAGTGAGGGCAGATATTTTAAAAATTGTTTTTGTACTTTTTAGTTCACATTTAAATAAAAGCGTGTTCTTTAATTTTTTAAAGTATATTTTTTTATTTAAATATTTAGTTTTTTCTGAAATAAAAACAAATAATATACAAAACGAATTTTAAACTAAATATTCACAAGTCTAAGTAATCTATAATGTCACTCATATATTCAATTTAAAAACGTAGATTCATGTACATAAAATAAGCAGTTTTTACGAAATAATAAATTCAAATTTAGAAATTAGTATAAAAGCCGCTTACATTACATAATGAGTTTCTAAAAGTGGTTTTGCAGAATATTTTTTATGTAAATAAATATATTTGTTTTAACTATTGTACCTAGTGCAATACAATTCGGCATATTCCATTCCCTAATACCGTTATTTGTTGCCTTCTAAAACTGACATTAATGTGTAATATATATGTTTTATAGGTTAATGTTAGGAGAAATAACGTAATAATATCATCACATCATTAAAAAAAATTTGTTTTTAAATGAACAATTTACTGTATTTAATGTGTATTATCGTTCACTAATACTGATAATGAAATATAAAAACTTTATCATAATTACTTGCTCTACTTTATAATATAAGTCACTGTTAATTAAAATGTATTAAAGGGCTGCACTGTAATAAATCATTAAATTTACTGAAACACATTCAAGAAAATTGTTATGGCTGCTAATGTGAGGAAAGGAAACAGCAGAACGTAACATAATTATTTACGTTAAGTCCAATATATATTATAGTAAATACGAATATGCATACATCTTGAAAAATGAAGCATTTTGTAGCATTATACGACGTAGTAGAATTGATAATTTGACTAGAAAGGATAATCTGAATATTATACATACAATACGAATGTAAAATTATGCGCATTTATTGTGTTATAAACCATATTTTAATACTATGGGAGATAACGTGGAAAAAGTATCAAACAATCATAGGATACTTAAGCGAATGTTAAAAATAAAATCAAAATCAAATTTCATATGTGAATAATGAAATGTTTTCTATTATTATTTCTAAAATGAATAACGATTTTTAACAAAATATTAAAATATATAATACATACATTCCGATTTTTATTTTTACATTTGTTTTTCAAATGTGATTTCACCGTACCATGGAATTTTATCTTACTCCCTTACTCCCATTGTGCTGTTGTTTAGAATATTACTTGCACATCAAAAGAGATATGTATCTCCATAAGATAGCACAAAAATACCATTTCCAACGTCTCTCTCTCTCTCTCTCTCTCTCTCTATATATATATATATATATATATATATCTAAAGAATGGAAGAATATCTTTTAACAAATAAAACGTCACATTTTATTTTTTTTTTTAATTTATTTATTTATTTATTTTAATTATTATAAAATGCACTTATTTATCAATTTCCTAGATGATTCCCCTGCTATTTTCATTGAAGATAAAGTAAATGCATAAATAAATGGAAAGAGGAAAAACATTCAATAGTGCTATTTTTTAGATTTTCAGTTTAAAAGAATGATTTTTTTTTTTTTTTCATAATCACCAAATTGGGAAATAAATGTTTTTTTTTTCTTTTTAATGAAAAAAATTTGTGAGACTTTTAACAGTGAACACTACACATTATAAGCTTTTTTTTTTTTTTTTTTTTTTTTTTTTTCATCTAGTAAGAAATCACATAGAAAATCGAATAGAATACAGGAGTTTTTTTTTTCATAGTGTGCAGAGATTTTTTCTATAGTTTTTCGTTTAGCAATTGAAATTCAAATTATCTGCATTTTCTATTATACACTGATATATCTACCTTAAAATGATAACCAAAATGAATTTTAAAGCGGCAAAATGAGCCTATTTTAATTTTAATTTTTTACAGATTGAAAAATGCTTTATAAGAATTTATCAGATACATAGATGTGTGCATGCTTAGGTTTCAAGCAAAACCGGTTAATAAAGCAAGACTACGAAAGGAAATTTTCTAGGTACAGTCGGTGACAAAAGTCTCTGAGCACTAGCAAAAAATTCCTATGCAAAAAAAAAAAAAAAAAAAAAAAAAAAAAAAAAAGTACTCTTCAAACAGTTTTGATATATAAATGCTTGTCGAAGCCTGTTCTTAGTCAGTCTAAAAACAGGATTCGACTAGGATTTATTCAACAAATCTGTATTAAGTATACTTTTTTATATAAGAATTTTTTCTAGTGTTCGGACACTTTTGTTACCGACTGTAGGATTAAGTTACGTTTTCGAACAACAATATTAATTTTGCTTCTGTATTGATCTTGGAAAAGAAATATCAATCGAAAAATGATTTGTGATTATTGCCCTAAGACAAGCCGGTCATAGATTGAGAGGTATTGTCTGTTTTCAGAAAGTTTCCGTTCATGGGATACTGTACACTCATAAGAGGCATGATACCAGTAATGTTTTTGATCACTCACATTCTGGATAACTTCAAAAAACTTTAAAACATGAATGTAGGTTTATTAGGCCAATATACGAAGGAAATAAGGTCAAATCAGCCAGTAGAATTCGCGCTGAATTTGTGGAAAAAAAGATAAACAAGCATATCAATATCGTTAAAATTACTTCTATAGAATATTAATATAAACAAAATTGGGCTTTATCTGGGCTTGTGAATAAAAGAATTGGACCTGTAACCAGCGAAAACATGGTATTTGTATTTACTGATGAATCGAAATTCGAAATTTCCACTCTAAGAAGCGTCAGTTTGTTTGTCGTGCCGTTGGTCAGCGCATATTATTCGATTTTATCTAACCTATTAAAAGGCAGGGAGAAGGGTCTAATATGTTTTGGGTAAGATCTAGTTTCGGTGCAGGTGGATATCTTCGAGAAATTGATGGGATTATTGATTCCAAGCGATATCACAATATATTTGTGCGGCACGCTATTACGCTTCAACTGCACTTACCTTATTTGTCGGGAATCTACAACAGGACCACGACCTGAAGCATATTTTAAATCTATGTAAAATGTATGGCCAAGCCAAACAACGTGAGAAGGTGCTGCAAAATATATTTTGTTCCCTCCTTCTTGATAATCCAGACTGCAATATAATTGATCTAATTTTGAATCATTTGGACAGATGCATGAGATATATAAATATTACAATCCGGAATCATCTGTAGGAGGTGCAACTGGAACTGGAATAACATAGGATCCGAAATTTTGGATAAACAAACCGATAGAATTCCTCAAGTGTGTGCGACGGGGGATATCATCATTGATGTAAGGAAGATATGAGATAAACTTCTGTTGTTTATGTGAAATTTGGTCATGAAATATACTTCATTACTTGAATACAATAATGAAAAAATATATTCAATAAATTCAAAAATATTCATGCAAGAATATATTTTCTGCGTGTTTCATGGAAAAACTGAAAAAAAAAAAAAAAAAAAAAAAGAGGTGTATTGAAATCCATGAGCGGTAGTGTATATATTAATAATTAAATGTTTTATAGTTCGAGTTAATGGCAAAAGTATTAAACCATAGCATTTTATTGACATAGATTTTAGTTACTTGTCTATCAGTAAAAAAGCAATAAAATTAATATTTATTTGGACAGCCTTTTGTCTTGATAGGATTAATAACTCATATCAGTAAATGTGTTATCAACTTTGCACAAAGTGTTGGATGTAAGTTAAAGCGTTTTTTTTTTATTATTATTATTATTATATAAAATTTTGAATTGTTTTAAAATGTTTTAAGCGTACAAAAATGGGTACTTAAATTTAATTATATGTAGATATTAAAGATAGGAATATTTTTAACAAAGCAACAACAAAACATTTTAATGTAAGCAAAACTTCTGTGCTGTATATTTAAATAAATATTTATAAGGAGAGTGGTTCAACAAAAGTTTTCAGTAAAAGTGGAAGACCACTTAAGAGAAATTCGAGAGAAAATAGACAACGATGTTAACATTGTAATAATTAACTATTTACTTCTGCGTTTAAATATTTAAATAAATGGTAAACAAATGTTTGTGAAAGAACAGTATGCATATGAATTTGTGCAATGGGATATCTGTCTAAAAAAGATAGAACCAAACCGTTTACCACAAAGTCCCAAGCCTTCAAACGACTAAAGTGGTCAAGAAACATGAAGCATGGAATGCAGAAGATTGTGAAAAATTCGTATCTTTCGACGAACTTAGAATTTTCCTTAAAAATTATTGATAATATTGGCAAAGTGTAAGAAAAAGAACATACGAAAAACTTAAAAAGTAATATTTGGAATAATATTTACATTTCCTCAAGTTGTAGGAATAAAGGGCGTGTGCGTATTAATGAGGATAGAAACCAAAACTATATAAATTCTTAATGAAATGTTTGTCTAGCCACACCTGGCATACATGTACTGTACATAAATGGTAATAGATTGAAAATTCCTGTAAAAATAGAAAATATCCCATATAAAATTTATGTTACACAGATAATTCTAAAGACCACCTAACCTAATTACATACACTCATGTTTGTAAAAGTTGCAACACCATGAAAGAACTTTCAAAAATTAATGAAATGTATTCCACATATTATTGATAGTGGTACAAATAAACGATCAAATGTACAAGACAAAAAGACAATAAAATGCCTGAAATCAGTACTTTGCGTGTCCGCCATGCTGAGCGATGAGCGCCACTACGCGTCGTGGTATTGAATCATACAGGTTCTGAATGTAATCCTGGGGAACGGCAGTACAGATGGCTTCGACTTGACGCCAAAATTCAATCTTACTGTGCGCCGCACCAGTTGTAAGAGCGTGTCGCCGACAATGAAATCTCAGACATGTTCGATGGGCGACATATCCGTGGAATAAGCAGGCCATGGAAGAAGCGAAACCTTTTGTACACTGAAGAAGGCTTGTGCAGTCTGAGAAACATGTCCACGGGCATTAACCTACTGGAATTCAGCACACGGAATGCGTCGAAGAATGGGAAGGGCCTCTGGATCAAAAATTCCCCTTAGGTCACGATCACCGTTGAGGTAGCCCGCAATGTACACTAGATGGGATCGACAATTATACTCAATAGCTCCCCACACCATGATGCTAGGCGTTTGTGCAGTATGACGCTGGATAACACATTTTGGGAGCAGACGTCACCCTCTGTAACGTCTCACGCGTACTCTTCTATCATTCTACTCAATATTTTAGCGAGATTCCTCGGAGAAAAAAAAATGTTGCCACGTGCTGTGTTGCTGAGCCCATTGAAGTCGGATGCTACTGTGATTTAACGAGAGGGGAATCCTGCGTAGTGGAAGCCTTGCACCGCAGTTCATTCTGCAGCAAACGGTGACGAACCGTGGAGCTAGACAACAAAACACCTGTAGCCGTGCTCCAACGTGCTAACACACGAGAGGACACTGTACGGTCCGTCACAGCCATGCAGATGATGTGTCTGTCGTCTCGTTTCGTTGTTCTATTGCGTGCCCCACTGCAGGTTTTTGGCTAGTCTGATTCGGCTTGTTGTCTCTGTCTATTTTTTTTCCAAACACGCATCACTTTTGTGCCCTTACACTGCGTGCGGGCTCCAATACTCGATACGAAATACCATCCTCTAGCATACCAACGGTGCGACTTCGTACGAAATCCGTTATTTGTTGGTATGGCACCCTCCATTTTCGACGAGGTACATTGGCCACCAATGAAGCGTTTACCGCAGACAGAGGACGATAAAGAGATTTCAACGCACCTTTATAGTCCTTTATATACCTAGAACAAGCGACTGCTAAAGTGACGGTTCTCTTTCCACGCATGCGCAATCGCTTTGTAATTCTAATCATTTTCATGCCTTACCTCACTTTAAATTTCCTGTAAGTTTGGTTCAATTTGCGTAATTACTCCATGGTTTTGCAATTTTCGCAAACACGAGTGAACTTAAACCAGATTACGACTGTAACTATTAATACAGATTTCATCTGGTGGCTACAAAATATTTCTTAATTGTGTACTCAAAATCGGCATCAAAATGAGATTTATAAAAGCTAAGTATCAGAATACATTATGTTTATAAGCAATATTGTAGTTTTTAAGTTAATACTGTAAGTTGATCGTGGCGGGTGCAGTTGGAGAATTTTTTTTTCAATGCAAGAAATTTTACTCTGCGTATTACAGAAAATAATCTCATTTGTTTAAGTATTCTCTACATTGCTACATTACAGGAACATTTTATCAATGTATGTTTTGCATTACATACACGTATATTCTGACAACTTTCTTTCGAAAATTTTTTTGTAATATAGCAATATATATATGTATGTATGTATATATACCTTTACAGTGTAACGATAGGCGTCATGGATAGATAATAAAAGATTCCTTTAAAAAAAATAAACAATAAATAGCTATTTTTATCCAAACTCATGGCTTTATTCAAGGTAGGAGGGGTTATAGGGCTGATCTACCCTTCTCGAAATTTTAAGATTCTCCTAAAAATGACATTCGCACACTTAAAAAAATGTATCAGAAAAAAAATTAAATAAATAAATGAATAAAATATATTTATTCCTGAATGCTGAGTGAAAATCCTTTCAAAAGTCGTTAATAAACAACTTATTTTATTTTATTTATTTATTTATTTTTATCAAAAACTACATAATTTTTATATGGCCAAAATACTCATTAAAAGTTAAATGGTTAAACAAACGGTAAAAAAAAAAAAATAAATAAATAAATAAATAAATAATGAAAAGCTAAATATAGACTTAGAAAAAAAGTAACATTTTTAGATTTCACTTTGAAAAGCAAATAATGTTGCAAGTAATATATAGTTTAGAGAAAAATTATTTTTTCCTATTACAGAATATTATTTTATTGTACAGCACAATCCGCCTTCTGTTTCCTTCTGATTTTGAGAACTGATCAGTGTCATCATAAATATTCAAGTTTATGTCCCTGTGAAATCTTATTAAGACCAGCCAATTCAATCGAGTTAATCCCAATGAATTTCACAAACATGTTTTTTGTCTCCTTAGGCATTAGAAAGTTCTCTCTGGCGTTGATGTGGAGATTGGCAACGTCAATAAAATTTGGAAAAGTTTACTAATACTTAGAAAGTATATTTTACTATATTGAAAAAAAAAAAAAAAAAAAAACTGTCAATAGCAAAGTTTGGCTTTTTCTTTTAACTTTTTTCACTTGGATTGCCAAAGGCAAACTTCAGTCATTATTCAAGTATCTTATTTCAACTAAAAAACTTTTTATTGTTTTTATAAACTGAAAGAATAATTTAAGGAAGAATAAATTTTATATCGCATTACTGTGTGCAAGGATGAAGGGGAATAATTGTTTTATTTGAATTTTAATTAATATTTTATATTAACGATTCTAATATAAAATGTTGATCGCCTGCTTTATTTTTCAATTCGTAATCATCATTCTTCTTATCTTCATTACACAATGCTACATTTATTTTTGCATATTTCAATTTTCTCGTTTTTACTTTATTATTATTTTATTTATTTATTTATTTATTTTTATCAATTTATTTTATTATTATTATTATTATTATTATTATTATTATTATTATTATCCTTTTTTTTCTTTTTTGTCATTTCTTTTTTATCTATATATATAAAAATGAATGTTTGTCTGTATGTTATTTATAAAATCGTAAACGGCTTGACAGATTTCGATCATTCTTTTTTTGTTTTTTTCCTTATAGGTCAGGGATGGTTTAGGAAAAAAAAATTGAAAAAATCTTTAAAATTAATTAAAATATGAAAATAATAAACTTATTGACTTATATTGACTTAATATAAGCCATTTAAATTTTTAATTGTTGCCAAAAAAAGCTTACGAGATATATTTATTTATTGTTTTCAGCATAAAATGAATTATGCGTTCATGCGAAAAATAAGAAATTACTAAATGTTAAATTGGTCGATGAGAAAATGACACATTATAATTTTTAAATAAAATAGTAATATTACAAATATAACATATTTCTTCTGAATTTTATTTCACAGCATTTTTTTTTATATACCTCAACTTCAGATTTTTTTTTTTTTTTTAGTATGGCGGATGAAACACGCTTGGCATAAAAGTTAATTCAGCATTATGGTAAAGGTATTTTCTTATTGATAATTCTTGACAATTTTTTATAATTTTGATGCTGAAGTAGATCGGACATTTTTCGCCAAGGAAGAGATAGAAAGAAATACGCAAGCGAAGTGATGACGTCACTGGCCGTTCGTGGATGCAAGAAAAATATTTCCTATGTTAAACGCCCATTGGATTTTTTGTAAAAAATTATTAAAAATCGAGGAAAAATATTTCCCGATTTTAATCCGCATACTTAGGTATAGATATGTATTAGTTATCATGTCCATGCATTAGATTAAGTTATTTTTGTTGTAAAATTGACAAAATTTGAATTTTTTATTTCAAAACTCTAGAAGAAAAAAAAATGGCAAACTTCCATATTCGATTGAAAACACAAATATTTAATTTCAAAGGATGATATTAACACAATAAATATCCAACTAATATACTGATTAAAGGGGAAATGATAAATATTCTATCATAATTTGAAGTCAAATTTGTTTCCAAATGTCTAAATAAAGTATCTGATATAAGATACTAATATGTTGTAGCGGAATAGATTTGATATCGGTCATCCTTGGTAGAAAAATAAAATATCGCCAAATAATTTGGCGAACATAATTTAATTCCTTTCAAAAATCATTGTTATTTTAACAACTTATTTTAAGACAGTAATGAATAATATGAAACAATATTTCGTACAATGCATATTACGAAAATATACATCTGGCATGTATATTTTCGTATTACGTTTTTGATCACCAAATACATTAAGCGCCAAGAACGACATAGTTTTGAAATTTAAAATTAAAAATTTGTCAATTTGACAGCAAAATAACTCAATCTAACACATGCACATGATAACTAATACATATGTGTACCCAAATATGGGGATTAAAATCGGGAAATAATTTTCTTCGATTTTTAATCATTTTTTACAAAAAATCCAATGGGCGATTGACATAGGAAATCATTTTCTTGCATCCACGGACGGTCAGTGACGTCACTTTTCGCTTGCGTATAGGAACAATAATCGCATAAATTATATTTTGGTCTAAAACGGCAACAAAAATTTAAAAGTCGCCAAGGGCATTAAGGCTGTACCATGATCAAGTTTGCATATTAATTTATTTATTTTTCTATATACCAACTACTATTAACTAAGCATGAAGTATATATAACCACAAAATAATAATTGTCTCATGCGATAGAAGTTGCCGATCATAGCATATTGTAATATTATATGTGGCTTGAAATTGCTGTCATTCTATGGTTGATTGATTAAATCAAATAAATATAGGAAATAACTTGAGAGCAAATATTATGTACATCACATATAAGGTTGTTCATATGTAACTGGGATTCAGATATAAAAGAGCTACCTCAATTTTTTCGATACTGTCCGTATCGAAACTGTTATGTATGATATGCAACCAAATGAAAGCCCACGGGTAAGCCATTGTCGCAGGCAATAGGGACAGGCACCGGAGATTGCAAGGACGAACAAGGCGCTGCCTAAGGTAGTGGAAACCCAAAGCAAGCTTTTGACCGATTTCAGTTTTTTTTTTTTTTTTTTTTTCATAAAGCATATAGAAAAGAGTTTGCCAGCGAAGCGGGCAATGCCGTCCAAAATTGTTTAAGAACTAAAATATTATCCAACAATTCGCCGGGAAATGAAAAAAAAAAAAAACATTTATTTGTAAAAAAAAAAAAAAAAAATGAAACTCATAAATATTATATGAATTTCACCACATAGTTAAAATTTTAATTAACCAGTCACCAAATTATTATTAGAACCAGATTAATATTGTGCAATATTGAACTAAAATCTACAAAGAAAGGTTTCGAAATAAAATTCATAATTGACGACCCAGTTTTTATACTTCCACAACGCAGTACTGTTTTAGTACAGAATCCCTATGGACGAATTTTAAATTTTTATCGCCATGTTGGAGATAACTTTTTATTTATTTATTTTGGAATTTTATTTTGGCTTTCAATGAGTTACAAATTTTTTTGAGTGTACTTTATCAGACTCTGTTTTGCACAGCACCACAATGATAAGGTTTCATTTCATTACATATTATGATCAAACCGTCAGTTCCCACACATACACATCAAAATTTCCACGTGAACGAAGTCGCGGGTAACAGCTAGTACTATATATAGGTAACTACTGTAAAGAATTTATGTGTTTAAAGAAAAACAAAAAAAGAGAATTACAAACCAATGCGCAGAATTGCCGCAAAAGGAAATGAAAAACTTTAATATAGGAATAATTTATCAATGAATAAAATGAAATAAAACCCCCCAAAACACTGATGTCTTCATCAGGGAGGCCGCTCAGTGTAGAGTTGAAAAGAAGTTTCTGAAAGAACAGTAGCAATTAGCTAATAACTATATTTAGCCCCCAACTTCTCACCAAACAGAAACCGTACAGATACAGACAGAATTCCATTCCTGGATCTTAATATAAAGAGAAATAAAGATAAATAGCTTATTGGTTTATACGATAAAAGGAAAGGTTTTGATTTTAAAGTAAACAGTCTCATCAATTGGTTTTCATATATCAGTAGAGAAGTTTTGAAAAATATCATGTTCAGCCAGTTAAAAAGAATTCGCAATATTTGCAATAATGATAATGATTTAAAATATGCTTTTGAAGACTTAAGAAAAACATTGCAAAATATCTGTTACCCGTCTCAATTTTTAATCGAGTGTTTCCAGTTTTTTCCTCTTTCGGGTTGTTCTAGTTCCTCAATAAAGGGCGATATTTAAGTAATGACGAGTTGCCCCGGCGGCCGAAGAGGTTTAGTTTATCATGTACGGGTTTTCATTTTATAGTATTTCATTTTATTTTATTTCATTTATATACTTTCTTTTTCACATTTCGTAATTTATTGTATTATTGTATATTTTATATATATTAAATTGATGTAATTGTACTACTTTCGTAATTTTGGTAATTTTATAATTGTTTTTGGAATTTTTAAATTGTTTGTATGTCAGATTTTTTCTCAGTTAATAGTGGTTTTATGTTTGGTGATAAGTTGGGGACTAAGTATAGTTATTAGCTAATTGCTACTGTCCTTTCAGAAACTTCTCTTTCACCCCTACACTGAGCCTCCCTGATGAAGACCTCAGTGTTTTTTCATCTCATTTTATTCATTGATAATATTTTCCTATATATATATATATATATATATATTCAGTTTAACTGAAGATACCCATGCGCTATAGAGTAGATCCCACCATTAAGAATACATATTTTGTCGTGGAATTGTGTTAGAGATATCTTATTTTGCATTTTGTGTAAGGTCTATGGTTTTCTTGAACATTTCTACTTTTCTGAGATACATCATTTCATGGACATTTCAAATCTGTTTTTGTTTTTTTTTCAATCAGATTTTTTTACTGAAAAGAGGTTGTCTGCAACAGACATACAAGCTAACTAATGACACCTCTCTACCAAAGATCTCTATTCATGCTGTCATCAACAGGTAGGCCACGATTTGACATTGCCTCAACCACGCCAGTCAGCCACGTTTTCCTGATCCTACCACTTCTTCGCCTACCCGCAGGTACCATTAAAAAATTTGCTTTGGGAGTCTCTCCTATCACATGCGCATAATATGTTCAAACCAAATGAGCTGTTTTTCCTCAATTTTCTGGACACTATTCTTCTCCACACTCATCATTTCTCTGATTATCTCATTACGAATTCTTTCTAATTTCGACTTTTGAGCAGATCTTCGCCAGAAGTCCATTTCCGTAACCAGTAATATTTCTCTCTGTTTCTTCTTCAAAGTCCAGGTTTCGGAACCATATAGAACTATGCAATATTGTATTCTAAATGTTTATTTCCGTATTTATTGTGATTATTACTCCACAGAACTGAGTTCAGCATGCCGATAACCTTTCTGCCCTCAACAATTCTCCTCTCAATTTCTCTATCCGAGGAACTGTCTGTTTGTACGATTGATCCCAAACATTTAAAATGATCAATAGTTTCTATTCCAAACTCATTCAATTCAATTTTACTCAACTGGTTTGCACTTAAATATTCGGTTTTTGATTCATTTTTAGTTAGTCCAATTTCAGATACGCTTCATTCAATTTTCGCAGGGCAAAAGCTGCCTCTTCATCGTTTTGGACAATGATCACCTGATCATCCACAAAAAGCAAATTATTTAACGATTTACTTGGCGTTATCTGAAGTCTCACATTACCACACATTTGTGACCATTGTCTCAGGGCCACCTCAAGATAAATCATAAAAAGGGTTGGAGAAAGAATACATTCTTGTAAGAGCCCTTTCGAATTATTGAAACTTCTCGATATAGTCTTCCCCATCTTAATGTGACACTTGTTTTGGTCATAAATTTCCTTTATTGCGTTTAGCAAGGAAATATTAATATTTATCTCCTTCAAAACTTTCCATAAGAATTTCCTTGGAACACTGTCATAGGCTTTCTCTACGTGAAAAAAATCATACCGATTTCTTTGTTTCTTGCCTCATATTTTTCTAAAATCTATCGGACTGTAAAAATGTGATCAACATATGAATGTCCCGAAGTAAAACCACAGTCTATTTCAGAGCTAGTAAATTCACGTTTTAAGTGTTTATTAAAAATTTTGCTCATAATCCTCATGACTGGATTTGTCACACAAATCCCTCTGTAATTTTTACAGAATTTCCGATCCACTTTTTTGAAGATTGATATTATATACCCCATTTTCATTTCTTCAGATATATTTCCACCACTTGTAATATTACTATTTAATTTAGTGATTAATTTTCAAACTTTACCAAACCGTACTTAAAAAGCTCCAAGCATAATCCACCTAGGCAAGCTGCTTTACCGTTTTTCATAGACTTTATCACTTTGTCAGTTTCTTCGTATGAAATTTGTAACATTCTTGGGTATTCACTGATGTTATCCTCCATAAACTCGACTCTGTCCTCTATCAGGAGTTTCTCATAATAGTTCGTCGATTCATTTATACTGATAAGATTCAGTCCTATCTTGTAGCTAGGCTGTTGCCGCAAAGCTTTCAGGTTTGACCAAGATTCAGCTGTGCGTCTGTATCCGATTTTACTATTTATATCTGCGCAAACCCTGTCCCAAGCATCATTTTGCGCCTTTCTAACAGCTTGTTTTAGACGTTTCTTAATTTCAATATGCCTGTCTTTGTCATCCTCATCACTCGATTTCAGCCACTTAAGTAGCCCTCCTTTTTTCTTCGATGAGCTCCAAAGTTTCTACATTGATCCAATTGTTAATCTTTCTTCCCTTTTCACACAGTCCAACACTTCGAGAGCCTCTTTTCATATTTTTATCATACCTAAGTATAAATTCCTCAGCAGTTCCTTCTTTATTTTTTTCTAATTCAATATTGAGTATGTTTTCAAAATAATGTGCAATACTCTCATCTTGTAGTAACTTCGTTTTAAAGAGAGTATATTCTTGAAATAAAGTCTTTGACTTTTCCTCACTCGTCTTTTTTTTTTTTTTTTTTTTTTTTACGAATCCAAGGAAAACCCACCGTGGACATCACAAGGTAATGATCGAACCCACAATGTGATCCTCTAAAAACTCTAACATCAAAGACAGAAATCGTGTCACATTGTTTAGTAATAACATAGTCAATTATTGATTTCAATTGTCTGGTAACCTGTCTCCATGTAAATTTATTTATTTATTATTATTAATATTTTAGGAATACTTTTAACAGTCTATTTTCATTGTCCTGTGATTTAATGGTATTTATTTTTGCCTTAAGACATACGAATTCACGAATGAATCACTAATAAAAGAGGTTGTTTGATAACAATTAGCAATACAAATATGCAAGAAATTCTAAGGAATATATAGCAAGATTCGCTTTTTTACAGAAAATTTCATTTTTATTTTATTTTATTTTAAATCAAAGGATTTAAAAAAGAAAGAAAAAAAAGTGTAAACATCGTAGAGAATTGAATTTCATATTTTAACAATATTAACATACTCGTATGTATGTGTATATGCGTGTGATTGTAAAAAACGGGAAATAAATGGATTGTTCTCTGAATAATATAAGAACTACGTAAATATCCATACGTTTAGACGAATAATAATAATAATAATAATAAATAATCCGCAACTGTTCTTTAAATAGCGACTAATTTTAACAAAGATAATTGAGAAAACATACCGAGAAAAAAATATTCACACTAATGGACAGTTACGCATACTGTAATAAATATTCATAGTATTTTAATGATAATATGAAATGCTTAAAAACAGAAATGCAATCTAAAGATACGTTTCAAGTTTAACAAATTTAAATTAATATCGACTACTCCCTTATGCTGTACTTTTCGAAATTTGGAAAGCACTAACTTTTAAGCAAAATTATTTAACCCTTGTGTCTAAAATTGTAAACTGCTATTAACGATAATTTCGCCCGCAAAATTATTACACCTACGTTCATCCATTAGTCTCTGTTAATTTCATAATTAAAAGTATCTTATTCGAATACTTTCCTTTGGGAGATACATAAATTTAAAATTGTTCTTTGCAAACTTTAAAGTAAATATTCAAACGCAATGAATTAAGATTTTCTTTTTAATAATTAAATTTTGAAAATTACATATTTTACATGCACTGTGAGCATAAATGTCTTAAATTGGGTTACAGAAGTGTCTTATATGGATAGTCATTTTTTTAAGCAAAAAAAAAAAAAAAAAAAAAAAACAAAAAAAAAAAAAAAAAAAGGTTTTAAGACACCTTTTTGCATCTGAAATTAAGGCATTGCAAATGTCTTAAAACACCGCCATATTTTATGCTTAAAACACCGTTATATAGGCTTAAAAACACTACCGTTTTTAAGGCTAAATGTATATATATATATATATATATATATATATTAATGATGTATATTAATACATAATATATATATATATATATATATATATATATATATATATATATATATATATATATATATATATGTATATATATATATGTATAAATATGATGCGCGATTATGTTTTTCTGTTAAAAATAGAATTTATATTTGTTTAAAGAGTTTATGAAATATTTAAAATAGTATAATGATGTAAATGATGAAACCATTTGTTTTAAATGTCATGTATATCATGTAAACCGATGTTTAGGAATTTTAACAGGTAATGAGAATTAATTTGGAGATACATGTATGAAAATTGGGTGCAAGGTGTATGCATATCGACTAGTTTATACATAATAGCTAAGGTCTCTTCCTTTTCTTTTCTTTTTTAATTTTATTTTTATTTATATATATATATATATATATCACGATTTCAAACTGGTTTTCAGTGTAGAATTTAATTGAAAATATAGTATTTAAAGCATTTTGTTTTCTTTATAGTTACTTCCATTTAAAATACGAATTTAAAATGTGAATTCTATTTAAAATAATTACTATATAAAATGTAAGAATTAACTTTACAAATTATCAAAATTGTTAGAATGATTGTGGTTTGGGGATATTGTTGTAGGCGAATGTTTTCCAGAATTATTTAGTTGGAGTTTATTTTAAAGGTTTGGAAGTATAAAAGTAATTCTCCAGTGATCTTAATTTGAAATCGTATTTCTATTTAATTCCTATTTAATTTTTTTTTTTTTTTTTTTTAAAGTTCACACAAATTTAATATTGAGGACAATTAGTGACTAATAATGCTGCGAGCTAAAGATTTTTGTAGTAAAGGTAAGAGGTTTGCTTTATATTCGAAGCTAACCAGTGTGCTTTAAATTAGTTTAAAAATATAAAATTCAATATCAAAGAGTAGCTTTATCTTTCAACCTTACATTAACTAAATTCTTTTCCAAATTTTGAAAATAGGTATTGCGTCTAATTTCGTTATTTTATTCTCATAAGGTACACTTTTACAACATAATGTTAAAAGGTACGAGTTAATTTCACGTTGTGTTTAGTTTATATCGATAACTATCCCTTCGAGTTAAATGTCAAGATTATATTTTTCCGCGTCAAATGCCGTTAGCGACTATATTTCTACAATTGTTACAATGCTTTCGAATTGAAGCAAAATCCCGGAACGGTTCAGTTCGCTATAAGTATAGTCCAAAAGGCGATACAAAAAATTGGTTTGATAATTTTGCATCTTGTAGCTTGGGTCAAAAACCCGATATATATATTTATCTAGAGCAAAATATTAGGCATGTTTTTCCTAGCTTAACATACGAAGCTACGTTCGTCAACAAATTTATAACTGTAAAATTACATAAATTGATCAATCGATTTTTATTTTATTTTGCTGAGTAAATTTGACATTTTGAACTGCTTAAAATGACTCATTTGCATCTATTTCCCTAAATCCCCCCCTTTTCCTCCTTAAGGAACGGGGGAGCAATAAAAACGTCTCCAAGTACAACTGTAACCATGCTTCAAATTATAGATTAATTTGAAGCAGTAAGATTAATTTTTTATGTGTGGTTTGGTTATGCGTTCCCAACACGCACTATAAATGGATTTTACGAAATCCCCCCTTACCTCCCCCCAGTAAGGAGAGGGGGAGCACATACACGTTTTTAAGACTAAATGTTCTCCAAATTATTTCAGGAAAGCGATTTTGTTTATATGTCAGTTGGTTATGCATACTCAACACACACACTCCAAAGGAGTTTGTTTAATTCCACCATATTGCTCTTCGGGGTGTTCTGTGGACAAAAAATATGTTCACATGCGTAACTCTGCTCCGAATTATCTTAAAAAAGAATTTTTTAATGTGCGGGATGGTTATGCTTTTCCAACGCGCTCTATAAAGGAATTTTATGAATATTCATCTTCCCCTTTCTTTAAGGACAATGGGGAAACACATTAATAAAAGTAATTCTGCTCAAAATTATATCAGGAAAGCAATTTTTGTATGCGTCAATTGGTTATGCGTAATATTCATGCACACTACAAAGTGATTTTTTTTTTATTCCGTCCTATACCCTCCTTGGAGGCTGGGGGAGAAAACAAACAAAAACCTTTCCATGCGTAACACTGTTCCAAATTATCTTAGAATGGCAATTTTTATTGTGTAGGCTGCTTTTACGTACTCAACAAACTCTACAAAATGATTTGGGAAAATTCCACCCTTCTGATCTTGGGGGGTGGGGACAAAAAAATGTATTAATGTGTAACTCTGCACTAATTTATCTTAGAAGGAAAATTTTTTATGTGGGGATCGGATTATATGTATCTAACTCGTAGTATAAAGAGATTTTGCAAAATTCCTTCTCCTTCACTCTTTTAACACGTTTTAAAATATAACTCTGCTCCAAAAAGTCTCAGGATCTCGATTTTTGCCCTCGGTTAGGTATGTGTATGCAACATGCTCTATTAAGGGATTTTATGAAATTACTCACTTCTCTCCCTCCTTTAGACCGGGCGGGGAAAAAAAATTTTTCAAGCTAAAATAAGCACCATATTACCTTAGAATGCGAATTCTAATGTGTGTGTGTTGATTAAGTGTTTGCAATATGCACTTTATAGGGATTTTTCAAAATCTTCAACTTTACCCGCGAGGAAGGGGGGATTAAAAAGGATGCAAAGCTCCGCCGAAAGCATTGGGACTCCAGATTCGACGTGTGGCGAGCAGGAATTTTAACTTATACTTTGTCTAATTTCTTTCTTCTTTTTTTTTTTTTTTTTTTTTTTTTTTTTTTTGTAGATTTTTCTTATTATTAATGATATGGTATTTTGAGAATTCATTTCATTTTATGTTGATAAAAAAAAAAAAAAAAAAAAAAACACTCGTAAAGAATTTAGGCAACAAATTATAATTTAAATGGCTACTTTTAGAGGTATTACTGGTTATTAATTCCATACTTAATTTAAAACAATTTAATTAAAACTCGAAAATTAGATTTTGAGGGGCATCAGAGCAGGTCATAATGAGTCATCATGCGAATTTGTATATGTCTGCGATCAGCCGTTTCCTTAAAAAGCTCCGGATATGCACTGGTAAACACACACACATCTTATTATATTATATATATATATATATATATATATATATATATATATATATATATAGAGAGAGAGAGAGAGAGAGAGAGAGAGAGAGTCATGCAGAGTGTAGGATGAAAAAAAAAAAAAAAATAGAAAATGACGATCATGTATCAGAATTTGTCACAAGAACCGAAAAGAGTTTTATCTGGTAATAATTTTGTAAAAAGGTGAAATACATGCACAATACTCGCTTGAATATTCTTCATAAAATTCCCGTATTTACAGAAAAATAAACTGAAAATTTACAGTAATAATTTATAAACTGATAAAGAGTAAGATTGTCTATGCACTAATAAAAATTATTTAATCAGAAAAAAACAATGAAAATTAAAAAGTAGAAACAAGCTCAAAAGCTAAATAGTTTCATCTTCAGGATTTTCGGGCACTTCAGTTAAAAAAAAAAAAAAAAAAAAAAAAAAAAAAAGTGTGTATTTGGAATACGGATATTAAATCATGATTGAACCAATATTTCTAGTTGGCATTCAAAATACTCAAAGACTTAAACTCTCTATACGATTTATCAAGTTTAAGGGTTCCAAAAATATGTCTAAAGAAATAAATTGCACTAATCAAAATTCTTTAATCAGAAAAAACAATGAAAATTAAAAAGTTGAAAAATGCTTAAAAGATAAATAGTTTCATCTTCAGGATTTTCTGGCACTTCAGTAAAAAAAAAAAAAAAAAAAAAAAAAGTAGTGGGCGTATGGAATTACAAATGATAAATCATGATTGAACTAATATTTCTTGTTGGCATTCAAAATACTCAATGAGTTAAACTCTCTATAGCATTTATCAAGTTTAAGGGATCCAAAAATATGTCTAAAGAAAAAAATAAGTTAATTTACTTTTACTGCAATAGTACATATACATACTATAACAATATAATAAATGTTTATACATATAACGAAAAAAAAAATCGAAACTGCCAAACCCTCTGGGTTTGTTCAAATCACTATTTTCTTAAAATTACGTCTGTGTTATTAATCCGCGAAAATCTCGAAAGTTTATTAGGACAATATTTATGTTTAAACTTTTTGGTAATAAAAAATCTTAAAATGTCCACTAGTCTGTCTTTTTCATAAATCAAGTGATTTATGTATATATATATAAGGCAAATTTAGAAACAAATTTTATTTAGTGTTGAAATAATAAAAATATGTTCAGAGAGATTCTTAACATTTATACATCTTTTTCATTTATTTATTTATTTATTATCTTTTTTTTTTTTTTTTTTTTTTTTTTTTTAAATAATCACAAAAACCCTTTATCAATAAAATTTAAAACTGTATATATTCATATATATATATATATATATATACTTACGAATACTCAGGTATATGTGTGTCATACCTACACAAAAACCACATAGAAGAAATGAAGAAAAAAAATTAAAAATACCATTTTTAAACCCTTTAAATAAAAAAAAAAAAAAAAAAAAAAAAAAAAAAACAGAAATATTTCCTAAAAGAGCAATTTACTTTTTTCTCAAACATCTAAATGCATTTTTTTTTTTCCTCAAAAAAAAAAAAATCTGTATTTTATGAGAGTTTTTATTTATTTTTTATTTATTTATTTATTTTATTTTATTTTTTTTTTTTTTTTTGTACGAAAGAAAAGGAAGGAACTTCACAAATTGAATCGAAGTCGGATGTTTAAAGTTTTTATAATGTTCAGATGTATTTGGTTCTACAGTTTTTCTCATTGAATATTAGTTTTTTTTTTTTTTTCTGTATCTCCTATAAGGCAACGTCCTCTTTTGTAATATCATTGCCATTTTATATTGTAAGGAAATATACAGCCAAAGTCTAACTAAAATACCGATAAAAATAGTTTTATTAGTATATCATTTTTAAGAAAGATATTTCATCTTTATTCATTTTTATATAACAGTATTACTTTTTGTATTCTTTGCTAAAATTATTAAATGAGAATAAAGAAAAAAAATATATATATATATATATATTTCCTTGCTGTTCAGATCAAATTAAGAGCTGAAAGTAACCATCAATTGGAAGTATATACTTTTCAGTATTTGATAAGTATATTACTTATTTAATCAAGATAAATGCATTTAGACATAACGGATTCAAGTTAATTTTTATAAAGAGTTTTTTTTTTTTTTTTTTTTTTTCGTTTATCATTACAATTGAATAGTTTTCAGGTACAGATTAACAGTAAATTGTAAATCTAGCAAATTACAGCCTTAAATTAAATCTTTTTTTCATAATCAATGAAAATTGTTTTTGTTTGTGGAATTTGTTTTAATTAAAACAATATGTTGCAATTATTATACATTATTTACAGGGATGGAACACGGGCGCAGAATTCATACCACTATCAATGTACGAAAATTTTCTACTTCATAAATCGACGGTATTATAGGTAGAGAAATTTCTTAAACGGATTCCGGTATGAATTCTGCGCCCGTGTTCCATCCCTGTATTTATTTAATAAATAAATAAATAAATAAATAAATAACTCTTATACTATTATGTATATATACTAACATAAGCATATAGCTATTCAGAATTATAAATGACGAGTTAAGTAATATTTGTTATGAAAAAATATTATAGGCCTGTAATATGAAACTTTTGCACGCATGAGTGTTCATTTTTTAACATTTTTGCGTGTATTTTTGAAAGATATTTGGAAAGAAATGTTTTACTTTAAAATATCTTTTAAAAATATAGGATAAAAGCTTGTATCTTTTAAAAATGCATGATATAGTTTTCCTTTCTTTAAATGAGTATTGTTATTTATCACTGTTTACGCTTAACAGCGGACCAAGTGTAATTTGCCTAAATTTAATGAATAGAATAACAAAGAATATAACAAAAATTTATTTCTTAAACTATTACTTTTAAATTTTAATAAGAAACTATTACGTGTATGGTTTCATAAGAAATTATTACTGATATGGTTAAGCTAAAAGATTTTTATTTATTTTATTACTAGCTGGCTTTGCCCGCTTCGCTGGACATTATATTTAAATGAATTGTCAAAATCCCATATCTTTATTAATAATCTAAGTTCTCGCTGTGATCCATAGAGGTTTTTCTCGCTCGCAACATGAGGAGTATGGGTCCCTTCGGCAGCAACTTACTCACTTCTTACTTCCCCGTTCTCAGCGGGTAAGTTCAAAGTTTTGCAAAATCCCTCCAATGTACATGTTGCGTACACTTAATCAATATCCACACAACAAAATTTGTCAGTCTAAGACAATTTAAAGCGAATTCAAACGGGAAAACATGTTTTTACATATGTTTATTACCCTCCGACCACGGGAAGTGGGATAAGGGAAGGGGAATTTCAAATTTGGTAAAATTACGTTACAATAAGTGTCGGATACGTACAAACAATTTACGCACCATATTTCATGACCACAGATTCCATAGATTTCCCAAGACAAATTTAGCACTAGAAGGGGGAGTTTCGGTATTAAAAAAAAAAAAAAAAAAAAAAAAAAAAGCATGGCTGTTTTTAATAACTTTGTACCATTTTTATTAGAGTTCTATTCAAAAACACGGAATTTCTGATATTTCCTCCCGATAACCGATTTTCCCCCTCTCTCCTGTGAGATTCGAAAATGCCAAAATTGCAGATATTACTTTATTTGTACTCAATTCTAGTGTCCCCGTGTCCAATTTCTTCACCGTGAAGTTATTCGAGGCCGAATTATGCTTACAAACTGTTTTTTTCTTCCTACCCCCCAGGAGGAAAGAGGGGAAATTTCAATAAATCCTGTAACTTTAGAGCTCGGATACATATAACAATCCAAACACCAAACTTTGTGACCGCAGCTCTCATAAGTTTCCCAGGATAAATTTAGCGCTAAAAGGGGTGTCTCGAATTTGCTCTTCGTAACACATAAACCATCCACCACAGATAACAGATACAAAAATGACAAATACAGAAAAAAAAAAAATCAGAAATGTGTTTTATAAATAACCTAAAATAAACACATGGCTGTTTTCAACATCTTAGATACATTTTTGGTAGAGTTTCAAAAATCCGGAATTTTGTAAGTTTCCTGCCTAAATCGATTTTTCTCCTCCCTCCCCTTACAAATAGAAATTTCCTGAATCATAGATAATGTTTTATTTGTTCTAATGTGTAGTCTCCCCGTGGCATAGTATAGCATAGTTGGCATAGTTAGGTTATATGTCGTAGTAGTGCTGCGCAGATGGGCAATTGGCGACGGTCTTGGACACACCCCTAGAGGTGGTACGGAGACATGGCATCACAATTTTGATCCTCCACGGCATGGATGGCTCTCCCGCTTCGTTGACCACCAGAGGTATAATTTTTGATGGGAACATGGAGGACATTGCGGCCACGACGGGTTTTACGTGCACCAGCCACCATTAGTGTGCACGACGGTCTTTGGCCGGCTCGAGTACCGAACCCTCAATCTTCCAGTTACGAGACCGGCGCCCTACTGACTGGGCTACCACGGCCCGTAGTCTCCCCGTGTGAAATTTTTAACACTCTGAAGTAATTTAGAGCCGAATTATGTTTACAAAGAGGATTATACATTCGGCCCCTCGAAGGGTGCAACGGGTGTAATTTCGGTAAATCCCGTTACTTTAGGTGTCGGATACATATGGACAAACCAAGCACCAATACTTGTGACCGCAGTTTCCATATATTTATCAGGAAAAATTTAGCTCTAAAAGGGGTGTCTCGATTTTTCAGCTACGTAACACCCCCCCCCCCCCCAAAAAAAAAAAAAAAAAAAAAAAAAAAAATCGCAAATCACAAAAAACAAAAATGTGTTTTTATAAATAACCTAAAACCTGTTTTTTTTTTTTTTTTTTTTTTTAATTTCAAAAACCTTTTATCAATAAAATTTTAAACTGTATATATTCATATATATATATATAATTACGAATACTCAGGTATATGTGTATCATACCTACACAAAAACCAAATAGAAAAATTATTTGTTATGAAGAAAAAAAAAAATAAAAATACCATTTTTAAACCCTTTAATTTACAATAATAATAATAATAATAATAATAATAATAATAATAATAATAATAAAATAAAATAAAACTTTGCAAATCACAAAAAACAAAAATGTGTTTTTATAAATAACCTAAGAAAGTCGCATATCTTTTTTCAAAATCTTTGTGCCACTTTTAGCAGAGTTCTACTCAAATATCAGGAATTTGTGAAGTTTCCCTCCGAAAATCGATTTCCCCCCATTCTTCCCCTTAAAAATCGAAAATTCCCAAATCGTAGATAGTATTTTATTTGTACCCATGTCTAATCTCCCCATGTGCAATTTATTCGCTGTGAAGTAATTTGGAACCGATTTATGTTTACAGACGTGTGTTCCTTTTGTTCCTGACCAATGGGGGAACGGAGGGGAAATTTTAAAATCTTAATAGACATAATTTTAAGTTGGGTAAAGATCTGAGTTTCTGCCTCACGCTGTTGAATTCCGTCCAGCCGTTCTTAAGGGATGCCCGGACAAAAATTGAGCGTATGGAATTTGCGAAATCTCCCGCCAAAAATCAAATTTTCCCCCTCTCTCCGTTTAAAAATCGAAGATTCCAAAATCGCAGATAGTATTTTATTTGTACTCATGTCTAGTATCACCATGTGCAATTTCTGTACTGTGAAGGAATTTTGGAGAAGAGTTATGCTTACATACGTGTTTTTGATATTTGCCCCCGAAGGGGGAATGGAGGGGGCTTTCAAAAATATTGATAGATATAATTTTAGGTTGGATACATTCCTAAACTCCTGCCAAGCGCCATTGAATTCTGTCCAGCCGTTCTCAACTGATGTCCGGACAAAAATATCGGACAAACATGCGGACACTATGACACACACACACACACACACAGGCAATTTTTTCTGAAGTCGTTTTCGGCTTTCGTGGTATGTGAAACGTGAAGATATCGCAAAATGTTTTGATTACGACAAATTTACAGACAAGAGTCTGATTTTATTGACATAGACTATTATTTTATTTTTATTATATCTCTCAGGCTTTATCACCTCATTCAGTGTGCAAAAACTATTTAAAAAAAATGTTTATTGCAATCTATTAATATTTATTGTGTTATTAATATTTATTAATCGTGGTATCCTTTTACTTGAAGTAGTTATGTATATAGTTTTACTAATTTTCAATTTAAAGTCTTAGTTTGTGCAACTTTAGTGGGGAAATTAATGTTTAATTTGGTATTAATTTATTTCCTTTTCTTTCATTTTTTTTCGAAGTAAAACGTGTTATAATTTGTACAACTTTTTTTGCATAATGAATGAACCATATACAACAAACATAATACTCAAAAATGAACTTGGGCATAAAACAAATGTAACATTATTACGCATTTCCTTTCTTTTTTTCTTTTTTTTCTTTCCTTCAGAAAGCAGATGACACAGAAAATTTTCATTCGAATTTCAATAATATGTTTGGTTTAAAAAACTTAAAGAAATGTATGTTTAAGTGTATAGAAAGTTACATATAAATATAATAAGTATTTTGTTTTTAACACAATATGTATTTGTTTTATTTTCAATTAAATATCACTTATATACAGTAAAATCAAAGTATTCGTTGAATTGTATTATTGAAGAAATTGCACGATTTCACATCCATTACTTATATTAAAAATAATAAAATAAATAAAATAAATAAAATAAATAATAAAAACATAAATTTAAATACTTAAAATATCAATATCATGATTTTTTTTCTTTAATTTTGTGAATAATTTCAATTTTTATTTGTAAAAATTAGCTTAGTATAAATGCATTATTTTAATTCCATAAATGACATAAAAAATAATATTATGTGTAAATATGTTGCCATATATATATATATATATATATATCTATATCATTATATAAAGCGCAAAAAATTGTTTGTTTGTGGAGGGTAATCTCTGAAACTACTGAACCGATTTAAAAACTTCTTTCACTGACCGAAAGCTACAGTATGCCATATTGTTATAGGCTATATTTAATTTTGATAAAATAAATTTTAGTTTAAAATCTGAGCATTTTAATTAAAATCCCCATAGAAGACGTAATAGAAATGGAAATAATGAAATATTAAAAAAATTAGCTGCTGCCAACATAAAAGAAACATTTACATATTCATTTCGTTTTTAAAATATCTTGACGTGAAAAGAAAAGAAATATATTTGCACGTGCATTAAATTGAAATTCATATAAAGCTTTTTTAATTGTTAAACTTACACGTTAAATCTGACGTCATTATAGAATTAAAAGTGTTTATTTTTCTAATAATTTATTTTGATATGATATGATATAATATCTAAGCATCAATGTTTAAACCACGGAGTCTTTATTACTCCGTGGTTTAAACTGATGTGTGTAAACCTTATTACTCCGTGGTGTAAACGAAATTGGAATTTAAAAATAAATAAATAAATAAAATAAAATAAAATAAAATAAGAAATTCTATTTTATAATATTATTTATTTTAATTTATAATTGTTGCCAAAAAGATTTACGAATTAATTTATTTTTAGACATATAATAAAATATATTTTCACGCGAACAATAATATAAAAAGTGAACTGGATTTTTTGTAAAAAAATAATAAAGATCGAGGAAAATTATTTCCCCATTTTAATCCCCATATTTGGATATAGATATGTATTAGTTATCATGTGCATCCGTTAGATTAAATTGCTTTTGTTGTAAAATTGATAAAATTGGAATTTTAAATTTCAAAACTCTAGAAAAAAAAATGGCAAATTTCCATATTCGATTGAAAACATAAACATTTCATTTCAAAGGATGATATTTACACAATAAACATCCAACTAATAAACTAATTAAAAGGGAAAGGATAAATATTCTATCATAATTTGAAGTCAAATTTGTTTTCAAATGTCTAAATAAAGTATCTGATATAATATACTAATATGTTGCAGCGGAATAGATTTGATATCCGTCATCCTTGGCAGAAAAAAAAAATATCGCCAAATTATCTGGCGAATATAATTTAATTCCTTTCAAAAATCATGGTTATTTTAAAAACTTACATTAAGAGTGTAACGAATAATATGAAACAATATTTCGTACAATACATATTACGAAAATATACATCTGGCATGTATATTTTCGTATTACGTTTTTGATCGCCAAATACAAAAAACGCCAAGGGTGACAGTTTTGAAATTTAAAATTAAAATTTTGTCAATTTGACAGCAAAATAACTCAATCTAACGCATGCATACAATAACTAATACATATCTATACCCAAATATGAGGATTAAAATCGGGAAATAATTCTTCTAGAATTTTAATTAAAAAAAAAAAAATCCAATGAGCGATTAACATGGAAAATCTTTTTCTTGCATCCACGGGCGGTCAGTGATGTCATACTTCGCTTGCGTATTGAGATGTTTAAATTTATTTGGCGACTATTTTTAGCAACTAACAGTTATGGCAAGTAGCTCAATATACATAGCGCATTCAGCCATTACTGAAATGTAAATAGCATTTAATTATTTGAGTTACATTATGTTGACTGGAAACCTATTTAATATACCTATGCTCTATAGCTATACTAATATAAATAAAAGAAAGGTTTATATGCATATGTAGAGAACGATCGCTAGAACTAAAAAGCCGATTGCATTTTTTTTTTTTTCTTTCAATAATCAAAAGTTACACTGTCTTTCTCTAAGTGCTAGAAGCTATAATAAATTTTGGTAAAATAAATTTTTAATTCAAATTTTCAATATTTTAATTGAAAACAAAGCATAGATTTGATATCTATCGTCATTGGCGATTTTTGTATTTAGCGATCGAAAACGTAATACGGAAATCTGTATATTATCGTAGTAAATACGAGATGTATGTGTTTACTTCAATTACCCTACTACCGTAGGTAGTGGAAGTATTGTATAGGTTTTGGCAATTGGTCAGTGTGTATGTATATGTGCACGTGTGTGTGTAATCTTCTGGCTGTCATATCTCCAAAACTAATAAAAATAGAACTACTAAACTTCACAAGTGATTCAGGTCTGGTGTACAGATAAATTTTCCAAATTTTCGTGAAAATTGAAAAACCGGAATTGGGTCATCGAAAACCAGAAATGGGACCCTAAGCCCATATTCAAAAACACCTCTAATGATTTTCTTCAAAGTTGCTATATAAATAATATATTAGATGCCCTTTCGATTGAAAAGTTGCTTAGTTCAGGAAAATTGATAGGCGTCCTCTATAAACAGCTCAATTTCAGACTTCGCAAGTGTGTTCCTTTAAAAACGCCTGTACGGATTTTTTTTAAACTCGCCATGTTAACTTCCTATTAAATATCTTTTTGTATGTAATTATTGTTTTTAGGTCAATAATTGAGTATGTTAAGTTTTGGTAAAAGTTGGTATCTCAAAAACGGCTCTAACGTATTCTTGAAATTTTTTTTCTTTAATCCAATTTAGATAACCTTTCTCAAGTATTACGTGCTTATTACAGGAATATTAACGGTCATCCTGATTAGGTAGTTCAGTTTTAGATCTCGGAAATTCGTGTTTAAAAAAATAACTATCTATTTTTTTCCCCTTATTTTTTAACTCGCTATGCAAACTCTGTTGTATGTGTCTTTATACGTGTATCAAGTTTCTCTTACTCGAAAATCTCAAAAAATGCAAGTAATATCTCCAAAAAATTGTATGTATTACGTGTAATAGTGGGTAATGGAAGTCGTGTGGTTGTTTCACACCAGATTCTGTAATAGTATATATTGTACGAATATTGTTTCATATTATTGATTTCTCCTTTAATATACATTATTAAAATAATAATCAATTATGGAAAAAATTAAATATATTTGCGAAATGAAAAAATAAATAATAATTAAAGCTATTATGACGTCAATTTTATCAAAAACATTTTCATGTCATAGGTTTATTTTTCAATATTTTTACTTTCCGAACACTATAGTGAGGAAAGTATTGTAATCATGTCAAAAATCCGAATTCGAGATTTTGATGTTTCTATACGTTTCGAGGTCCAACGAGTCCGTTTTCACTATTTTTACGATGATGTATGTATGTGTGTGTGTATGTATGTATGTGTGTATGTATGTGTGTATGTCTGTGAGTGAACACGCTAGCGTCTAAACGCTTTGTTCGAATAAGCTGAAAGTTGGTACGTATATTGTAAGTCACCATAGTACGAACCCTATAGATTTTGGTGAATCTAGCACTTATAGTTTTTTTACAGGGACACAAAGAAAAATTCTTTATCATTATGGCCAAGGGACCAAAATCTTAAAATTGCGATAGCATCTAAACGCCTTATTCAATTGAGCAAAAACTTTATACACATATTATAGGTCCCAGATACTCAATCTGTATAGATTTTGGAGAATCTAGCACTTATAATTTTTTTACAGGGACACAAAGAAATATTCTTTGCCAAATTTTTAAAAGTGTGATAGCGTCTAAACGCCTTATTAATCTCAGCAAAGAAATTGTACACATGTTATAGGTCACATTTGAACCAACTGTATAGATTTTGGTGAATCTAGCACTTTTTTTTTTTTTACAGGGACACAAAGAAAAATTCTTTATCTTTATGGCCTATGAGACCAGCGATAGCATCTAAACGCCTTATTCAATTGAGCTGAAAATTTGTATGAATATTATAAATCACTGTTGCACTAACTATAAGCATTTTGGTGAATCTAGCATTTATAGATTTTTACAGGGACACAACGAAAAATTCTTTATCATTGTGATCTAAGGGCTCAAAGTTCAGTAGCGTTAAATAAAACCTCGTGTGATATATGGAGAAAAATATTCAAACACTCTGTTATGGTTTTCTCTTTTTTGTTTGTTTAGCAACTCCTCTTTCTTTATTTTATCTACAAAACTGTTAGTTACTCAATGTTCGGAAAGTCGAGTGGAGTCACTCCAGATTTTTTATTCATGAGTAAAGAAATGTTTCTTTTTATGAAATAAATAAATAAATAAATAAATAGCATTAAGTAAAAATTGCCAACATTTAACAACTAATTAAAAAAAATAATTGTAAAATTATATTTTGACTTTCCAGTTAATAATATTGCCTGACTATAACATATAAACTGATATATTTCTTGATTTTTTACATATCAATCCATCTTTAACTAAAATTTGTTCATCAGTGCGAAGCCGGACGGGTCAGCTAGTATATATATATAATCAGATGCATATACAAATCTCATTACATTTTTCCCTTTAAATGCCGTGTATTGTCGTTTGGAAACATACCCAATTTTTCCTTCTAAAGTATTATTAGAATAATATTGAAGCTTTAATACCTCATATTTTCCGATTGACAACAAATTGATTTTCAGCTGTAAAACATAGTTAAGATAAAGTATGATTTCTTAAAGTATATTTCCCGTGATTTATTTAATGAAATTTAAAACTTTTTTAAATTTATTTGAAAAATAATTAGGCATTTAAGTGTAAACAGAATTTCTTCTGGGAGTAATTCATCTAGTACAAATGTATTATCCATTTTCCATGAAAAATTCAGATTGTGATATAGTCACCTGTTTGACGAAGATTTTTATTTAAACATTAATCGATTTCTTCTTCTGCGGTGACAGTTTCTCCTTCAGGAATTTGTGATAAGAAATCGATCGCATAATACCATTCAACCTGCTTGTCATTTTACAGGGAATATGCAGATTTAGTCATAATACATTTACAAATAACCACTTAAAATGCAGTAGAAAAATTTATATAAGAAACTCCTAATTTTTTCCATATACCCCATAACAAAATATTATAATTACGATAACAGTACCACAAACGTCCGACATACCTGTACTTAACATTTTCTTACTGTGGGTGTTAACATAACGTATATTATATCACACGATTAGTATGTATTTTAGAAGGAAAAAATAATTAAATAATAAAAGCAAAGATTTTATTTTCCAGATTTCGAATTATAATCCAGAAATTATTCTGAAATATATCGTTTTAATTTTTTGTAATAAAAAACAAATATATATATATATATATATAATTTCGTTAAATATTCTTATATATGAAAGAGTTATATTGAACAAATATCAACAATTCCCATTTAATACCGTCTATCCGTGTAGAAACTAATAACAATCTAACAAATTGCAGACTAATATTACTTTTAAATTAAGAATGTTTTCTATAGTTGTTAGAGGTAAAACTTTATTTTGTAAGTATTGTATCACAATTTCTAATTTTTGTATCAATTTTATTCATGAAACATAATAATTTTCAAAGAAATATACAATTAAAATCCCACAACATCGGGAGCACAAACTACATTGGGCTAAAAAGATTTATACGGACACTTCCCGGTCCATGTATGTCTCACGCTTTAGATCCAGCTAAAGAGCAATTGTTCCATTTACCAGAATGAGGAAATACCACCATTTCTTAAAACAAAGAAGGTTTTCAATCTTTTTTAACTCCCCCCCCACCACCCCTATCTGCTTCCAACGACAATCCAACAAGGGACAAGGATACTTTTAAGGGGTTTACTGCGCTGGATTATAAAATTCACACATGTAGTGTCATAATCATGACTCAATTTTAAAGTGAATGAGTTGTACGTTGCAAGTGTTTCAATAGGATTTTCTAGTAATGCAATTTAAAATGCGCAAGGTAACATTTGAATAAATATGGTCTATCACGCTTAGGCCTGAGCTTTCTAGGTTTGTGACGCGAAGCTTTATACGCATGAAGAAAATTTATCCCTGAACAAATTTATGTCTCTGCTATCTTGTGCAGTCGACATATATATATATTTATTTGCTTTTGCTTTTAGTAAACCCTTTCTATAAATTTTTGGACATATTAGCAAAAATATTTTTAAGTGCAGCTATTTACCACAAATATATATATATATAAATAAATAAATAAATAAATAAATAAATAAAATAATATATATATATATATATATATATATATATATATATATATATATATATATATATATATAATTCTAAATAGAGTGAAAAAAATAACATCAACAAATGGAACTGAAAAGGAGCGAAAGTAAAAATGTAGACAAAAGTATCTAAATGACAGGGGGGAGTTGTGACGACCCCACTCCGGTTAAACAAGTTTTACGACCGGTCAACACTACCGGATACCAGATACTGTGTCAAAACTCAGAAAAACTTACATGAAATAGGCAAAGTAAGGATTAAAATCTTAAAGAAACACATTAAAATTCTTTACAAGAAAAACCAAATCAAAATTTTAAAACATAAAGAATTTTAATGTGTTTCTTTAAGATTTTAATCCTTACTTTGCCTATTTTATGTAAGTTTATTCTGAGTTTTGACACAGTATCTGGTATCCGGGAGTGTTGACCGGTCGTAAAACATGTTTAACAGGAGTGGGGTGGTCACAACTCCCCCCTGCCATTTAGATGCTTTTGTCTCCATTTTTACTTTCGCTCCTCTTCAGTTCCATTTGTTGATGTTATTTTTTCATTCTATTTAGAATTATAATGTACATTAGCAAGGAGCAGCATTGCGCTCATCTAATGATACTTTTAGTATGTTAAATTAAAAAAAAATTCCACATTCCTACATTTGTACAATATATATATAAATAACTTCATGACATGTTTCGCATTATTGTTAGTCCAAAGATCCCTATCGAACTGAAGAAATACTACAATATTACATTTGCTAATGTTTATAGCAAAGAGTATTATAGAACGTGTTCATTCTCTTCTTTAATAATTAATCTCGGCTTCAGATCATGATTTTTTTTTTCATTAGAACTGGCTTGGAGATGATAGACAGGAGCGAAATAGTGTATCAAAGATATAAAAATGCCACTACACCATCACTACGCCAATGAAGAACTGAGTTCCATTCTTACGGATGATATGACTGAGTAGGCCAAATCTTAGAATAGCTACTTCACGTAATCTTAATTTCAGTGACTTGAGTTAAGGCAAATAAATACACGTACTTTTGTTGCACAATACAGAATAATTAATATTTAGTTTTACCTCTTTTTATTTCGAGTAATGTGCCAAAAATATCAAGGGGTAATTCAAACCACCACGAAAAAATGAAGTTTGCAATAATATAGACGGTTTTTGACTAAAAAAGTTTTGTACTTATTAATTTCCGCACATCGTGTTATATAATCTGCAATGTATGAATGCATTCCGTTTTTTTTTTTTTTTTTTTTTTTCCGCATCTTTTGACAAATCTATTTAGATATCTTCCAGCACCATAGTAATCAGCTGTAGGCAAGCCATAATGTTCTTTGAAAACCTTTTATTTTCAATGTAAAGGTACGAAGATCCATCTCTTCCGTTTGTAAGCTGGGAAAGTACATAAAAAAAAAAAAAAAAAAAAAAAAAAAAACTTGATTTATAATATAATTTCATTCAATATAGATGTAGTATTCAAAATTTACAACATATTTTTTTTTTCCATGATTGTTTTTGATTTTTCACCATTTAATTGGCTCAAACGTATATAAGTACATTTATAACAAACATGAATAACAGGTACATGAATAACAATCTAGCAGAACTCACAAAGTCTTTTAGAGGGAGATTCACGAATAGGACGTGATACAATCAGTGTTGTGCACGAACGCGTTCATTTGAACGCGTTTCTGAGCGTAGCTCAAAAATTTTGAGTTTTGAGTTGAACTTCGCTCGTTTTTAAAATTATGAACTTGAGTTGAGCGAAGTTCGTTTTATTCACGAACTTGAGCGTGAAAAAGCAATTCAAACTCAAACTCACATTGAATATTTCTGTCTGAAATATGAAAAGGAAAGTAGAAGAAGAAAGGGGCAGAAAAGAGAATAATTGTGCAAAATGGATCCCGGAAAACAGGGCACTTGGGAAAAAAGGCACTGGTAAAAAGGGCACCCGGAAAAAAGGGCACAGGAAAAAAGGTCATTTTTAAAATTCGGAAATCGCAAAAACAATGAACACCAAAGAAGGAATTTAAATAATTATTTTCATAATACGTTTTTAGAAATTTCAATCAATTAAATTGGTACCACTTTCACTTAGTATATATCTGAAGGATGGAGGGGGGGGTCTTGGAGCCGATTGAAAGAGAATAATTGTCTTTATATCACCTTCTTACTGATTTTAATGAAACTTTCTCTAATAGTCACTTGCTGTTCATGACAAAAATACAGTGTCACACATACTTCAGGGGCTGAATTTGTCCCTTTAATCCCCCCCCCGCCTTCCCGACGTAGAAACAGAAACACTTACGTTCTCGTTAGTGTTTAGCATGTATTTTATAATTTCTACCACTGCGTGATACTAGTTTTGTTAATTAACTTATTTATTTTTTCACATTTTTCCTAAAGGGTTAGGGGAAAAAAAAAAAAAAAAAAAAAAAAAAACCTTTAATTTAAAACTAATATTTGAAAACAATTCAATAATATGAATATATCTATAGTTTTATGGTTAAAAATATAAATAGGAGTGAAAAAATATACTAATAATTTACTTAGTCTATCTGTAGCATGTATAAATTTAGTTTAAAACTTCAAATCCAACATGATAATAAATCCGTAAGGAATGCTAGTTCCAATATTTTATGTTTTAAAGAAACTGTCTCTCAAGTCAAGACTTTTATTACGACTATTCACATGTAAGTATTAGCGGAAGTCTCACAGGACAACAGAGTATACTGTTCTGAAAATCCACCCTCAGGGAATGTTTTCCCAGTGGACAGTGGACAATGAAATGTCCAAATGTTATTTGTAGGAGAGTCCGGTAATTTATCGCCCATACAACCTGCCTTCGGGCCTCCTGATAACAGTAGGCACCTATAACAGTAGTACGTCTCATAGATGGGTCCCCGGTGTTCGCCTCGCAGCGTACTGTAGCTGGGATACGGGCCTAGAATGCAGGAAGTCGCCTTCCATCAAAGTATTGATTTATATCAGTCAAGTATATAACAATGGATTCTCTCTTTCTGATTTTCTTTCTTCCTCCCCCCCCCCAATACAGTGTTGTTGTGTACATTCTTTTGCTGGGTACATAATCAGATTTTGCTCCCATAATAATTATCTTTATGTCCCGTCCTTTCTTATCTTCGATCGACCAGTCTTTCTCTAGGAAAGGAAAATTGTCAATTAATTGTTATTCAAAACTTGTATGTTGCGATCACCACAAGACTTTCTTCAATATAATTTTACTCAAATTCATGCAGTACGAATTACTTATTAAATTATTATTTATTAAAAATGTTTTCCATGATGAATGCAAACGATTTTTATCTCAGAGAATTATGCCGAAAGAAAGTCAATTTTGTGCCAACATCAAAAGAATTATTATTATTATTTTAAATAACTTTTTTTTTCGTTAAAAATTAAAAAATTAAAAATAAAATAAAATAAAATAAAAAATAACCTAAATTATCCCAAATCTATGGTTTAGCCATTCGTTTTAAAAGTACTTGCAAGTTCTTTTCAAAGATACTAATATTCAAAATTTACACGCTTCCTTCCCACGTACTGCATGTACTTTTTTTTTCTAGTTTACTACTACTATTGCTAATAAATCCTATTGATTTTACAATCGCACGATAAAAATAACTCTCATTATGTGCATTTATGAGAAATTTTGTCTAATACTGCCACGTTAAAAATGTAGAAATAATAATAATAATAATAATAATAATAATAAAGGCTAGTACATTATTTAATGCATAAAGCTTAAACTCTATAGGTGCCTTATATTTTTCTTATATTTATTAAAAAATATGGGATACGACGGCGAAAACAATAAGGTTAAAAATATTAAAATGCTTAATTTTCTCTTATTTATTAATTTAAAAACATAAAATTATTTATTTATTTTTCTATTTTATTTTATTTTTTATGGAGAAATCAAGGCATAATTAGAAGTAAATCCCTCTATGGTGGCCAAGCGGTTCTACGGTCAAAGTTCGTAGATGGGAAGTGCCGGGTTCGATCAAAAAACGCGCTCATCGATTTAGCCGTTCGGAGTTTTCCGTAGTTCTCTCTAAAACTCGTGTAAATACGAACTAGATCCACTTAGAACTTTTGACATGAACAATAAGGATGCATAAAACTTTTAAAGTGAAAAATATTTTTACAAATATTCCGATTATTAATGATTATGCATTTAACTATAAAAAATTGGTATGTTTTTAAGTATTAAACTAATTCAATTTTCCTAAACTGAATTATTTTAAGAAAAATATGTTGGTGTTAATATGCCAGTTGCCTACAAAAGAAAGGCCGAGGTATGGGTTGAATAACTTAAGAAAGGGATGGTCTTTTTAAGGGGTTCTAGCCCATATTTACGCTTGTGTCGGAGAAAACTACAGATAATTTCGAAAAGTTAGCCCAATGAGCGCTACCTGGTATCGAACCTGATATCTCCCTTCTACCAGCTTTGAGAGCAAAGTTAATGTTACAGTCTCAAAAACATTTGACCCCCTGAAAAACCTTTTATAAACCAACTAAAACAATTTTTAAGCATTTAATGCGCTGAGAATACATATATTTGTAAGTTAATACAATAAGTAAAATTAATCATAAAGCTAAACGTTCATCTCTCAAATGAATATATCAAATCAAATTAACTGTTAAAACGTCAAATTTTTACTAATTAATCTTAATATCAATGAACTTTCTTACCAGTAACTACAAGGACAAATTTGATAAAATAAATTATATTTTTAAATAAATAAAAATAATTTTATTATTATTATTATCAGTTTGTATAAATATACTTTTTTAGACTACAGTTCCATAGTATATTATTAAAAACTAAAGAGTATTAAAATTCAGAATTTTTAATATGCAGTATGATAGATAAGATGGTGTAAATTATTTCTATGATTATAGAGATGTAATTTAAATTTAAATAATTATAATAATAATAAAACGAATGTAACGTAATGCATAATGTATTTCAGTTTGATTGCAAAGAAAAAAAATTTTTGCTTTACTTTAGAGAATATCTTTAAAAACTTACACCGATAAACCATCAAATACGCGATCAGCGCCAAGCATTGTAAAAGGGTTGCTGTAGCAAGAGGGAATCTGGGCAAGCGTTTGTTCACTGAGCATTAGTACTAAGTACCTGTAGTATCTCTGAGATTATCCTAGGTTTCTAATAATAACAAGATCACAGCGCCACCTGTAGAGCGATTGATCTCCAAAGCTAATCAGTACCAGTTTAGGTCAAGGTGCAACTAAATTGAAAGTTTGGTTAAATTTCGTTCATTGGTTCGTGAGATACAGCGTCCACAAAATGTGTGCTACGCACACAGACAGACATTTCCTAAAAACAGTCAAATCGTATCCAGGATATCTCAAAATGTAGAACTCCATCAAAAACTGGAGTTTGAAAATGTTCACTAATTTAGTTCTTTCTTTTTATATGTAGAGAAGTATCGAATACCTTCTACTTTAAAGTTATCAAAATAGTTATGTTATCATTATTTTTGAGGGTGTCTTATTCATCTTTTGAGCTGATTTTAGCTTTTATGTAGATACACTAAATAGCAAGCAAAATTTTATAGTGATTTATCTGAAAGCCTAAAGCCGACATTGGACATGACGCAATCAAGTAAAATTAATTAAATCAAACCATGATGCTATTTTAAAAATAGTATACTTCAAAACAACGGAAACTCTAAATGATGCAATTTGTCTTCTATTAACATTTTTTTTCCTACGCAAAAACAAACGTTTTGGGAATTTGAGAATGAAAAACCACACAAAAACAGCGAGTCCTCTATTTAGAAATGGCCGCTAAATAAATTTTTACTGCAATTAAATTAATAAATTATAATTAAAAGTTGTAAGTATAATTAAGAATTAAATCAAGAATAATCTTCATGGTAATTTAAAAAAATAAATAAATAAATTATCTATGAAAGCGTTCAGAGAGTAGAAAATCTTCGTAGAAAAAAAAAAAAAAAAAAAAAAAAAAAAACGTAAAAATGAACTTTAAATGAGTTTCGCTCTTTTTGAAAAATGAACTTGAACTGAGCGAGTTCATTTTTTCAGAAATGAATTTGAACGCGAACTAACTCGTTTTTTAGACGATGAACTTGAGTTTGAACTAGCTCGTTTTTTTCGTGAACTTGCACAACACTGGATACAATGTCATCTATATCATCTACCTTTCCATGTATGTATGTCCAGCTCTTTAGGATGAATTCCTGCAACTGCAATGACAAGCAAGTTATTCGAATGGGCAAGTTATTCGCATGGGGACTTAATAATCACAAGCTATTTTAACTGTTGATGGACTGAACCCTAGTCATTTCTGATCTATCTATATATCTCTGGAACTTGTAAAAGCCCAGATTATAGCTAATACTTCTTGTTCCGAAGTCGAATAGTTACGTTCTAAAAAAAATAACAGTCTATTAACATAATAAAAAAGCACCACAGAACTGGCGTTTTAAATTAATAATTACAAAACATTAAATAAATACCATAAAATTCAATAAACTCGCAACAATTGTTTCGAGTCGAAAGAATACACGACCCCACTGTCAGGCGAAAAAGTAGGCCAAGTGCTACAGTCAAAGCGGCAACACACGGGAGATGCATTGCCGCTTTGACTGCAGCACTCGTGCCGACTTTTTTCTCCTGACGAAAGGTCGTGTGTTTTTTCGACCCAAAACAATTGTTGCACGTTTATTGAATTCTATGGTATTTATTCATTTTTTTTTTTTTTTTTTTTTTTTTTTTTTTGTAATTATTAGACAATTAACATACTTATTGAATTCAAGCCTTTAGGAGGTAAGCCTTTAGGACGATTCAGGTAAGCTGGATGTATAGTTCCACGACAAGGAGCACTACGTGAGCTTTTTAAAAGGTAAGAGTAATGATGGTAGAGAAAAGCAAAGTTCTCTGATTTATTTAACTGGTTTATTAATTATGTATCCTAAAAATCACAAATACAATCTTGATTTCTTCATAATGCAGAATTAACAAGCATTGTAGAAGTAGTAACTATTTCCAAAATAGCAACAATCATTACATGGTTTATCCAATTTAAACAATAACAAATTGTAGATAAAAAATTAGGGATGAGGGCTAGGACGTCTAACGACGAGAATTCTTTTACACATTAAGAGGGAAAATCCAGGAGTGAAAATCCTGGGTAGGCGTGTTAAATAGGTGTGGTTAAAACAAAGCCAAAACTAGGCCAAACCGTTTCTTTGTTCACGAATATTTTAATACAGATATTTTAAAAGCAATCTAACCGTTAAAAAAGCAAAAGAATCTGACAGATAAAATAAACGCTAAATGTCAATCAGAGAAAGTATGCAGACGACAAAAATGTCATCACATTGCAGCGCCAGCTAGACGGTTAAAAACACATTAAATATCTATTTTTAGAAACACATCTGTTTTATGGAAAAGCTATTAAGTATTAATACCTTTTTTTTTTTTTTAATGTAAATAGAAGCATTAAAATTGTTAGCAGAAATTCCTTTTTTTGTTTAATTTATACAGAAATGTGCTAGAAATGCGTTGATAATAATTTTGAAAGTAAACTGTCTTAGATAAATTGTAATGGATAACGGTTTTATTCTTTACATGGAAAAACTATAAATTAAAATGAATTTCAGATCCCTAATATAAGTATTGCTTTATTTTAAAAGGAGGACAGTATGTTTTTTTTTTTTTTTGAAAAGAATATGAAATCCAATAAATAAGAGTTTGGATTTACGAAGGAAATGGGAATTTCTATTTAAATAATTACGTTAGGGGAAGCCGGGGTAATAAGAGACAAAAGGGGTAATAAGAGACAAAAAATATTAATAAAATCTATACTATTAATCTAAATAACTTGAAATAAATGTCTCGTATTAATTTCATTAAATGGACTTTTCTTGATTTTTTAGGTGATTTTTGAACTTAAATTTTTTGTTAATTTTGTTTTTTAAATTTTCATTAAATCCTTGTCTCTAATAACCCCACGTGGGGTAATAAGAGACCAGGCTTGTAACTGTCCATATATAACAATGTAAAATCATGTGGGATAATAAAAGACATCTGGAAACAATTCTGAATCAGCCAATAGTTTTTAATTTTTATTATTTACATCCATCCAAAAAATATGTTTTCTCGAAAATTAACTGTCATAAATGTGTTTGTGAAATTCATTTATTTTAATATTAGGTCCTAAATAACATAATATTGTACTTAATGACAGTTCTACATAATCAACATAACCTAGGGATTAACCAAAAACATCAATATAATTTTTAAAATGGGCAGAAAATATTTTACCCATTTTCTAAAGTGTAGGCAAAAAAGACGTATCTTTGAAGTGTATACAAGCGAACAAAATGTTATAAAAGATTTTTCTAGTAATTATAAATGAACTTATTTATTATGTAATGAAGTATTAATGACTAAATACTAACTTATACACATTCTAAACATAAATTTAAATAATCATAACAATTAAATATGGTCTAGCCAAATCAGTAAAACTGTTTTTTGAATTAAAGTGATTTTTTTTTTCTCTTGGTAAACTTAGACTGGGCCTAACACTTGGCAAACTCTTCGTAAACTATTCAGGCACAATTAACAGAAACTACAATGGGGGCGGGGGGCACAGTAATTAACAGTGGGGGTAATAAGAGACTCATGTCTCTTATTACCCCCACAAAAAATAAAAAGGGGGTTATAAGAAACATGCTTAGAATATGTAAATAAAGAATGCTTTCAAGGTTTAAAAAAATTGTACATCAAAGTCATAGTCTTGGTCAAATGGTTACACATTAATAAATCCCAAACATCTTACCTACAAAAAAAAAAAATAAAGAAATAAATAAAGAAAAATTTAGAAAAAGTCACGAACTTTCAGGGTAAGTTCAAAGTGAAGGTTTTTTTCTGTCGCATAAAAAGAATTCAAAATGTGTCATAAACTTTTCAATAAGTGTATTGTAGTAAAGAATACTCATGATACTTAATATTAGATATTTTTAAAGTTGTCTAAGTATATTTTTTGGTGGTTTTTTTGACTGCGTCTCTTATAACCCCTGTCTCTCATTATCCCGGCTTCCCCTAATTATTTTAATTCAAATAAGAGTTTGGATTTACGAAGCAAATGCAAATTTCTATTTAATTAATTAAGTTAATTATTTTAATTTAAAAATACATTTCTATTATTTAATTATACTTCTCTTTATTTATTTTTTAAAATTAAACTAAACAGTTTATGTATGATTTATGAAACCTTTTTGTTTAAAATTGTATAACTCATTATGACATTTCTATTCTATATAAATTTAAACATAGGGGGTTAACACACTTTCGATGGGGTATTTTTCTATTTTAAATAGTCAACCTCGTTTATGTGGGGCTTCACTATATCTGTTTCCTTGTTTGTAATCGAGTAAACTTTGACATCAGTTATTGATTGGTAAATTCTTTAGAGTTATAATTGTATAAGAGGAAAATACAGTATTTAACACGAATACAAAAAACTACATTGTAAAGTTTTGTTTTTTTTTTTTTTTTTTTTTTTTTTTTGTGTGTGTGTGTGTGTAGTTTTACGTGGCACACAAGAATTCTGATAACGTGTTCTTACCGAGTACATTTTGGTAACAATTTTGAATTATTTTTAAAAATATTACTTAAAGAACAGTTTTTATACTATTATTTTATTTTATTTATTTATTTATTTTTTACATTTAAGAAATGTACAATCTTTTGTGCAAATAAAAATGCTATTCCTTTGTATAGACGAGAAATCTGTTAAAAAGGTATAGTTTAAGTAAACAAAGATATGCAAATTGCTCATGAATAGTCCCTGCAATTTAATTTATTATAGATAGTCATGTCTGTAGGGATTGTAGCATATCTCTATTAAATTAAACTAACATTTGATAGTCTAAAAAATACAACGAACAAATGTTCTACATTCTAAGTGCTTTAATTCAATTTATAGATAAATTTTATCGTAAAAAAAGAATTGTCAAACTATTTTACGGTTCTATACTATAGTGTAATACTAATCTATTATTGTGCCGTATCTACTTTGAAAAACTAAAATAAAATAAAAGAGCAAAAATATTCAAAAACGAGTAATATTGTGCCAATAGTGAATATGTCACATAATATGTCAAAAAATTCAAACGAAAAATTCCGTGCACTTATTATCGATTGTATTAACATGCTCAATAATTGACATCGACTGTCATGAATCCTAATAGCCTAAACAAAGGATTTCATTGATGTATTCTTCCGCATAACAGTATCAATCCCTCATAAAATATAGTTCTGGAGATTCGAAGGAATAAATTTTGTGTTTCAACTCTTTCTGTTTAAAGTTGTAGAAATTCTATTTAAAAACATCTTTTAGTTCAGCAGATTTATAATAATTTAGTGAAGTAAACTAATATTGGCTTGAAAACATGTAGTATTGCATAAATGAGGCAAGCATGTTTTCCTTTTAGAGACAAAATTACACATTTACAAATAGATATAATCATTTACTCGTTTTTGATTACTTAATTTTTAACAGTTTAAAAAGACTTGCTATATAAGTGGTTGAAGTACAGTCGGTAACAAAAGTGTCCGAATACTAGCAAAAATTCCGATGTAAAAAAAGTACACTTCATACGGTTTTGTTAAATAAATCCTTATCAAATAGTTTTCTTACACTGACTAAGAACAAAATTCGACAAGGATTTATTTAATAAAACCGTATTAAGTGTACTTTTTATACATAGGGATTTTTGCTAGTCTTCGGACACTTTTGTTACCGACTGTATTTTTCCCTAATTCCTTAATTAGGCCTAAAAATTACTGTTTAGTTGCGTAATAAAAAGTACTAATCAAGAAACTAAAAGACAAAAGCTGTAATATATATATATATATATATATATATTGGTTAAACACGCATTTTATTTATTAATTCTACATATTTCTTTTTTTTTTTTTTTTTTTTTTTACGCTAAAATTATTAATCATCGAGATATAAAAGCCACAAATATATAGAAAAAAGAAAGAAAGAAAATAAACTAATGTTGAAAAGCTCGGAAAACTTTATTGATGACAAGAAAGAGTATATCGTCACAACACTAAGAAATAAATAAATAAATAAATAAGTACCGCCTTCTTCTTGAATGAATAAGTGACCATTTTCTAAATCCTATAACTAGAAGTATAGATTTCGGAGATATGTGCATAAGGCACGCCATTAAACTGAATAGACGAAGTGATCGAGAATTTCTAGTTTGCACATTTCTAGATGGTAAAACAATATTCTGGATATTCCGAATATTCTGAATCTATTGTATTGCGATAAATTGTCACTTGATTTGGTAATAAACCAAGAGTATAGCTGCTGAAACCCGCCTCTTGATGTCTAATTTATTTGCAGAGATTTTTAAATAGATTTGCACTCGATAATATAGGCAAACACTCTGGAATTCTAATAGAGGCTTCTAGAACTCGTTTTGAAAGGGAACTAGAATTTATAAAGATGATATGGAACATTTTTTTCTAGAGCCACAATTTAGATTCTAGATGTCAGTTACAGAAGTTTTTCTCAGTGAACGCATAAACATGAATGAATATATATATATATATATATATCTTAAAATATTTATATTAAGAAAACATTAAATTCGATATAAATTATGCAGTGTTTATCAGTTACATAAATGTCGTTTTAACGCATAATAATTATTGCTTTATAAAGATAATTTTTCACGTTGTGAGTATATATATATATGTTTACATTCATAAACGATATTTTAAAATATGTGCATACTTCCACCGTTTATAACAAACAGTTTTTAATTTTGTAATTTTTTTTTTTCATAATAATTGACACATCAAAAGTATTTACAAGGACAATGAAAATTAATAAGGGATTTCTAAAGTATATTATTGTGCGAGTTGTGTTATGAAATTGTTTGTATTGCTTTAAATACTGTTAACAAAAATGTTAAATTATTTAATTATTATCGTAAATTAAAGAGTATAATTTTAATAAAAATATACACATTTAATATATTTCAGAAACACTTGAAACATACGTGAATTTCAGTAAATTAAACTCTGTCATTAGATGCAGATTAACAGTATGTTTGTTTTCTATAATATATATTTTTGCAAATTATGTATATCATTGTTAAAAAAAAAAAAAAAAAAAAAAAAAAAAAAAAAAAAAAAATCTCGGTGATCATATATTTAAAAAATAAAATGAAAGTGGAATGTTTTTAAAATGATTAACACAAGTAAAATTTATTGAACCTCTTTCAGTGAATATCAGTTCATAAAAATATAGTATTACATTATACATATACTATTAAATATATATTGCACTTAGCTCTGAACTCATCAAGTCATTATAAAAATAATTAAAGAAATTTAAGTTACAGTTACATAAACAAAATTCGAAACTGATTTCAAAGTTTTACAATCATTGTGTTAAACTTCAAATAGTAAAAACTGTCTGGAAAAAATAAAAGAATAAATAAATAAAAATAAATATGAATATATTTAAAGTATCTAAAATGAAAAAAAAAATCGACATACAAATTAATAATAATAAAAATAATGCGAGAATAAATTCGTTTATATACGAAATTTAATTTAATTTTTATAATTAAACATGATAAAAAAAATATAAAAGTTAATTTACGATTTCCTTTTTTGCAATGGATTAAAAAACTGTGATTAAATATCAAACAATAGTAGTAATTAAAAATACAGCTAAGAGAAGTATTCATATAATTAAAAAATAATATTTAATATTAGGAAAAGTTAATTAAAAGCTAGATGGATATTAATAAATACTTGTTATTTAATGTAAAATATTAAGTACAGAATAATTTTAAATATATATATTTTTTTTTTTTTACTCTGCTCCAACGCATTATAAATTTACTTCGATCTTTTAATGCCACATACAATGGGAGGAAAAGTGTTTGTTATTAAACTGAATTAAAATATAATGTTCTTTTGTAAATGTAAGTAAAAAATAAGTAAAGAAATAAAAAAAAGGTTTAAGAATAAGATTAAGAATATATATATGCATATATATATATATATATAGCGAGAGAGAGAGAGAGGGCAAAAAGTCTGTAAATACTTTAAAATATCATAGAAGCCGAAAAAGGATTTGCAGACGTAGCATTGATAGGTCACTGGATTTTTTTTAAATAAGAAGAAAAACAAATAATAATTCAAAAAAAAAAAAAAAAAAAAAAAATAACAGCCAAGAGATGGCGCTGTTACAAACGACTTAGTTGAAATAATGCAAATGGCGACTATAAATTCTTACGCTTTTAATCCAGAATCAGTTCTGCGTTGCATCCCACGTAAGTGAATAAGGATCCTGTCCATCGAATCCATCAAAATTGAAAGATGCAATCCGCCAAGAGCTGTCATGTAAACAGACGGACATGTTGTTTTATTAAAGCGTACAAAAAGAGTTATTTTAACTCTTTAGCTTACTAGATATAATTGCAGACGCCAAATAGACTTAAAGCATGCAAAAGAAGTTATTTTAAACTCCTAAGCTTTCTGAAAAACTAAAAGAATTCTAATAACAACAAGATCTATTTGATTCTTTTATTCCACTTAAAAAATTTGAATACTCAGAAAAAACTAACTAGATGCACGCACACGAGCATCATCTGAATATATATATATATATATATATATATATATATATATATTACAATAACAAAAATACATCACGAGAGTTAAAAATATAAAAATGAGAGAATAAAATAACACATGAACAATATGTAACATGCTGCACTCTGACGTTGCTGGATTTGTGTTACGCCTGCGATGTGTCATCTCCTATGATAGTGAAGAAGTGGAACACACATTGCTGTAATAAATTATTTGGTAACATTATTTTTGTTATTTCTTTCACTTATGTACAAAAAGCCACCTATCGGCTGTTTCTTGAATAATTATTATTATTATTATTGTTATTTTCCTTTTCTTAAAATTAATTCCGTGAGTTATCGATGATAAATCTGCAAACCGTTTTTTTTTTTTTTTTTTTTTTTTTTTTTTTTTTTTTTTTCGCTATTTTTTCGGGTTTTTGAAATTTTAAAGTTTTTATAGATTTTTTGCCCACACAGTATATATATATATATATATATATATATAACGTATACCCATTTAAATTTGTAACACATTTTTCTTTTAATTAAATTTATGTTATTCTCAACAATTGTTAATTTCTTTTACGTTTTCATTTAAAATTATTTTAATTTTTATTTTAAACAGAAAATATATGAATAGTTTCGAATAATAGATTATGTGGTTTGCGTTCATTAATAACACTTTGCGACTGTACTTACTTGCTGTAGATTTTAACAATCAATGTCTTTTGTCTACGTTATTACATAACAGATAGAGAGAAGGACATAAAGGTAAACTGATGAAATAACTGAATTCATGATCACTCCTAAATATCGTTGGAAACTGTTAAAAAGGCTTAACGGCAACGGTAATAAAATACGGAAACAGAAAACGGAAATATTAGGTTGGCGGGAAAGTTCTGTCGTATTTTGTTTAAAATATTTGAATAAATTTGAATAACGTTTAGTTACATTTTAATCAATAAATTTACATCCATTATTTGCAACCAGTAGTTGTCATATTTCATGCAGCGTGCCGATTCCCCTAGCATAGAAGTTCTAATCTTTTGACCCAAAATATTCAGCAACCGACATGCTTCCAAAGAAGCAAAACTTTTTTCCGTTAAATAATTCTGAAGCAATCGGAATGCATAGTAATCCAATGGAGCAATGCCAGTTTAATATGGTGGATGATTAAGAAACAAACTCATAGAAATGTTGTTGCGTCGTCATTGCAGTAGGTGGCTTTGCATTATCTTGATGATATAGGATTTATTTTGTAATCGCTAATACTGGCCACTTTTCCTTGATAGATTCAATCCATTTATCAAGCTGGTTACAATACGTGATCACATTGATGGTTTGCCCATGTTTACGTAGCTTGTAGTACGTTGAACCTCTTCTGTCCCACACAAAACTCAGCATCGCTTTCCGTTTATAAATATCTGATTTTGCAATACTTAAGGGTAATTTTCCAGGTTTGCAGCATTTTTTTTCATCTTTATATTATCATAAAAGATCCAGTTTTCATCTTTCATAATGGGCTTGTGCAAAAAAGGCTTTATACTTTGTCTGACTAAGAAAAATAAGCAGATTTTCACATGATACAATAAACTTATTTCAGTCAAAATATGCCGAGCTCTAATATTCTGCTTCAAAAACAAATCCAAGAAGTTTGGTGTATTCCTCAGAGGTCAAATGAAGCATACCGAGTTTCTTTTTTTTTTTCTTTTTTTTTTTTTTTTTTTTTTTTTTTTTTGAGTCGCTCTAGTGGTTAGATACGGGTTACTCTCCACCATGGTCTACAAACCTCATCATTGTTCTTAGATGGCTACCAGGGTCGATGATCTCCTTTAACATTGAAATCTCCTGAACAAAATTTGGCAGACAAGCTGTGGCAGATACGAACATTTACTGCTTCACTTCCAAACGTGTCACATACGTTTTTATAAGCAACGGTTGATTTACTTCCCTTCTGGACCTCATAGCAAATGCAATGTCTTAAATGAACTCTATTCACTGCCAACAAATTAATTCTGTACTTCGCGCCTAACTGATGACGGTTATTGAATGTAGTACTTTAAATATCCCACGAGAAGTACGCTAAATAAAAGACCCCACATGACGCACTGTACCTACTGTCGTATTTTACTACCGGACAGGTAAAATACAGGTAGTAAAATACGACATCCCCTCCCCCCCCCCAAAAAAAAAAAAAAAAAAAAAAAAAAAAAAAAAAAAAAAAAAAACTAATAGATACAGGCTAATAATGTTTTTAAAATGCTTTATATCAACAAAATTTATTGAACATTTTTCGATAAATATCAATATTTAAAATGTTGACAATCTAAAAATTTGCCGATTATATAAAAATATATTAATTGTGTTTTGCACTATACTCATGAAATCATTAATTACAGATCAAATAATTACAGAACTTTAAGTTACATAAACAAACTTCGAAACGAATATCAAAATTATACAATTAATGCGTCAAAATTTAATTCAAAATATCTGTGCGAAGATAATAATAATAATAACTAAATATAGATAGAATTTAAAAAAAAAAAAAAAGAAAAAAAAAAATAAGAAACAGAGGTCAACAAATAATTTAAATATTGCAAGATTAAATTTATTTACAAATGAAATTTATTTTTATTTCAGTAATTAAAAATGTTTAAAAAAATAAATAACTTTTGATTTTTTATTTTACAATGGATTAAAAAACTGTGATTAAATATCAAACAATAGTAGTAATTAAAAAATGTATGTAAGAGAAGTATTCATTTAATTAAAAGGTAACATTTAATATTAGGGAAAGTTAATTAAAAGCCAGATGGATATTATTAAATATTTGTTATTTAATGTATAGAATAAAAATATAAATAAAGTTTTTTTTTTTTTTTTTATGTTTCGACGTAATATGAATTTCCTTATAAATTTGCTTTTATCTTTTAATGACACATGCGTTCAAAATAAAAAAGATATTTATAATTACTCTTAATGAAAAAGCAATGTTCTTTTGAATACATATGTAAAAAAATAAATGAATAAGAAAAAAAAAAAGAAAGAAAGAAAAAAATACATATATAAGTAAAATAAAAATTAAGATTATATATAAAAAAAATGTATACCCATTTAAAAGAATATTGCTGTTTTTCTCTACAACATGTTTTTCTCTTCAACATCGTTTTTTTTTTTTTTTTTATTATTATTATTAAATATAACAATTAATGTTAACAATTGGTTTTCTTTTCTAATTCTACGATGTCATTAAAAATTACTTATATTTATACTTCTTGCACTGAGAAAAAAAAAAAAAAAAAAAAAAAAAAAGAAGAAGAAGAACTGTTTCAAAGAAAAACAAGAATGAAAATCCATGCAGATCGCATTCATTATTAACACATTCCACCAATACTTAGTCTTAGGATTGTCTAAACTTTAATATTCTTGGCTACTTTATCACATATCGAACAGACAGAAGGACAGAGAAGTAAACAGGTACAATAATTAAATTAGTGGATCTGCATATTAGGAGCCTCAACGTCTTATTTGCCTCACACATTATTAAACATGTCATTTTTATGTATTCCTTATTTATATAATATATGAATATATTGACTTCCTACATAAGCAGAAACGTTTCTGAGGGAGAGGGGGCTGTCACTTTTTAACGGGTTTTTAAGCTATTTTAATGCGAAAGCAAACTAGAAATAATAAAAATTATTATTTTATCACCTGACTAAGCCTCTTTTATTGAATTTACATAAAAATAACTACAAATTATTTACAAATTCGTAACATTGCTCTATCCAAAGGACTGCAGGTGCCGGGGAGTACAACTGTTGGTCAGAAGGTGAAACAAAACAAACTATACAATCTAAAATACAAAAACTAAGTCGCATATAGCAATAAAATAACAATACAGATTGTAAAATTAAGTGAGAAATATTTGCATTATTTACAAATAAGTGCAATTTTTTTATGCAGATATTTACAATACACATATACAAATTTAACAAATATCTACATTTTAAATTTTAAGCTTTCCGTTAACTGTGGTATGTGGCTAACCGATTGCAATGAATCTCCTTCGATTTTGATGAAGCGGTTTTAGCAATCTTTTCCACGGCGTCATTCAGTCTATTTAAGAATTTGTAGGGACCGTCCCAGTTACACTGTAGCTTGTTAGAGAGTTATTTCCGTCGAACAGGGTACCACAAACAAACATTGTCTCCTTCCTTACATTTATGTCGTGTAGCCTTTAGATTATAGCTTGTCTTCATTTTATTTCTTGCTATGTTAATCCGCTTCCGAGCAAAGTTCTGTACGCCTTCAAGTAGTGCCTGGAGATCTTGGATATACTTATCGAGCAATGGAATCGCGTCTGGTGAACAACAACAAAAAATAAATACAGGAGATCCCAAGAAAGCTGATTTTTGAGTTCATACAACATCTGACCTGAGTATAGCCGGTGATTTCATGGACAGCACTTCGATAAGCTAGTAGGAACAACGGGAAATTCAAGCCCAAATCTTGCTGATTCCGTTATACTAGAAGAGAGAGGTTATTCAGGATGGTGTGATTAAAACTCTCGACCATGCCGTCCGACTGGGGATTTAGGGGGGTTGTCTGGATTTTGTCTATGACGAGAAGCTAACACAATCCTTTACAAACAGCATAAATGAATTTCGTACCTTGATCTGTATGAAGCTGTAGGGTTGTGGATACCTTGACACTCATTGCTGCACCAGAACCTCTGCGACTGTGCATGCTTCTTGGTCTGGAACGGGATACGCCTCAGGCTACTTGGTGAAATAGTCCATCACGACGAGTATGTATTTACTTCCTCTGGTGGTCCGTGCCAAAGGACCCAAGATGTCGAGTGCGATCTCTCAAATGGGACTCCTACGTTCTACTGTTGTAGTATTCATCGGCTTCGTTTTTCGGGCATTTACGTGCCGCAAAAGCATCAGAAGAATTGCACTCTCTACGTCCTCCCTTGTTTTACATCAGTAGAAGTGTTCCTGAACTTTCTGGAGAGTTTCCGTCTCTCCAAATGGCCTCCAGTAGAGCTACTGTGCAGCTGCTCTAGAGCATCCGGAACCTTTCATCATGGTAACAAGATCTGCCATCTGAAGTTTCGTCAATCGTCAGATTCCCATTTCTAGTACAATACACCTTTTCTCACTTGCAGAGTACCAGAGCGCCCAGTAACATTTAGTAATGGGGCTAAATGAGGAGATATCCGGCCAGGTTGTTATTTTGCTGGTTGTCTCCTTGAATTCAAGTATTGGCTTTATGCCAGGATCTTCTAACTCGGCTTGTCTAACTTCCTCATCTCTCCATGGATCTTGTTTCGATGACACTGAGACTGTAGCTTGGTGAGCAAATGCCTTTATCAACTGCTAATTCTTTTCGGCTTTAGAGTAGTTCTTGTGATCTTCAGAGGAAGGCTTCCGCAACAAAGTATCTGGATTTCCCTGTACAGCTCCTTCCCGATGACGCACTTCGAAGGATTTCTGGGTGATTTTTTAGGTTGTCTTTAATGGGCAGCTTCGTTTGATATGCTCTTATCTTCCACAGCCCCAGCATTTAGTCGTTGTATTATTTGCTTTTTTCTTACACTCAAGGATGAATTTTTAGCAAGATTTTTCTTTATCTCCTTAAGGTCATCTTGAGAGCCATTCAAAGTGACTGCTGTGCTGCTCTGGCGGTATTTACTGAAGACTTGTTGGGCTGCCTCAATTTTCAGGTCATACACAAAAGCTGATTCCCTCTCCTTAACGTTGAAGAGTCTAAGTGCTTTCTGAATCTCTCGATCTCGCACGGCATCGATGAAGTATTCTAATGCCAAATCATTACGAGTTGCAGGATGACAGTCCGAGAAAGGTAAGTGTGATAGCCTCTGCATATTTGAGGCCCGTTCTTGTAAGCTTTCACCTGGTCTCTGAAGACTTTTAATGGATTCGAATATATTCTTTAGTCCATTTTCCTCCAAAACGCAACTCCAGTGTTCTGACCAAAGCCTCGAAGTCATTTCGCCATTCCCTTTGAAGGACCTCCAGGGTATCAGCTGCATCGCTTCGTAGCAATGCTACCAGATGATATGTCTTAGTAGTAGAGTCCCAACCGTTAACCTTAGCTACGATGCAAATCTGTGTCTTGAATGCTTGCCAGGATCATACGTCGTATGTGGGAATTTTAAATGCTTCTCGATTCGGCATTTTTTCATCTTTTCTTTTACCTTCCTGAGGTAAGAATGTTATCTTTCCGTTCAGACTCTAGATCTTATTTTGCAATTCATTTCCCAAACTTTCTTTGAACTTCTTTTCAAATTCTCCTACCAATTCCTTCATGCATTTTTCTTCTATTTTTCTCTCAAGATCTTCCTCCAGACTCTCCAGTTTGCTTTCTGTCTCTGAAAACCTATCTTTCAGCTCCTAAAGGAAAATTTTCTTTAACTTTCTCTTCCAAATTATCTTCTATTTTCATAACTTTCTATACAAAGCTCTTTTCTATCTTCATAACATTATTTTCAAACTTTCTAATATCATATTCTACTTTCAAAACTTTATCTTGTATTCCAACCATTCTGTTTTCCAATACTCTCAATTTTTTTCTCTATTATATCTTTCAGTGTTGAAAGCTCTCTCTTCATCTCGTCTTGAATGCATTCCACTTTTTTTCTCTGGATGGATTTAATTTCTTCGGCCAAACTGTCTTTTATATTTTCCTGTACTGCTTTTTTCTGCCCTGTTTCCATGCTATTTTTCATTTCATTCATGACGGCAGCTAAACCTCGAGAATTTTTTTCACGTCCTTCTCAATACCTCTAGTCATCATCATTCTCCAGACAACCCCACTCTTGACACAAGAAATTTTGCGTATTTGGGGGTTCGAGAGTTGTCTGAAAATGAAAAGCGAATCTTGCAGAGGCAGGAAACTTTATTTACAGAAATTTCGATATGATTACAGGTCTATAAACCAAGTATTAACTTCAGTTTCACTAGTAAACACAGCTTAAATAACAGCTGTCACCAGCAAATTCCCGGTACAAACTGACGAGAGCATTGACATACAGCAATGCGACTGCATTTCATAGAGGCTCAGAGCTCTTTATCTAGCAAATGCTTTTGCGAAACTAAACTTGACTGATTCATTTGGCGTAAAGCAACTCGTCAGCCAATCAAGTTACAGCTTCCATATTTGGTATATCAATGACAACGATTTTTCTCTCCAAGGTCTCCAAAGAAATCGCCAATGAACGGAAAAGACGCCAGAATTGGCCCCGAATCCATTACCGGCCTTAATGGGGCTTTTTAATATGTTTTTAACGGGTTTTTAAGCTATTTTATTATGAAAACAAACTAGAAATGCTGAAAATTATTATTTATCACCTGACTAAGCTACTTTGAATGAACTTACATAAAATAATCACTAATTATTTAAATATTCCTAACAATATTTAATGGGGTGTAACCGCACTTTTAAGAATTACCGACTATACACCGTAATACTACGAAATTGTTTAATGTATCCCGAAAAAGGAGCCACAGTATTTATATTCAATAAAAAAGAATACACATATTTAATTAATTATAACTCATTACTATTTCAAACTAATTTGTTATCATTTAGATGGTTACAGTACGTCATCTAAATTATTTTGTGTGATCCCTTAAATAAATTATTTAGTTAAAACGTATCCTTTTTTAGAGTACACATGCTTTTAAGCATCTTTATAATATACAGTAATTCCATTATGTTCAATGCAGCATAAACGCATTAAAGTGGGCTTAAATAAAAATTTGTCTATATGCTTTAATGTCACGAAATCCCTTTGTGAGTCTCGGTAAATGAAACATAAACATCGTATACATCAGTAAAAACTATTCATCTTATTGTATGTTTTTCATGAATAATTGTTCGGAATTTCACATATTTTAGATGAATACGGGACATTGTCAGAAAACATTTGTCAGATCCAGTACATTGATTAGGAAGCCTAAGATCTCATATTTTCTGCAGAAAACATACGTTTAAGCATCTCAGTAATGTACGCTAATTTCATTTGGTTGGTTGCAATGTAATGATGTTAAAATGTGTTTAAACGAAATTTGCCTCAAATGCTGTAATGATAAGAATTTTGGCGTGTCCCTTTGCACAATCCATAAACAATATAGATATAAAAAATTATACACCTAGAGACTGGACGTGTGTGACAATTTGCAAGTCAATCCGAGAATTTTTGCGGTCAACATTGCGGTTACAATGTGTACGGAATTGCAAGTCACTAGCGTAATTTTTCCGGAAACTATCGCGTTACATACAAATTCTTCCCATAGGCCGTAATGATAAGAAACATTTGTCCCTATACAAGAACTACAATCGAAATATACACCAAAATCTGTGCAGCTAATTCCGTAAGACTCATGAACATGTGTACCAAATTGCAAGTCAATAGCGTGAGTTTTGCGTTTGCTATCGTGCGACAAACAGACAGACACACATACAGAACACAGAATATTTTTGAGTCTCAAAGTGGAGGCTAATACTGAAGTTTCAGCAATTAATAATTCCTTTTAAACTTTGTTGGAAAGTGGTAAATATGCTTAAGAAAAGCGAAAATGAAATTCCAGCATTTTTTTTATTGTAGCCTATTACGTACTTGAATATTATAGTGAAGCCTTGTAAATAAGAATATTGAACATATTATGTTATATGCTTAACATCAGTTTAGCTACAACTAGCAGGCTACGCCCGCTTCGCTGGTCACTATATTTAAATGAATTTTCGAAAGAATGGAACTAATATTTATTTTTTTACACCGCATTATAGACAAAAACTAAAAAAAAAAAAAAAAAAGAAAAGAAAAGAAACTGAAATTGCTCCAAACCTTGCTTCGGGTACCCGCTGTCTACGGCAGCTCTTTTCCCGCCCTCACTGCATCAGGTCTAGGTTTCCCATGCCTGCAGGGAGATCTTTCCCGGGCACTTCAATCTGGATATTTATCGACGACAGGGGGTATCTGCTACTATTTAAGAATTGCGATTTTAAAGATGACTGTATCTCAGCATCTATTAAATATTTTAGTTTTGAACCATGTATTTTATAGCCCATGCTGTTTACACTATATTACGATTTGTTTCCGACCAATGTAATAAAATAAAATAAAATAAAATGAAAAGTAGATTATATATATATATATATATATATATATATATATATATATATATATATATATATATATATATATATATAAACAAATAAATTTTAATCAATTTAATCCTTTTTACTATGTATATACAGTCGGTAACAAAAGTGTCCGAACACTAGCAAAAATTCCTATGTAAAAAAAGTACACTTCATTCGGTTTTGTTAAATAAATCCTTATCGAATCATGTTCATACACTGACTAAGAACAGGATTCAACGAGGATTTATTTAACAAAACCGTATGATGTGTACTTTTTTTACATAGGAATTTTTGCTAGTGTTCGGACACTTTTGTTACCGACTGTACTACCATTTTTCCCGATAAATACAGTAATAAATAAAAAAATTGAATAAATAAAAGTTTTTTCTTTTAAAGGAGTTAATTAAAAAATGAAAAATAAGAAGTTGTTCTACTATAAAAAATTAAACATAACTGTTATAAATACGTTTTTAAATTTAAAACTGATTATACTTAATTTTTTCTACTGCATTGCGATTTTATTATCGACTAGCTGACGCGTCCGGCTTCGCACGAATGAACAAATTTTAGTTAAAGATGGATTGACATGTAAAAAATCAAGAAAGATATCAGTTTATATGTAATAGTCAGACAATATTATTAACTAAAAAGTCAAAATATAATTTTACATTTTTTTTAATTAGTTGTTAAATGTTGGCAATTTTTACCTAATGTTATTTATTTATTTATTTCATAAAAATAAACATTTCTTTACTCATGAATATAAAATATTGAAAAATAAACCTATGACATGGAAATGTTTTTGATAAAATTGACGTCATAATAGCTTTAAATATTATTTTTTTGTTCATCTCGCAAATATATTTAATATTTTCCATAATTGATGGTTATTTTAAACCGCGATTGTAAGGAAATGCTCGCCCTCTGGTGGGCTAAGGTGAAATTACAATAAACATGCTTTAATTCGGCTTCCATCCAACCGTCATTGCTGGCCGATGTTTAGTTTCACATATATTTATTGAATAAAAATGAATAAATCCGGTAAAAAGATAACACATATTGTTGTGTAACTCCAGTGTAACTCCAAAGGACCAAGAAATCCAGAATTAAGCTTCCATTTATTTCCAAATGACAAATTTAAAATTTCAGTTGCTTCGGCTAATGGAAGTAAATAATTAATCAGATGATTTGAAACTAATATTTGTTCAACTTCAGTTAAAAGTCTACTTCCGATCGAACTTTGAATAAACTGAAATATTTTTCTCCAAAAGCAATCTATTTTCAATGATGTAATGGCGGAGAAATTATAGTACGAATATTAAGTACAATAACAAAAAGAACAATAATAGATACACGTGGCTATAAAATTTACTAACAACAAAAACTGAAAAAGCGCGATCTATCGATCATTACAAACGCGGATAATGTATATTAAGGGAGAAATCAATAATATGAAACAATATTCGTACAATATATACTGTTACAGAATCTGGTGTTAAAAAACCACACGACTTCCATTACCCACTATTACACGTATTATATACAATTTTTTGGAGATGTTATATGCATTTTTTGAGATTTTCCAGTAAGAGAAACTTGATACACGTATAAAAGACACATACAACAGAGTTTATATAGCGAGTTAAAAAAAAAAAAAAAAAAAAAAAAAAAAAAAAAAAAATAGTTATTTTTTTAAACTTGAATTTCCGAGATCTAAAACTGAACTACCTAATCGTGGATGACCGTTAATATTCCTGTAATAAGCACGTAATACTTGAGAAAGGTTATCTAAGTTGGATTAATGAAACGATTTTCAAGAAAACGTTAGAGCTGCTTTTGAGATACCAACTTTTACCAAAACTTAGCATACTCAGTTATTGACCGGAAAACAATAATTACATACAAAAGGATATTTAATAGGAAGTTAACATGGCGAGTTTAAAAAAAAAAAAACCGTACAGGCGTTTTTAAAGGAACGCACTTGCGACATCTGAAATTGAGTTGTTCATAGAGGACGTCTATCAATTTTCCTGAACTAACCAACTATATCATTCAAAAGGGCATCTAATAGATTGTTTATATAGCAACTTCGAAGAAAATCGTTAGAGCTGTTTTTGTGATAAGGGCTTACGGTCCCATTTCCGGTTTTCGATGACCCATTTCTGGTTTTTCAAGTTTTACGAAAATTTGGAAAATTTATCTGTACTCCAGACCAGAATCAATTGTGAAGTTTCGTAGTTCTATCTTTATTAGTTTCGGAGATATGACAGCCAGAAGATTCCACACAATCGTACACACATACACACACAATGACCCATTGCCAAAAACTACAATTTTGGACTCGGGAGGCCTTAAAACGTGTAAATCAGGTGAAACTCTATATCGAATTTTTGGACCGAATATAATTCTTCCACTACCTACGGTAGTGGGATAATTGAAGTAAAAACATAGATCTCGTATTTAATACGAAAATATACAGATTTTCGTATTGCGCTTTCGATCGCCAAACACAAAAATCGCCAAAGACGACAGATATCAAATCTATGCTTTGTTTTCAATTCAAATATTGAAAATTTGAATTAAATTTATTTTACCAAAATTTATTATAGACTCTAGCACTTAGAGACAATGTAACCTTTGATTAGTTGAAAGAAAGAAAAAAAAATCGGCTTTTTAGTTCTAGCGATCGTTATCTACATATATACATAAACCTTTCCTCTTTATATATTAGTATAGATAGAGCATAGCTAGATTAAACAGGTTTCTAATCAACATAATGTAACTCAAATAATTAAATGCTATTTGCATGTCAGTAATGGTTGTATGCGCTATGTATATTGAGCTACTTGTCATAACTATTAGTTGCTAAAAATAGTCGTCAAATAAATTTAAACTTCTCAATTATAGAGTTCTAACAGATGACGTCATTAGCATGTTTGCTGAGGGACAGTTGATCCCACTGACCCATTTTATCATTACGGAATAGTGTTACAAATTTATTGTAACACATTGTTGTAAATGTATTTGTAAAGGCATAAAAAAATTCGACTACTACGCTTCCAAAGGCATGGAAAAATTAGCATTGTCCTTCAGCAAAGTACGGTTGCTAAGAAGAAAGTCACGTGGTTGTTAGAATTCTATTCTTTTAAAAAATGCATAATGAAATGCAGATGATATTTTTTTAATTCACTTTTTATATTATTATACGCAAGCGAAGTGTGACGTCACAGACCGTCCATGGATGGAAGAAAATGATTTCCTATGTTAATCGCCCATTGAATTTTTTGTAAAAAATTATTAAAAATCGAGGAAAATTATTTCCCGATTTTCATCCCCATATTTGAGTATATATATATGTATTAGTTATCATGTGCATGCGTTAGATTGAGTTATTTTGCTGTCAAATTGACAAAATTTTAAATTTAAATTTAAAAACTCTGTTGTCCTTGGCGTTTTTGTATTTGGCGATCAAAAACGCCATGCGAAAATATATGTGCAAGATGTATATTTTCGTAGTATGTATTGTACGAAATATTGTTTCATATTATTCATTACTCTCTTAATATAAGTTGTTAAAATAACTATGATTTTTGAAAGAAATTAAATTACGCTCGCCAGATAAGTTAGCGATATTTTTTTTTTTTTTTTTTTTTTTTTTTTTTACCAAGGATGGCCGATATCAAATCTATTCCGCTGCAACATATTAGTATCTTATATCAGATATTTTATTTAGACATTTGAAAACAAATTTGACTTCAAATTATGATAGAATATTTATCATTTTACTTTTAAATAGTATATTAGTTGGATATTTATTGTGTAAATATCATCCTCTGAAATGAAATGTTTATGTTTTCAACCGAATATGGAACCAAACTAAATTCAAAAACTGGTGTACAATCGATAAATAGATTTTAAAACTTCTTTATACACCATAAATTTTAAGCTGGCACAACTGGTTTCGAAAGGACTTAGCCTTTTTTCATCAGTTGCACAAAAACACGTACTGCAGCCTTGGAGGCAAAAGCAAAAGTTTTAAAATCTATTTATCGAATATGGACGTTTGCCACTTTTTTCCCCTAGAGTTTTGAAATTTAAAATTCAAATTTTATCAATTTTACAACAAAAACAACTTAATCTAACGCATGCACATGATAACTAATGGATATCTATACCTAAATATTGGGATTAAAATCGGGAAATAATTTTCTTCGATTTTTAATAATTTTTTACAAAAAATCCAATGGGCGTTTAACATAGGAAATATTTTTCTTGCGTACACGAACGGCCAGTGACGTCATAACTTCGCTTCCGTATTCGCGTGAAAATATATTTTATTAAAAGTCGAAAAATAAATTAACTCGTAAAATTTTTTTGGCAACAATTATAAATTAAAATAAATAATTTAATAAAAGTTTAGAAGTTAGAAATTATAATTTTATTTTATTTTATTTTATTTATTTATTTTTAAATTCCAATTTCGTTTACGCACGTCAGTTTAAACATTAATGCTTAGATCATTATATCATATCATATCATATTAAGTTATATTAATTTAACATTTCGCAAAACTTTATAAGAATTTCAATTTAATTCACGTGCAAATATATTTCTTTTCTTTTCATGTCAAGATATTTTGAAAACAAAATGAACATATACTAAATGTTTCTTTTATTTTGGCAGCAGCTAATTTTTTTTAATATTTCATTATTTCCATTTCTATTATGGCTTTTATGGAGATTTTAATTAAAATGCTCAGATTTTAAATTAAAATTTATTTTGTCAAAAATAAATATAGCCTATAACAATCAGGCATACTGTAGCTTTTCGTCAGTGAATGAAGTTTTTAAATTGGTTCAGTAGTTTCAGAGATTACCCTCCACAAACATACAATTTTTTGCGCTTTATATAATGACTAGCTGACCCGTCCTACTTCGCACGGATGAACAAATTTTAGTTAACGATGGATTGATATGCAAAAAATAAACAAAATATCAGTTTATATGTTATAGTCAGGCAATATTATCAACTGAAAAGTCAAAATATAATTTTACAATTATTTTTTTCAATCAGTTGTTAAATGTTGGTAATTTTTACTTTATGTTATTTATTTATTTATTTCATAAAAAGAAGCATGTCTTTACTCATAAATAAAAAATATTGAAAAATAAACTTATAACATGAATATGTGTTTGATGAAGTTGACGTCATAATTGCTTTAATTATTATTTATTTGTTCTTATAATATTAATTTCTATTAAACACAGAGCTTATATGTTTTTAATTTTCTTAAATTTAACGTCCTCAAAGTAATCTGGTTATTGTTTTAGTAATGGTTCTCCATTAGTGATCGTTAATATTTTTTGTGATTTCGGCTGTGAATTAAAAAGGTTATCGAAAATACGTAAAGTCCTTCGAGTGAAACGTCCTAGCTATTGCGTTGCCAAATTTTAAATATCGCCAAAGAAGCCCTATACAAAAGTAGATTCCTAACGCGAATGCACATTTAATTTATTTTAAATGAACCGTGTTTCCAATCTACATAATGAAACTTGCATAATCAAATGTCATTTGCAATTCCCTAGCGGCTATATATTGCGCTACTTGCTTTCGGAAAAGATTTTATATCAATCATCCTTGGCGGAAAAAAAAAAAAAAAAATGATTGCCAAGTTATCTCGCAAATATATTTAATTTTTTCCATAACTGATGTTTCTTAATAATGTATATTAAGGGCAAAATCAATAATATGAAACAATATTCGTATAATATATACTATTACAAAATCTGGTGTGAAACAACCACACGACTTCCATTACCCACTATTAAACGTATTATATACATTTCTTGGAGATATTAAGTATATGCATTTTTTTTTTTTTTTTAGATTTTCCAGTAAGAGAAACTTGATACACGTATAAAGACACCTACAACAAAGTTTACATAATGAGTTAAAAAATAAGGGGAAAAAATAGATAGTAATTTTTTTAAACACGAATTACCGAGATCTAAAACTGAACTTCCTAATCAGGATGACCGTTAGTATTCCTGTAATATGCACGTAATACTTGAGAAAGGTTATCTAAATTGAATTAATGAAACAATTTTCAAGAAAATCGTTAGAGCCGTTTTTGAGATACCAACTTTTACCAAAACTTGGCATACTCAATTATTGACCGGAAAACAATAATTACATACAAAAGGATATTTAGTATTAAGTTAACATGGCGAGTTTGAAAAAAAATCGTACAGCTGTTTTTAAAGTTTATATAGCAACTTTGAAGAAAATCGTTAGGGCTGTTTATGAGGTACTGGCTTACGGTCCCATTTCCGGTTTTCGATGACCCAGTTCCGGTTTTTCAATTTTCACCAAAATTTGGAAAATTCATCTGTACATCAGACCTGAATCAATTGTGAAGATTTGTAGTTCTATCTTTATTAATTTTGGAGATATGACACCCGGAAAATTTCACAGATTCGTACACACACATACACACACACACACTGACCAATTGCCAAAAACTACTTTTTTGGACTCAGGAGGCCGTAAAACATATAAATCAGGTGAAACTCTATATCAAATTTTTGGACCGAATACAATACTTCCACTACCTACGGTAGTACGGTAATTGAAGTAAAAACATAGATCTCGTATTTAATACGAAAATATACAGATTTTCGTATTACGTTTTCGATCTCGAAATACAAAAATCGCCAAGGACGACCGATATCAAATCTATGCTTTGTTTTCAATTAAAATATTGAAAATTTGAATTAAAAATGTATTTTACCAAAATTTATTATAGCCTCTAGCACTTAGAGACAGTGTAACTTTTGATTAGTATAAAAAAAGAAAGAAATAGAAATCGGCTTTTTAGTTCTAGCGATCGTTCTCTACATATACATATAAACCTTTCCTCTTTATATATTAGTATAGATCATAGATAGATTAAATAGGTTTCTAATCAACATAATGTAACTCAAATAATTAAATGCTATTTGCATTGCAGTAATGCTTGTATGCGCTATGTATATTGAGCTACTTGTCATAACTGTTAGTTACTAAAAATAGTCGTCAAATAAATTTAAACTTCTCAATTATTCTTTTAACAAATGCATAATGAAATGCAGACGATATTTTTTTAATTCACTTTTTATATTATTATTCGCGAGAAAATATATTTTATTATATGTCGAAAAATGAATTAACCCGTAAATTTTTTTGGCAACAATTATAAAATAAATAATTTAATAAAAGTTTAGAAGTAACGCTTAGATCATTACATTATATCATATCATATCAAATTATATTATTAGAAAAATAAATACTTTAAATTTATAATGACGTCAGATTTAACGTGTAAGTTTAACATTTTGCAAAGCTTTATATGAATTTCAATTTAATTCACGTGCAAATATATTTTTCTTTTCATGTCAAGATATTTTAAAAATAAAATGTAAATGTTTCTTTCATGTTGGCAATAGCTAATTTTGTTAATATTTCATTATTTCCATTTCTATTATGGCTTTTATGGGGATTTTTATTAAAATGCTCAGATTTTAAACTAAAATTTATTTTATCAAAATTTAATATAGTCTATAACAATCAGGGATAGTGTAGCTTATGATCAGTGAAAGAATTTTTTAAATCGGTTCAGTAGTTTCAGAGATTACCCTCCACAAACATACAATTTTTTGAGCTTTATATAATGATATAGATATAGATATAGATAAATATAACAAATAAAAAAGAAAAAAAAATTAATCGCCTTCAAATGAATGTATTAAATAAAAATAAGTTATGTAATAGCCGTTGCTAAGATACGCAGACGATTGCAGCAAAAAAATTAAATTTATCAAAAATGAAGCATTAAAACCAATATTTAAAATCGAATAAACATTAATTTAAAAATTCAAATTCGAAATTCGAAAAAAATCTTTTTCCCAGGTAACTATATGCCAAATTTGGAAGCTCTGCGATCAATTGTGTGAGTACCAGAGCGCAGACAGACACACACACAGACACACAGACACACACAGACACTTCTCTTTATTTATATAGACACATTTCATTTTCAGTTTGATTTTTGCAGTAGAAAATAATTTATATGTCATTTATAAAAATGTTCTTATAAAACGCAATGCATTTGCGTTATTTATTGTCATTTTACACCAACCAATTTTACATGATCTATTACTATCATTTTAACTAGGGAAAGTTCCACACTGATATTACAAGGTGGCTATTAGTTATAGTGGATTTACAGGGAGAACTTTTCCACTTTTTTCATTCTTAAGTGACCGAGTCATCCTCTTAAATTAATTCGTGCCACAGTCGGACAGTGATCAAAGGGATTACCTATGGTAATCGATAAAGATGGCGGTCAATTCGAATAAAATTACTTCAAATTAAACTTTCATTTATAGTCTTTATCACATTGGTGTGTTTGTCATTTTCTATTTTATATCTGCATAAAAAAATATTCGATATTTGTAACAGTATTTTGTAGTCATCCTGTAAATAACATATCATTTTGAAGAAGTTTTAAAATATTTACCAAAGCTGGAGTCGGGAAGACGAACATATAGAAAGTTAGAACATACAGTCAGAGAGAAAGTTAGTCTAATTCAAATAATATCCAGAATTTAAAAAAAATCTAGAAAGTGTGTATCACGCTTAAGGTAAACTAAGACGTATTTTTCGCAAATTGCGAAAAATAATTCTTAATGTACGTGAATAGTTTTTGTGGACAGTAAATTCCTTGTGATACAGATCTTTTTAATCTTAACACTAACCTTACCTCTAAAGAAAGCATACTATTCAGTGGTTTTTAATAGTTTCGGGTGACCCTCTATTTAAATAAGTTGTAGTATTTAATGTATTTTGAGTAAGAAGCATACGATTGATATGAAAACATATATATATTTCAAGAAATTCCATTGGTATTTACGGAAGTTAGACCACGGACAGACGGACAGATGACAGGCAGACAGAAATACCGAAGTCATTAACACTTTTCAACTTTATAAGAATGTACTAAAAACATATATACTTCACGATTAGTAAATTCCAATGCTACATTCCATTTGACCATTTTTTCTATTAGATTTTGTCTCTAATACGCTGCAAACGTTCACCGTCAGATTTATCTACGAATTATTAGCTAAGAATATCTTATATCAAAACCACATTATGCGTTGTATTCTGAGTAAAATGATGTGTTCCTTTTTTGCAAAATATAATTTTAGCCCGCATTTTCTTCAACTGCATCACATATTCACCTAGTAGTAAACATTGAAGTGATCCTTTGTTCACAAAGGATTCAAATATATTAAGTTTTATAGATATATTGATGACGTAATTACAATAAACTGTGTAGATTTTGCGAAATATGCTGCTGAAATTTATCCACCCGATCTTGTATTAAACCGTACTGACTCTGAAGACCAAACATCTTTCCTGGATTTAAAAATTAAAAAAAAAAATAGATAATAACTGGTTAATTGGGATTTATGATAAAAGAGAAGATTTTAAATTTAAAGTTTGTAATTTAACAAATTGGTTCTCCTGTATTAGTCATAAAGTTTTAAAAAATATTATGTTCACCCAAATAAATAGAATTAAAATGATTTGCAATAACAATTTAGACCTGAATCTGGCTGTGAAAAATCTCAAAAATATACTAACTGCTAACCACTATCCTGTTATTTTAATCAATAAACATTTCAGTATTCTTGATGACAATACCACTTAAGGTTTGTTGTTCCATTTTTGGGCGACATTTAAGTGCTGGTAAGTGGCCCTACTAGTTGAAAAGGTTTTCTATATTTATAAAAGGGGATGGTTTATAATTTTCCATTTTCTGACTATTCCAGTTTGTCCACGTATGTATTTATATATTCTTGTTTTATTTAATTTCTTGTATTTTATATTTGATGTATTATATTTCTTGAATTTTATATTTGATATATTATATTTTGTGCTTTATTTCTGAATTTAATTGCTTTTTATGCTATGTATTAATTAAAATCCGTTTGCTTTACGGTCGTGCTTCCATCTGTGAGAAGTTGGGGGATAGAAACGTGTTTTTTGGTTAATACCAGAGTTTCGTCAGAAACTTCTCATATTCCTTTCCCTACATGGGGGAGCTCCCCTGATGAAGGCCCTCATGTGTTTTGGGATTGAAATTTCATCTGTTTTTGATTATTTTGTTTATATATATATATATATATATATATATATATATAGTTTATTGTTTAATAATTTATATATAGCCAATTAATAACAAATTTTAAATTCATTGCAGTTTTAAAATTATTACCCCCCCCCACATATATATATATATATATATAAGTAAAAATAATGAAATGTTGAGACTATTTACGTTTACTATTTAAAGAACTATATTATATGCAGAATGTTTACAGCTAATATTTTAAGCAAGAAATTATTCGTAATTTAAATTTGAAATGCAATAATTAAAAACTAACACGTAATTTAAAAACAAACTTAACAAAATTAAAATACTTAAATAAATGCTTTTATTCAAAATAACTTCACCAACAGTTAAATAAATAATTAACTATTCGTATTGTTAAATTATACATGAAAAAATCAAGTTTTAAATTAATAATAAATGTGGAGTTCATTTATTTCATAATTTATTCGCATTGCCCAAAGAATAATTTTATTTTTAATCCAAAACTCACATGTTTTAAACTAGCATTAAACAAAGACGAAAAATTATAATATATATATAACAGAAGAAAGCTGAAAATATTCCAAACCAGAAATTATGCGCTATTTCATTAAATTTTAAATCGATACTCTTGAATAGCTTCGTGTGAAACTTCGAGCCACTGACTTTCTGAATAATATCCAAAAGTTCTTTCATAAAATAGAATCATCTATTACATATTCCTAATTTATTCATGAAGCTTGGAAGAGACAGTAGGAAAAAAATAAATTGAGTCTTCTTTCAAACAGCCACTTTTGATGTTTATTTGATGTAATTTAATAAGATATTTCCTTTGTGCCAATTTCTGTTACATATTTTCTATCCCTGTAGTGTATGATTCAGTTTTATTCAAAATATACTTTAAAATTTGATTAAAGCAATGTATTATTTTTTAAGAGTAAGATTTAAGGTTAAATAAAATACTTAAAATATATGCTTAAGAAATTCAGGTAAATATAATAGAAATTGATTGTTCGGAATAGATGTTTATTCGTGTGTATATATACAAATCATAATTGTGTAATATTAAGTATTGTACAAAAAATAAATAAATAACCATTCCTTAGTTTGATAATAAACGTGATATAGAAGAAAAAAGTATATTTATAATTATTTAAAAATTAATTTAATAAAGAAATTTAAATTGTAAAAAATGAAATTAAAAATGTCTTGCAAATTTCTGTTTTTAATTCCATTTAATATATATATATATATATATGTTGTTTTTTCCATTTTTATTAACTTTGTTAAGAAAATATATACTGAAATGAAAACAGCGTATGTTGTTAAAGTTCTATTTGGTCTTGTTCTCTGTTTGGAATAGTATAAATGGCTAAAACTGTATAGAGCCTGGAGAAAGAGCGTATTTTCAATTAGAAAGCGTATCATTCATCGATGAATGTAAACAACGTAAAAATCACATAACGATTGCTTTTCAAGTTTTCAACAATGAATGTCACTTGTCACACCCCTCAACCAACTTTTTAACAACAGATGACGAAGGTTATTGACTCTCTCATTCAACTACGGACAGATCGAGAATTTTCACTCGTCACATGGCAGATGAAGATCACCCTCGAGGTTCGCTACCCTTTGAATTGAAGCTCTAGTATTTAATGCGCACTCTAACCATATACATGCTCTAAAGTGTGGAAAGATGCCCAAGATAATTTTAAAATATCACATTAACACATTAACACGTAGGGTCTTCCCCACGTGGACGTGAATTCTAAATCTTAATTGGTATAGATGTATTACATATATATATATATAGTACAAGGCAATGTAATATTTACATACAACATTCATGTTAATAAAACCATGCTTTTATAGAATAAGTCATGGTTGCCAATATTGTTGTTTATAAAACCACATAATATTTATAGATACATTAACCAATGTAAATGATAATTCCGGCAACTCCATGTGCAGTTGTATAATTCATTTTCAGCACTTTAAAGTGCTTTAAAGTACTGCAAAGTTAGACATTTATTACACTTCTCCGGTAACTATGTTCTAACTTTTTTTTTTTTCAAATGGCGCGGCCCTCTTGCTACAGATATTTGGGCAGGAGTTAGCGGATTTGTTGGACATTTGTGTAGGAACAATTTATGGGTTACCATCGCTACTTAAAAAGGAAAATAATAATAATAATAATAATAATAAAAGATAAATATCCATGTTTTGTCGAGGATTCAGCACTAGACCTTACAGTGTGGTGTACTAAACACCACAAAGTTTTGTTAGTTCAAATATATTTCTTCTATTATTTGTTTTAAATAATATTGAGAATCCTAGTTACTTATATGTGTTATTATTTGTGTTATGTATTGAACTATGTATGTTCGCTTTTACAAATGGCATTAAAATATTAATTAGTTTGTTTACATGGATTTAAATAATATTTTTTATACATCTTTGTCTCTATAAGTTGTTTGAGCCATGCTTTAATATTTTATATATTGCAGACAACGTACGAAGTTAAAAATTATTATTGTAGATTTTATTAAAACATATTTGATTTGTTTTTTGGAAGTTCATACAAAATTATTCATATACATCATGAGTATAAATGGAAGTTGCTGAATGTGAATATTTAGTGTAATGCTAATGTTTGGCTACACAAAAGTTACCTTTTTAAATGCTTTTATTTATATAGATAATATAGATATATTGATGCTTTTGAAAATTTCATTTATTTATTTATTTATTTTATTTATTTACTTTATTTTATTTTATTTTATTTTATTTTATTATTTTATTTTATTTTTATTTATTTATTTATTTATTTATTATTATTATTATTATTATTATTATTATGGTAACCTTGCAGTTTTTAGACAATACAGAAATCCACGTAAAGTGAATACATAATATGACTTTTCTTAAAAGTTAAGCAGAAAATATGTATTTGAAAGTTTATTTTTATTTTTTCCCTTCATAATATTTAAAAAAAAAAAAACTTCATTTTAATTTGTAATGTTAAATAAAAATATATAAACTGTACAAAAGGTAACTACAATTGGTTAAAAGTGTTTTTCTTTCTATTGTTTATACTTCACAATTGTACTGTTAATAATTTACCAATATATTTAATACTTATTTTAACATTTCGCATATATAGTTATGAAAAAATTGAAAAACTAAATATCATTTTTACTTTCCGAACACTATAGTGAGGAAAGTATTGTAATCATGTCAAAAATCCGAATTCGAGATTTTGATGTTTCTATACGTTTTGAGGTCCCCTGAGTCCGTTTTCACTATTTTTACGATGATGTATGTATGTGTGTGTGTATGTGTGTATGTGTGTATGTCTGTGAGTGAACACGCTAGCTTCTAAACGCTTTGTTCGATTAACCTGAAAGTTGGTACGCATATTGTAAGTCACCATAGTACGAACCCTATAGATTTTGGTGAATATAGTTTTGAATATAGTCACTTATAGTTTTTTTACAGGGACACAAAGAAAAATTCTTTATCATTATGGCCTATGGGAGCAAAATCTTAAAAGTGCGATAGCATCTAAACGCCTTATTGAATTAAGCAAAAATTTTATACACATATTATAGATCACAAATACTCAATATGTATAGATTTTGGAGAATCTAGCAGTTATAGTTTTTTTACAGGGACACAAAGAAAAATTCTTTATCATTATGCCTATGGGGCCAAATTTTTAAAAGTGTGATAGCGTCTAAACGCCTTATTAATCCGAGCAAAAAATTTGTACACATGTTATAGATCACAGTTGAACTAACTGTATAGATTTTGGTGAATCTAGCACTTACAGTTTTTTTACAGGGACACAAATAAAAATTCTTTATCATTATGGCCTATGGGACTAAATTTTTAAAAGTACGATAGCATCTAAACGCCTTATTGAATTCAGCTGAAAATTTATATGAGTATTATAAATCACTGTTGCACTAACTATAAGCATTTTGGTGAATCTAGCATTTATAGGTTTTTACAGGGACACAACAAAAATTTCTTTATCATTATGATCTATGGGCTCAAAGTTCAGTAGCGTTAAATAAAACAACGTGTAATAGATGGAGAAAAATACTCAAACACTATTATGGTTTTCTCTCTTTTGTTTGTTTAACAACTACTATTTCTTTACTTTATCTACAAAACTGTTAATTACTCAATGTTCGGAAAGTCGAGTGGAGTCACTCCAGATTTTTTAAAGTTCCCAATATACATGATCATTTTTTATTTTAAGAAACAAATATTAATGGATAAATCTGAACAAAAAGAAACTGTATATATATATATATATATATATATATATATACAGTAACCGCCGCTTTATAAAATCACTGGTTAATAAAATCAGCCGCTTAATCTGATCAAATTGCTGGGTCCGGAATCAAATTAATACAAACCGCCGCTTAATAAAATCATCATCGCCGGTTAATAAACTCAAAAGAAAGTCTCTTCAACAGTAAAAATGACCATGCATTTAAGCTAGACAACAAATTATATTTTCTCACCTGATTTTTGAAAAGAAAAAAAGAAATAAAACATAGCAAGCCATCACATTATTACTTTTTGTCAAAATTTTTACGCCTCAGAAAGAAAAAATCACCCCCCCCCCCGCCATGTGTTGTAGTTATGAATTCAAGAAATGAATTCTTCATATGATTGGTCAATGAGTATTTTTTTTCTGTCTTAAAACATTCAAATAGAGTTTCTAGTTCTTATTTTGAAGCATTTTAGCTGCAAGATATGCAAGCGGGTAGTTGTTACTTTGAAGTAAAAACGTAAAATTTTGGTGAAGTATGATGTTTTTCTTCAAATGTATAATCAAAGGAATGCGACATCGAAGCTCGAAATTTCTCAGTTTGCTTCATGTAAACATAATAATAAAGATTGTATTGGCGCCTATTTTACCAATCCGAATAGTTAATCGCAAGCGAAAATGAATAAGGAGAGTAGAAGTCATCAACGGCGCACTTCTAGATAGGTACAAGAATGCCAGGTCAAAGAAAATTTCATCTTTTGCGTAATTTTATCTTTAAAAGAAAAAAAAATGCATGAATGATAAGAAGCAAAAACCCCATTTCTACTGACGGATAATCTATAGATGGAAGATCGAAGAAGAATTTCTTTCCATATTTATGTAATGAATACTTTTTTATTGAGTTCGGGCGCGTTTGCCGGATATGAAAAATCAGCCGCTTAATAAAACCATTTTAATGAAAACAAACGTGATTTTATAAAGCGGCGGCTACTGTATATATATATATATATATATATATATATATATATATATATATATATATATAAAGTCATTAAAACATAAACAAAGCGTTCAGTTATTTCGATAGATTAAATCAAATGTAATTATTTTATGAACTGGCTGTTAAATTAGAAATAACCTAAACTATCAACATGTGCATATCCATCTATCTATCTAAATAGTTATCTGTATATCAATCAATCTATTTAAAACTCTATCTATCTACATATCTGTTTATCTAAATATCTATCATTATTTCTATTTATGACCTCTGTATTTTTGTATCAATGTAACAATCTATCTGTGTATCTCTCTCTCTTTCTGAATATATACACACACATATATATATATATATATATATATATATATATTAGAAAAAGTAATGTGAAAGGTTAAAAAAAAAGAAAATAATAATAATAAAATTAAGAATATTAAAACTGAAATTTACGTACACAATGCGCAAACAAATGTGGATAATGGATGATATGTAAACATTATTATAATGTAGAAATTTTAATGAATATTAATGCAGTTATAATACATAAATTGAATTCTGACATAAAATAATAAGTAACCCAAAAACATTGAAGGTTTCATCAGGGGAGCCCCTGGAAACAATAAGACGCTTCAAGAGTAACTAGCAAAAAGAAAAATTAGATTAACTTCCTAATTTTTGTTACATCTTACTAAGAGAGAGATGAAGCCATCCATTGCAATTCTGAATACAAATTGAAACATTGTTTAGATTCCCAGGGAAAACTAGTATAATGTAGCCATCACAAATCTTTCTTGCATGTTTTTCTATAGAAATTCACGCAGTGCAGATTACTTATTATTATTTTTTCCATTATGATTGAAGACTTTTTTCATATCTGGGAAGAACTGTACGTAATGCTTAGCGGAAGTGAATATTTTGCCATATCGAGCGCATCCTTTCTGTTTTCTTTGAACTTTTGCAGTATATAGTAGCGCCACCTATTGACCGATAAGGACACAAGTTGAATCAGCTTTAAGTCTCATAATTCACGTTTCCAAAATTAACTTTTGTTTGGTTATAGGCAATAAAGCCTGAGATATAGCCTTCCCTTGAATTGCGTAAATAATTGTATAGAAATGTCACTTGTTGCGCGATTGACACCAATAATTAATAGACACTAATTTATGTTATACTTCATCTGCATAAAAAATTATATGCGATAGTTCGTGAGATCTTGCTTGAGAAAATCGCAGTATAGCATAGCCTTCTGTTGAACAATTGAAACGAAAAGTTCACAGGCACTAATATATCTCAAAGTGCAACTACGTATACATTTATACGTAATTATAATCAGTTGTTCATGAAGAAGAGTTGGAACAAAAATTTTGTCAAACGTTCTCTAAAAAATGATTAAATCGTATTTTGGAGCTCTTGAAAACATGTACATCCATCGAATACCGGAAGTTGAAAATTTTACAAATCCAATATTTTCTTCTATTTAATATCGAAGAAAATAAAAAAAATAAAATAAACTGCATAAAAATAAAAACTTATAAAAATATCACAATAGCACCTACAAAAACTGAACAAACATTTCATGAAACATAACATAACGTGTAAACATAAACACAGAGATACACCAAATGAAAACTTCATGGAACAGATTGTAAAATGTTATAAAATAGATTATTTTGTACATCTAAAACAGATTCCATTTCGTTGATTAAAGTATTATCGTTTTTAAAATCAGTTGTAAAAACTAAACAAAAATGAAATGTCATATGGCGGGTGTGACAGAGATTTGTGTCCCCATGCAATTTTTAATTAAAAGTTTCAATTGAGAAACTAAATATAAGATTGATAATGTAGTGATGTATTATTCAAATTACTCTTTTTCTTACATTTTCTAAATAATATTAGATTTAGCGCGCGTTTGGTCTAAAAGGCCTGGGCGCTGGTTTATTTGATTGCAACGCCTCATCTTTTTACTTTCTCTTAACCATAGGTTCGAGAAAGTATTGATTTAGGGTCAAATTTTCGAACGTGTGTTTTTGTTGTGTTTAATTGTTCTGAGGTCCCCTGAATACGAAAATCATGTTCTTAGCAAATGATCTGTGTGTCTGTCTGTGTGTCTGTTATCAGCATATCTCAAGAACAAATAGTAGCAGAAATTCCAAACTCGGTATTCTAAATGTGTATTACATAGGAATGCTACACTAAGCATTTTATTGAGATGAAGCAAATGGTTCGTGTACAGGGACACTTAAAAGTATTCAAATACATTGGCGTCTATGGGGGAATTTGCAGGTAAGTAGAGTTTAACATCTATAGACTTCACTAAACCAAATGAAACGACTATATATTTTTTGTAATACAGATAGTGAACTGGGAAAAAAATTCGTGTATGTAGGAGCCTCCTCTACCATTTATGACTTTTTTTTTTTTTTTTTTTTTTAATGAAACTTTCAGAATAAATTCAACATTATATATATATATATATATATATAGTGTTATACTACTTCTCTAATATGGAAATAGTCTTTATTATCATAAAATATATATATTTTTTAAATAATTTTTAATAGCCAAATTAAATTTTATGTACATGTAGGTGGATTAATGAAACGGGGTTTAAGGGGAGCGGTAGCCCCCCGTCACACAGAAATAATAAGCCTAATTTGAATTGTTTTACATAGGTTTACATAAAAGTTCTCGGGGTAAGAGAAAGTCGTGTGAGTGACACACCAGATTATTTATGAAAATATTTGAGTCTCCTCGATAGCTTCTTTCAGGTCCTCTTCTTTCTTTCTTTTGAATTTTACATTAACAGGAACTGTTTACAGATTATAAACTAAGTTTTTACGTACTAAATAATGAATGCGCACCTATACCCCATTCGCGCTTTAAATAATGTCTTTATGACAGTTTTACTGTCGGCAGTAAAACTGTCACATATGAAGCACTGAAGCACATATCCACATTTATGTATATATATATATATATATTCGTTTAATTACTATTTTTTATCACTAACTTATTTTTTTATAAACAGTATAAAAACTAAGATCATGGTTTGACAAATATTTATCTTAACAAAACAGTATTAGGTGCACATCTTACAAATACGAATTATTGTTAGCGCTTCAATAATTTTACTGTCAACTTTATACAAATTTACAAGAGTCCCACAATAACACTGCACTGAAAGAAAAAAAAAAATCGATCACTGATACCATTCTCGCTGATCCTTATGTAAAAGGACCTCCTGAATCCGAATATGACTCTCATTTTCTCTCTCACCCAACGCTTTCTAGGGACATCCCCCACTCCCTCATTTTTTACCACTGTACGGTAATTTTGATTCGGTGAATGAAAAATAATTAGTTCAACACATAAAAACAATATATATACATATATGTATATATATATATATATATATATATATATATATATATATATATATATATATATATATATATATATATAATGTTTAATAAATAACAATAATAATCGATTAAAAAAAATATAAGAAATTTAATTCATATTTTCAGTGGCAAATCACGCCCTAAATTTTCCCCTTGCCGCAAATGTTCATGTTTTAGAATTTTACAACTTTGTACCCCCTGAGAAGACATTTAACAGTTATAATAACACCCCCCCCCCCCCAAAAAAAAATAAATAAAATAAATAAATAAATAAATAAATTTATAGTCATAAATTCGCCGAAAAGTGATAAAAACATGGGACAGTCTCAAATAAATAAATAAATAAATAAATAAATAAATTAAATTAAAAAAAAAGGTTTGTGATAGGGCAAAATGGGCGTCATATTGAGAATCATAAAGACATTTTGCATAAGAATTTGCAGAAATCGTGTTGGGGGCAATTTTCATGCCAAACAGTGTAATTAAGCTCAAGCAAACCGAAATATAGTTATGATTAAAAGCTAAATCACTTTTTATCAAAAACGAATATCAAAATAAAGTAAATCTTTGAGAGAATTAATAAATAATTGAAATGCTAAAAGTTTAAAACACAATGGAAGTAAAGGAAATTCATTTCAAATCAGCATGAAAATATTTTTTTTTTTTTTTTTTTTTTGAATTTACAATAATACATGAAAGTTCCGTAAAATGCGGCGTGACAAATCAAGCATTAGTAAGCTTAATTAAATAATTAAAAAATGCCAAACAAGGGCACAATCTAAATAACAGAACATGCACAATTTTGCAAATAGAAAGATGAATAAAAATCATTCCAAAATATTCACGCAAAAACTGAGTCATCTAAGAATGAAAAAATATAGAAAACCTTCTCAAACATTGCAGCAGATGCAACCAAGTATCGCATTAAGCAGTCGAAAAATGAATAAACATGACGAAAAAATGAGCAAACCGAGATTGAAACATACAACATCATTACTTTATCTATACATATGCATACATATATATATATATGTGTGTGTGTGTGTGTTTGTGTGTATGCATATACACAACTTATCAATAAGTAGTTGGACATTTGGAAACTTTCGAATTTAAAAATTCTGTCAAATTATAAAAAAAATAGTTTAGCTTTTATTTTGGGAGGAACATAAATTCTGTTCATTCTTACATGCTATAAATGTATATGTATATATATATATATATATATAGACATTCATACTTTTTATTATTATTATTATTATTTACATGATATTTGGTTGGGGCTTTCATATACAGTCGGTCAAAAAAGTGTCCGAACACTAGCAAAAATTCCTATGTAAAAAAAGTACATTTCGTATTGTTTTATTAACTAAATCCTTGTTGAATCCTATTCTTAGTCAGTGTAAGAACATGATTCGATAAGGATTTATTTAACAAAACCTTATGAAGTGTACTTTTTTTACATAGGAATTTTTGCTAGTGTTCGGACACTTCTGTTACCGACTGTATGTAGCTCAATATTTTTGGCTAAGAAATTATGCAAATGACTTTTTTTTAAACTTGTGCATGCGTAGTTAAAAAAAATATTTACTAAAAATTCTCTTATTTAATAAGATATTTAGGCTTTTTGCAGAATGCTGTGTCTAATATAGTATGCAAAGTTTGTAAAAATGGTTCTTCACTGACCCTACGCGTTATAATATAAAAAGTGATATTTTTTAAAGAAAATGTTATATCTAAAAGAATATACATGGTAACCTAATAAACGTTTATGCAGATAACTAGAAAAATCGTTATAATCACATGCTAAAGCTAAAACACAATTTTTATTTTATTTTTTTATTTTGTACTGGTCCCCTTTTCTTCTTCAGGACTATTTTTTTCTGGATTATATGAGGCATAACATGCTATTTGCGCTCCCAAAAATTCAAGGTAACTCTTAATGAATATTTCTAGACATTTGATGCAACGTCTTAATTCGAAAGATCCAAATATTTTTTGGTAGATATTATATATATTTTACAAGAATTTAAAAAAAAAAAAAAATCCACTTTTTTAATTATAACGCGTAAGATATTTCACTCAGTGCAAAGCCATTTTCAAAAAATTCGGCATTCTACATTAGATACAGTATACTGGAACCAGAATGCAAAAATATTGAATATTTTGTGAATTATAAACACTAAATAATTTCAACTATAAATGCTCTAACTTAAAAAAAAAAAAAAAAAAAAAAAAAAAAAAATGCATTATTTAGTTGTCAAAAGTATTGAACAACCTGTATGAAAATCCCAAACTAATATCGTGTAAATTCAAAAAGTTATCAGAGATATAATAAACAAAATTTAAGTTCTTCTCACTAAAAAGGAAGATGATAGGGGTTTTATATGAATATTTATTTACAACCAGCGAATATTGTATTATCATTGGGAAAATTGAATCAAAATTAAATGTGAGTGAAATCTCTTTTAGTTTAGCTTTTATTTTGAGAGAACTGAAGTTCTGTTCATTGCATCTTTCATAACTTTTTGAATTGGCACGATATTTGTTTGAGGTTTTTATATAACCTGCTCAATACTTTTGTCTGTTAAGTTATGCCAAGGATTTTTTTTTTTTTTTTTTTTTTTTTGAGCATGCGTAGATTTCAGTAAAAATACTCATATTTTATATGATTTTTACAATTTTTACATTCTGATTGCAGTATTTTATGCATAATCTTCGTATGCTAAATCTTCGAAAAATTATTTTGCATTTGTTATAATATCCTATGTGTTATTACTAAAAACGCGCATTTTTTTTTATGCAATTGTTTAAGAAACTCGTTATACCTCCATGAATATATGTGGAAGATACATGAAAACTTTTGTAGATAACGAGAATTATCCTCTTAAATACAAACTACTGCCAAAACACATTTAAAGAATTAGTTATCACAGAGTGATAAAAATCATTTTGACTTTCTTTTAATTTTTTACTGGTCTCCTTTTCCTCTTAAGGACACAAATTTTACTGAAAAAATATATATCATATTCTTTACACTAACAATTTTTCAAGACTATTCCTAAATAACTTTTAAAGATATTTGATAAAACGTCTAAATTCGAAAGTCTCCAAATACGTATTGGTAAATTATGTAGAATCATTCGTCTTATTTAATATCAGGTAAATATTATGAAAAAGTTTTAATAAAAAAATCACCATTAAAATTTTTTCCTTAAAATTGGATAATATTTATATTTTGTAGAAATTTAAAAACGACAGATGAAGCAATAAATTATGATTAATTATCGAATAAATAAGCAGCACATCTGCTTTTATTTAATCTCATAAAAAAATAGTACATTTGTTTCGTAGTACGTGTGCGTATGAAAACACAAGTATGTAACCCCTGTAGTCCAGGCAACGAAGGCCAAAATTTGATGAATAGAGGAAAAAAATCGTGTAGTTTTGAAATTTTACATACTCATAGCCGAGAGGGTCCTGAATAACATACTAAAAGTCCCCGCCCGTGGGGGGTGAGATGGGGGCAGGGGGGCATTTAAGGGGGGCACTTTTCAGCTTTTATTAAATATCTTGAAAACTATCACATTTAGAGGAAAAATGTCAATTACAAAATTAATCTACGTAAAATTTCCTACAAAAATGTATATTACATTTTGTTTGTACGATCATTAGTTTAGACGATATAGGGAGATGAAATAACACATTTTCTTGAAAAATTCTTTTTTGCAATAGTAAAATCAACTAAAGTGTGCAATTAAAAGGGTTCTTGTCAAATATTTTCTAATGTAAAGAACAAATATATACATAGGGAATATGCAAGGATAATACAGCATGTTTTGTAAGTTTTAAATAATTTTAAGGCTAGTAGGCGCAAGTGGCGGTTTGAGTAAAAATCTGGATAAGTCCAGTCAAAATAGGAAAAATAGAAAAACAAAAATCGTGTAGTTTTGAAATTTTGCACACTCATAGCCGAGAGGGTCCTGAATAACATACTAAAAGTCCCCGCCCGTGGGGGGTGAGCGGGGGGCAGGGGGGTATTTAAGGGGGGCACTTTTCAGCTTTTATTAAATATCTTGAAAACTATCACATTTAGAGGAAAAATGTCAATTACAAAATTAATCTACGTAAAATTTCCTACAAAAATGTATATTACATTTTGTTTGTACGATCATTAGTTTAGAAGATACAGGGAGATGAAATAACACATTTTCTTGAAAAATTCTTTTTTGCAATAGTAAAATCAACTAAAGTGTGCAATTAAAAGGGTTCTTGTCAAATATTTTCTAATGTAAAAAACAAATATATACATAGGGAATATGCAAGGATAATACAGCATGTTTTGTATGTTTTAAATAATTTTAAGGCTAGTAGGCGTAAGTGGTGGTTTGAGTAAAAATCAAGATAATGAAGACCCAAAATCGATCAACATTAAAAAATATAGTGTAGCTTTGAAATTGAGCACAGTTATAAGGTTAAGTTTCCTGAACAACAAACTAAAAGTCCCTGACCGTTGTGGGTGAGCGGGGGGCAGGGGGGGTGTTAATTTTTTTAATGCATGCTTGCTATAAGTAATTTTAAAGTATTTAATGTATCATAGCATTCACATTTTATGTATTTTATATCTACTATCACTTACAGAGGATTTAAAGAAAATGCAACTTTTAGTATGTTGTTCAAGACACTTAACCTTATAACTGTGCTCAGTATCAAAGCTATAAGATTTTTTTTAATGTTGATCGGTTTTGGGTCTTCGTTATCTGGATTTTTACCTAAACACCACTTGCGCCTACTAACCTTAAAATTATTTAAAACGTACAAAACATGCTGTATTATCCTTACATATTCCCTATGCATATATTTGTTTTGTACATTAGAAAATATTTTATCAGAACCCTTTTAATTCCACAATTTAGTTGATTTTACTATTATTAAAAAAAAAAAAAAAAAAAAATCAAGAAAATGTGTTATTTTGTTCCCCTATATCTTCTAAACTATTGATCATACAAACAAAATAGAATATACAACTTTTTCAGGAAATTTCACGTAGATTAATTTTGCAATTGAGATTTTTTTTTCTCTAAATGCGATAGTTTTCAAACTTAATAAAAACTGAAATGTGCCCCCTTTAAATGCCCCCCCCCATGGTTAGGGACTTTTAGTATGTTATTCAGGGCACTTAACTTTATAACTGTGCTCAATTTCTAAGCTACACGATTTTTTTTTTTTTATGTTGATCGGTTTGGGGTCTTCGTTATCTAGATTTTTACTCAAACCGCCACTTGCGCCTGCTAGTCTTAAAATAATTTAAAACTTACAAAACATGCTGTATTATCCTTGCATATTCCCTATGTATATATTTGTTTTTTACATTAGAAAATATTTCACAAGAACCCTTTTAATTGCACACTTTAGTTGATTTTACTACTGCAAAAAAGAATTTTTCAAGAAAATGTGTTATTTCATCTCCCTATATCTTCTAAACTAATGATCGTACAAACAAAATATAATATACATTTTTGTAGGAAATTTTACGTAGATTAATTTTGTAATTGACATTTGTTCTCTAAATGCGATTGGTTTTAAGATATTTAATAAAAACTGAAAATTGCCCCCCTTAAATGCCCCCCTGCCCCCCGCTCACCCCCCACGGGCGGGAACTTTTAGTATGTTGTTCAGGACCCTCTCGGATATGAGTGTGCAAAATTTTTAAACTACACGATTTTTTTTTTGCCTATTTTGACTGGACTTATCCAGATTTTTACTCAAACCGCCACTTGCGCCTACTAGCCTTAAAATTATTTAAAACTTACAAAACATGCTGTATTATCCTTACATATTCCCTATGTATATATTTGTTTTTTACATTAGAAAATATTTGACAAGAACCCTTTTAATTGCACACTTTAGTTGATTTTACTATTGCAAAAAAGAATTTTTCAAGAAAATGTGTTATTTCATCTCCCTATATCTTCTAAACTAATGATCGTACAAACAAAATGTAATATACAATTTTGTAGGAAATTTTACGTAGATTAATTTTGTAATTGACATATTTTCTCTAAATGCGATAGGTTTTAAGATATTTAATAAAAACTGAAAATTGCCCCCCTTAAATGCCCCCCCCCCTGCCCCCCGCTCACCCCCCACGGGCGGGGACTTTTAGTATGTTGTTCAGGACCCCATCGGCTATGAGTATGCAAAATTTCAAAACTACACGATTTTTTTCTTCTATTTTTCCTATTTTGACTTCACTACTGTTTGAATGAGGTGAAACGGTATCGAACGATATATATTGTTTCATTTGTTCACGAGTGATAGTCATTTTACAAAGACAAATACGCACACGCATATATATGTGTGTATGTGTATCAAAACGGAATATAAAATAAATAATTAAATAAATAATTATAGAGCAATTATTGAATTAATAATTAATAATTAACTACTTAATAAATATCCACTTGAGTCTTAGTCTTTTAACTGTATAATATATATATATATATACTAATGCAAGCGAATATATTTAGCTTTTATGTCTAAGAAAAACACATTACATATCTCAAATTAAAATATAAAAATGCTATTTGCTATTTGCTATTAAAAAAAAAAAAATAAAAAAAGAGAGAGAGAGGAACTTCAAAGAAAATTACCATTCTTTATATTGTTTCTCAGGAGATTTTGTTTAATGAGCCATCATTAACGCTTAAAAAAATGAAAACCTAAAAGCCTCATCTCATTAAATAAAAGAAAGAATGTTTGAAAAATCCTAAATCGTCTAATTTAATTATATCCTTTATGATTGAAATAAAATTCAAAGGCCGATTAAAATAATAATAATAATAATTTTAATAATAGGAAGAATTTAATTTATATTTATAATATAAACAAGATCGAATAATCAAGTGATTAATAATACTTTATTAATTGATACTTTATTATTGATTAATAATCATTGATTATTAATACTTTTCAAGAGTACGCGTACGTTGTATCGCATAAACTTCAATGTTCTTTGCCTAGAACACCACACAATGCACAGAAAGAAGACCAAAGATATATATGACTAATTTAACACATAATCACTATTAAGCAATGTTGGAATGCGTTAAAAATTCTGATAACAAACGGAAATGCAGACCTTAATACAGCTAAATCTTCTAGTGTAGCCCTGCAAATCTGGAAGTTAAGAATATCATATTCTATACAAAATATTACTTTATCTTATTAACAATAAATGCCAATTTTTTTATGATTTTTTAAGTAGATAGTTATTAAAATGTAATTAAATAATAATAAAAAAAAATCTCTAATTCAACGCACTGTATTGCCATTTATTTAGGTATTCCAGTACACAAACCAGTTGTACAGGACCTATTAATGCCATTTTAAATAACGACCATTCCATTGTGAACAAGAATATCATATATATATATATAAATATATACATATATACATATATATTTAAGAAAGTCTGAAAATATTCTGACATGTGGACAGACAGATACACTAATTCAAATCATATGCATATTTAAAAAAATGTTTGAAAATGTTACAAACGCTAAATGTAAACGACAATGCACATCAACAAATTTCCAATAATAGCCCTTAATGAAACTGAATACTTTTGTGTTGCCCTGCAAATACTAATGCTAATCATACTATATTCTTTATAAAAAATTCTTTTGTGCAATAGTTTTAAGTTTCTTTAAGATTTGTAAACAGTAAAATTATTGAAATATGGTTTTTAGAAATACTTCTCTTAGAACGCAACCCTTCGCAATAGTTTCGGGTGTCCCTGTACACAACCATTGGTGACATTTAGTCCATTTTCAATAGAATATACCCGATATTGAACATGAATAACATATTTCAATTTCATTAATATTTGTGTGAAATAGTAGGACTGAATATGGTTTATAGAAATATCTTTCATAAAACGGAAACAACCTTTGAAATAGTTTCGTGTATCTCTGCATAGAAACAAATGGTAGTATTTACTCTGTTTTCAAAAGGAAACATACAATAGTGAACTTTAATAACATATACCAGTTTTAAGGAATTCCATGATACGGGATGTAGAGAACGGCACATAGTCAAACAATCGGACAGAAAGGCGGACAGACCGACAGAAAAACCAAAGTAATTCATCGTTTTAAACCTTATTTTTGAAAATGTTAATCATATATTCATAAAAATAACATACTACATTATGTTTTATAATTGTTTATATGTAAACTACATAAAACTGTTTATTCAAGAGATGATGGACTTTATTATTGATAATTAAATATGTAAACAAACTTAAATATTAAACCCTAAATATTAAAATATTTATTGCTACATAAGTTACATCAGGGTCAAGTATTTAAATAATGGAGATGTTTAAATTGTTGTATTTAAAAAGCATCTGGATTTATAATAATTTAAAGATCAAAACTTTATGAATTTATTAATGTAAAAAGAAAATAATCATATATAATCACAAAAATAAATTAAAATTGAAAGCAAAATTGTGACACTGCCGTTTCAATGTGTTACAGGGGCCATGTAACAAATAAAAAGTTATTTTTATATACAAATAATTTTAGTCGATTAAAATATATTTAAAGCAGTAGAGTAAACCTACAGCCAGTCTTCGTATCAGATTCTAATATGCGCTATTCCAGATGGAATAGTTCCTGTCTTATGTTATCAAAGAACGGATGAAATTAGATAATGTAATGTCTTTATCACCTATGTACTATTAGTGCAGGTGTATAATCAATAGTCGCTCATTTTTATATTAATATTGTTCTGGTTTATTTAAGATTACAATTCGAAAACGAATATTTATTATGAATAAAACTGTTTCATAAAATTGTCGGTTAATGTGGAGATGTAAAAAGCAGACGTTAAGAAGCATTATAAACAACATCAACAAGATATATTAGGTTAAAAGTGCGTCATTTCTTTATACCAGAGTGCTGGTATAAATGGGTACATTTTTCACCAAACAGAATTGTTTTGAATTTTAAATATGTAACAACAAGTGATCTTAATCAATAAGAAAATTAGTCGTACTTAAAATAAGATTATTTTCAAATACATTTTACTCATTGAACATAATCATAATCTGTATTTAAAAACAAATCTAATCGAAACCATTTTCCTAAACTTGTTTCTAAAAAATTTAATATGTATAATTCAAGTACTCAGACTGACCGAAAAAGTTGTTTTTTCCTTAAGAGGACTTGGGACATTTAACTTGTCACCATATATGTGGGTTTCAAATAATAGCTTTTGTTTCGATTTAATACTATTAAATGGATATGCATCAGATTTGTGGAATAAATAATAACTAAGTAAAAGCAAGACTGACTTCATTTTGCCTCCAAGGCAGTAGTACGTGTTTTTTGCACCTGATGAAGGAAGGCTACGTCCTTTCGAAACCGGTTGTGCTGGCTTGAAATTTATGGTGTGTGAAGAAGTCTTATTCTCTATTTAATAATAATAACAGTTTAATAATGTAAAACTTGAAAACATCTCAGTTTTAAATGACAATAACTAGATTATCTGTACTAACCTACCTAATTTTTGCTGCTAGCAATTATCAAAAGTAATAAAAGGAACTCCTAGGACGGTTTGTAAGAAATTCTAGTCTGTAACAGAGGGTTCGATACTTGAACCAGCCGCAGACCATCGTGTACGCTAATGCCGTCTGTTGCACATTAAGCCTGTCGTGGTCCCAAAGTCTTCCAAGTTAACATGGAATTTATAACTTTTGAGTTACCGTATCTGTAATTACTCATCCCTTATCTAGATCAGACTTGCATACTCTTTTTCGTTTGTGCTGCTATATTTCCCCAGTTTGTCGAGCTTCAATTTTTGTGTTTGCCTTTAAAAACGGTATGCGCCTCCCTCTTGCCATTATTCGGGTATAACTTCTGTTCGTAGTCTCCGAATGACATTACAGTCAACCAAACAACAGCAGCAACGAGAAAATAACCATCTGAATGCTCGTGATTAAATTCAAGTAAATTTATGATCATCAATTGCACGTTAGTCAGAGACTAAATGACATTTTTTTTTTTTTTTTTTTTTTTATTATTGTTTCGGAACAATGTTTATTCGTTCTCTGCAATGTATACAAATGTTTTTTTAATATTTTTGTGAGAGAATAATAGTTTTATTCACATGTTTCGGAAATGAGCATTCACATTCATTCACTAGAATGTAACTGTTTATTTCTGAAACACATTTGGCAATAATTTTACTGTCAACTGTATCTAAATTTATGATTTAGTAAATTTAATCTAGAATAATATATATATATATATATACTGTTATATAATCCAGTTTCACATTTTTACTGTTTTTAATCATTTTTTACTGTCATTCAATCAAGTTTTCTTTTTTTTTGAAAATTATTATGTATTTTTCTTTTATTTAAACAATATAATTTTATTTTTCGTATTGATTTATTTGTTTTTTGAATAAAAGTTTATTTGTTTATTTAGATTAAAAAAAAAAAAATTGTTTATATAAATAAAAATTCTTATATTGTTTACATATATTTAAATAAAAATTCTTATATCATTCAGATGTAATCTTTTATAAATAAATATTACTGGCAGTACTTAGTAGTAAAATTGTAGATACTGGCCAATTAGACCATAATATTACTAGTCCTAATGCTCGTACAGGGAGATTTATAGAGATCCTCCTAGATCGATAAAAAGTTACATATTTTCTAGTCCCAATCGTAGATTGTATTTTCAAATTTGTAAATCTTCTAGGTGTCTTACGTGTCCTATTGCTGATAAATAACAAATAAAAAACTCTTCAAAATTTGTGCTTTTCTGCATGGACTTTATGTTATTTATTCTTTAAAATGTAATGAGTGCCACATGGAATATATTGGTCAAACTAGTAACCATTTATATTTGAGACTTAATAGATCTGAAATTTAATATGAAAATTCTAACTTGTTACATAATGTTTAATAGTCACGCTTTAAAATGCATGATTTTCAGACTTTAACTGTTAAAATTTTAGATATAACACTAATGTGAATTTTCGATTACTAATAGAATCTAAATTTATCTCATTTTTCAATACTACTTACCCGTATGGCCTCAAACAACAAGTATACAGAGGACTAATTTAATATATTCTGATTTAACAAAGTTTGATAATTATAACAATATTTATTCTCGTTTAAATTTTATGCAATTTCAAAAAAAAAAAAAAAAAAAAAAAAAAATCTAAGAACTGAACGTCGTCTTAAGAAAAACAACAGATCTAAATCTATAGACTGTGATCAGATTAAATATTCAATTGATAAATTTGCTGCTTCTTACAATCTAAATTATAAATGGTTAGATATTAGGAAATTTATCTTTAAAAAAATAAATATTAATATTTACTTTATTTATTTATTTATTTATTGAAATATAATTATTCTAGACAATTCTCTGACACATTTTTTGATATTTTAAATTATTAAACTGCAATATTCAATCTAAAAATTTCTACTAAGCCAGTATCAATTAATTATCCATTTGACTAATCATGTATTTAATTAGTCCAATTTTCAGTCTATTATAAATAATGAATATAATGTATTCCCATTTAAAAATGTATATATTTACAAATCTTTTAAAGTATCATCTTATTTTAGGTCGTCGTATTTTCAATTATAATACTTTTTTCTAAAAATGCACCTTCTTCCAATATTGTTTGTTACTGTAATGACCTTAATTACAAAAAAATGTTGACACCACGCATGGACATATTATTACTGGTGATATTAGTATAGTAAATGATCTTTATTTATATATAAACATGGATTAGGGCATTAAATTTAGGCTTCCTGCAAAAGGTAGCATAAATCAAATTTTAAATCCGTTTTCTCGCGATTTAGATTTTTTTATTTATATATATCCAATTGTTTATAACAAACCTTTAGAATATTTTAATGTTTGGAAGATCAATATATTTAAAATTCTAAAAATACAGCTTATTATTCATATTCAATCTAGATTTGTTAAAATTGAAAAATATTAAAACTTTAAATAAATCTATCAGTATTTTACAAAATAAATTTATTATTATTTATGTACATAATTCACCTAATAATTATGCCATTATTTGTAAAGAGTTATATAAACAGATCTTAGACAACTCGAATTTAAATAGTAATATTTTCAAGCATACCACCTTAACAACTAAAATTAAAAATAAAACAATTCTAAGCTTTCATAAATTATTAAAACTCAAATGTAACAATTTCAACTATCTATATACAGTTATTATTCCTAAATTTCATAAAACTCTTGTAAAATTTCGCACTGTAACTATTGGTTGAAATGCTTATAATAATGTTGTTTGTAATCTTGTATTAACAATTTTAAGAGAAATCTGTAGTTTAACTTTAAACTATGATAACAAGTAATTTGTTAAAACAGTTTTCAACTTCTTCATAGGTTAAAAAACTTCAAAATTATTACAAACATTCGTACATTTGTTTTTAATGATTTATTCAATAACTAGTTAATACCCGTCAAAATTTGACAAATGATGTGAAACTAAAATCTCTTCGCTCCATAAAGTTTAAAACACCCTTTCTTTAATATTTCACATTGTTCTTAACCGGTTTAAAAACCCCTGCCCAATTTCCTGTATTTGTAAAACCACGTTTATATAATTCAAAATATTAACTTATTGTATTCTAAAAATAAACTGCAAATCGGAATAAAGTTACAATTTTTTTTTACTGGAATAGTATTTTAACACTTCTATTAAAATAGTCACACTTCTATCAAATTCTATCAAAATAGTATATTTCAACAAAAGTATACTGTTAAAAATAAATAAATAAATAAGTTTTTACTCGTATAAAATATCAATATTTTAATGTTATTCTTTTCAAATTATTTTTACTCTAATACAGTATCGAAATGAAATATCAGAAATTATAATAATTAGATAAATAATAATTAAATAAATAAATAAAATAAAATAAAACCCCCCTTTGATTTTAAATATTTATCTCCATCTTTTCTAAACAAAGTTTTCAACTGATGAAAGTTAACTTTTATAGAACAATAAACTTTGATAATTTGTTAATTTTAAAAGATTTTTTTTTCCCCCTAAGAAATGGAAAAAAATAATTTTAAGAATATGTTATAATATATTGACATGGCAACAGATGGCGCCACATTCAGTGTACAGCAATTTTCGGCGAGCGAAAATGCATATGAAGATAACCGATACCGATATGTATTCGAGAATTGCTTTGTTTTTAATAGGTATACTTCCTTGGAAAATATGAATTAATCGTGTGAATTATTCTTATGATTGAGCCACGGAGTAATATTAACTTTAATTAGGCGTTAATGAGCTTTAATTAGGCGTTTGCCATAGACATATCAATATTAATATCGTCTGCTTCATCTATCATCGGTATTCTGCATAAATAAAGGAATATTCCCGTTCCCAATTGGTTCAAAATTTTCTCGGGCATGCCCATATCGTACGATTTTGGTCTTACAGAATATGCTTTGTGTTTTAATATTATAGATGTAGACGTTCATTAATTACATAACACTATGTAAATGCTTTTTAATGAAAATAAACACAGTATTAACGAAAAAAACATTGCTTCATTATTTTAAAATATCACTAAATTTCTTATTACATAATAATTTTATTCTCTACAATCACACTATTTACCAAAGTATTAAAGGTATTCCACAAAGTGGTTCTACTAGTATATTCATTATATGATATATAGCTTTATTTTTATGAAAGGAACTTCTCTTTATGCAATGATTTAATGTTCTACAGATTTATTGATGATATTATCGTTTTTTACATTAATGATAGAAATACTAACATATTCATAGATAATTATTTAATAGTCTTTCTTTAACTAAAAATGAAATTTTAAACAAAGAAATAAACTTTATAGATCTCAAAATGCATACTGACAATGGTAACTTAAATTTTGATATTTTTGATAAACGAAAAAAAAAAAAAAATCTTTTAAGATTAATTTATATACTCATTACAAATCATGTTTACAAAAAACTACAAACAAAATATTTGCATTAACTTCCTATATAGAATAAAACATGTATGTTCAGCAAAATATAAATGTAAAAACGTTAAACATATCTATTTTCAGGTTAGAATTTATGATTATCCTGAATTTCTAGTAAATTCACTAATTAAATCTTTAATTTCTTCTAATACTTGATATGGTGTTTACTTATTACACACACATTCATTCTCTGATAAAATAAATAAACAAATAAATAAATAAAATAAATAAATAAATAAATATTGCTTTACGGATTCTAAATTTGCTTTATAGTTTCAAAATTTAAAATTGAAATTTAACTTTCAAATTAGTTAAATTAAAAAAAAAAAAAAAAAAAAATATTCGTAATAATTATCAAAAAAATTAATTTTAACTTTCAAATTAGTTGAATTTTTTAAAATTTGTATTCGTAAAAATTATCAAAAAATTTAATGTTAACTTTAAAATTAGTTAAAATTTACAATTCGCACTCGTAATAATTATGAAAAACTTTATTATAAAAATTAATAATAATAATAATAATTCGTCTGGCTAACTAATGAATTATTCCCATATTTTGAGATTTAATTAATCACACTAATTAATAAATTTCAAATGCATACTGCATTTTTTTTTTTTTTTTTTTTTTTTTTGTGATTATCAAATGTCCGATTCTCTAATATGATAATTACAAAAAAAAAAAAAAACTACCTTTTGTTTAGGTTTTCTTAAACAATATCAATTAAAAGAAATGTGCATCATTACGTTCTTTTTTTTCACTCTAATAGAGGGCGCTATCATTCCTCAATTTCTTGTTTCACAGAATCAATAGAGAAACAAAAACTCTATCTTTGAACTGCACCATTTACGCATCTGTAATTAATTTAAGTTATATATTAATCTTTAATCAAACAAATTTTGAATTTTAGGTTTATTAGTTATTAAAATAATCAGAAACAATTTTAAATAAATTTTATTTACTTATTAGTTCAGTAGATAAATACGTCTGCAATTAATTGTAGATTTAACTGTATTCAGACTCCTCATGGCATCTTGTGATTGGGATGTTCTTTCGGCGTGATTTCCAGTTATTAGTGAGTACTGGTTTCGGTTTTATTAATTTATCTTAGGAATAATTTGATTATTTAGTTATTGGTGATCGTTGATAAAAATATGTACCTCATGTAGTTTTTTCTTCTTTCGCTTTGAGTTTGAGTAATTTTCATGTGTTATGGGTGAATATAGGGCATAGAATGCTACAAATTTTCAACAATTTGCATGCAGCTCTATAGAAATATCACCCTATTTACATGCAACATTAATTCTATGTCTTTGATAAAGTAATAATATTATATGATTCAATCTCAGTTTGCTCATTTTTTCGTCATGTTGATTCATTTTTTCTACTTCATCGTGTGATACTTGGTTTCAATGTTTGTCATACTGCAATGTTTGAGGATGTTTACAATACATACACACACATATATCTCTATGTATATATATTAATCTGAACGTTTAAATGCATGAGTAACTTTTGATCCTGAAGTTAAACTTTCACTCTCAGTTAAATACAGCTTACACTCTTCAAACAGAATAAAATATTTTAGCCACTCAGATTTCTGCTAGTAATATTTTTATATATCTGATCATTTTAGAGATACGCGTCTCCTAAATTTTATACTAGTGGATCTGCAGATCAGGAATCTCAACGTCCTATTTACATCAGACATTATTCAATAGGTCATTTTTATTTATTCCTTATTATATAATTGTATATATTGATTCTATCGACTTGTTACCATAATCAGATACATTCTTGAGGGGGGCTGCCGCCCCCCTCAACCCCCCGCTGCATCTCTATTTGTATATCCTATAAAGTGTTACAGAATTGTAAATAATCGCATTTATTTTTGTATAAATTCTTTCAAAAGGTTTAGTAAAGTTAATAAAATGCTAACTTTGTGCATTTCTAGTCGTTTTAGCGTAAAATCGCCTAATTTTCCCTTAAAAACACTTAAAAAAGCTACTATAAGGGAAGAAATGGATTTGGCGCCAAATTTGGCGACTATTTCCCTCCTTGGCTATTTTTGGCGACCTTGGCGAGAAAATCCTTATTAGGGATATACCAAATATGGAAGCTCTAATCTCATTATGAGATACGAGAATTTTCCAGAACAGTCTGTGTTCGATAGAAAAGTATAAAAGGAGCATTTCTTCACCAAGGCGGTCAGTGTCAGATCTGTGTCAGTTTCGTCAAATGCTTGCTTTGCTGTGAGTCTCTTTGGATGAGACTTTCTTTATGTGTTATTGCTAAACAGTTTGTACTGTTGTTTTGCTGTTAACGGCTGTTGTTTAAGCTGTGTTTACTGGCTGATTTGAAGCTGATACTTGGTTTATAGACCTGTATTTTTCTGGAACTTTCTGTGACTACATTACTGAATTTTTGCAAGTTTCGCCTTTCATTCTCGGACAACTTACGGACCCCCAAGTACGCAACAATATGTATTCTTAATAAATGACAGTCTTGTATTATTTCCCTGAAATTCATAAATACCAAATTTCATAACTATCATTTTTCATACAAAAAAAAATTACGTAGCATATCGGAAATATTTTGCGTAACCTTTAAACTAATTTCTAAGTCTATGCCCACAATTATCAACAGGAAAACATGTTTTTAATATTCTAATAAAATTGCATTATATTTGATGGAGTGTAACCATGTTAAAATAAACTTTTAAGAAATATTGACTATAGACCGTAATAGTACGAAATTAATTTATGTATCCCGGAAAAGAAGCCACATTCATTATAAACGCCAATAATAAGAATAAATTTAATTAATTGTAACTCATTAATTTTTCAAACTAATTTGACATCATTTGGATGATTATAGTATATACTCGGAATTATTTTGTGTGGTCTCATAAATTATTTAGACTATACATAACTGTTTTCAAGAGTAAACATGATTTTAAGCATCTTTATAATGTATGTTAATTTTATTAAGTTCAATTCAGCATAAACGCATTAAAGAGCGCGCTTAAATAAAAGTTTGTCCATAGGCTCTAATGTTACGAAATTCTTTCTTGTGGCTCTGTAAGCAAACCATAAACATTGTATACACCAGTAAAAACTATTCAGCTTATTTTGCGTTTAAAATTAATAATTCTTCCAAATTTAACATAGTTCGCATGACTACGTGACATTAACAGAACACTTTTGTAAGGTCCTGTACATTAATTAGAAAGCTTAAGAGCACATATCTTCTTCAAACAACATGAGTTTAAGCATTTTACTCACGTACGCTAGTTTCATTTTCTTCATTGCAAAGTAATGATATTAAAATGCGTTTAAAAGAAATTCACACCTTATGCCGTAATGTTAAGAATTTTGGCGTGTCCCTATACACATTTTTTAACCAATATAGCAATAAAAATTATACAGCTACTTACGTTTATGCAAAGCTGGAACGTGTGCGCCAATTTGCAAGTCAATCGAAGGACTTTTGCGGCTGCTATTGCGGTACATACAAATTCTTCCCATAGACCGTAATGATAAAAAAAAAAAAAGTTGCATTCGGGAGTGCCGACAGAAGTGAAAACGTGAACAATTACATGTGTATTTCTTGAATCGTCAGGAATTATTTTATTGTGTAGTAAATACTTTTAAATGAAGTGTTTTTTTATTCATTAATATAAACTACTACTACAAAAATTATATTACAATTTTATTTAATGCGCTAACTGCAATAGAGACAGTGACCGGAGATGAGAGAAGTCGTGTAGAGCCGCACCAGATTGGAAAAACGTGAGAAAAATGGCGGCTTTGGCCTTTCGCACTGTTTTGTGAGGTCTAACTGGAATAGAGACAGTGTCCGGAGATGAGAGAATTCGTGTAGAGCCGCACCAGATTGTTAAAACGTGAGAAAAATGGCGGCTTTGGCCTTTCTCACAGTTTTGTGAGGTCTAACTGCAACGTTTCCGGCTGAAATCTTTAAGAGACAGTGGCCGGAGATGAGAGAAGTCGTGTAAAGCCGCACCAGATTGTAAAAACGTGAGAAAAATGGCGGCTTAGGCCTTTCTCACGGTTTTGTGAGGTCTAACTGGAATAGAGACAGTGTCCGGAAATGAGAGAAGTCGTGTAGAGCCGCACCAGATTGTAAAAACGTGAGAGAAATGGCGGCTTTGGCCTTTATCACGGTTTTGTGAGGTCTAACTGGAACGTTTCCGGCTGCAATCTTTAAGAGACAGTGTCCGGAAATGAGAGAAGTCGTGTAGAGCCGCACCAGATTTTAAAAACGTGAGAAAAATGGCGGCTTTGGTCTTTCTCATTATTCTGTGAAGTCTAACTGGAACGTTTCCGGCTGCAATCTTTAAGAGACTGTGTCCGGAGATGAGTGAAGTCGTGTAGAGTCGCACCCGATTGTAAAAACGTGAGAAAAATGGCGGCTTTGGCCTTTCTCACGGTTTTGTGAGGTCTAACTGCAACGTTTCCGGCTGAAATCTTTAAGAGACAGTGGCCGGAGATGAGAGAAGTCGTGTAAAGCCGCACCAGATTGTAAAAACGTGAGAGAAATGGCGGCTTTGGTCTTTCTCACTGTTTTGTGAGGTCTAACTGCAACGTTTCCGGCTGAAATCTTTAAGAGACAGAGGCCGGAGATGAGAGAAGTCGTGTAAAGCCGCACCAGATTTTAAAAACGTGAGAAAAATGGCGGCTTTTGTCTTTCTCATGGTTCTGTGAAGTCTAACTGCAACGTTTCTGGCTGCAATCTTTAAGAGACTGTGTCCGGAGATGAGTGAAGTCGTGTAGAGCCGCACCCGATTGTAAAAACGTGAGAAAAATGGCGGCTTTGGCATTTCTCACGGTTTTATGAGGTCTAACTGGAATAGAGACAGTGTCCGGAAATGAGAGAAGTCGTGTAGAGCCGCACCAGATTGTAAAAACGTGAGAGAAATGGCGGCTTTGGCCTTTATCACGGTTTTGTGAGGTCTAACTGGAACGTTTTCAGCTGCAATCTTTAAGAGGCAGTGTCCAGAAATGACAGAAGTCGTGTAGAGCCGCACCAGATTTTAAAAACGTGAGAAAAATGGCGGCTTTGGTCTTTCTCATGGTTCTGTGAAGTCTAACTGCAACGTTTCCGGCTGAAATCTTTAAGAGACTGTGTCCGGTGATGAGTGAAGTCGTGTAGAGCCGCACCCGATTGTAAAAACGTGAGAAAAATGGCGGCTTTGGCCTTTCTCACTGTTTTGTGTGGTCTAACTGCAATAGAGACAGTGTCCGGAGATGAGAGAAGTCGTGTAGAGCCGCACCAGATTGTAAAAACGTGAGAAAAATTGCGGCTTTGGCCTTTCTCACGGTTTTGTGAGGTCTAACTGCAACGTTTCCGGCTGCAATCTTTAAGAGACTGTGTCCGGAGATAAAATAAGTCGTGTAGAGCCGCACCAGATTGTAAAAACGTGAGAAAAATGGCAGCTTTGGGCTTTCTCACGGTTTTGTGAGGTCTAACTGCAATAGAGACAGTGCTCGGAGATGAGAGAAGTCGTGTAGAGCCGCAACAAATTTTAAAACAATATATACTATAAAATTACTAACACTTCACATTAGCAAGTTAATTGTATGGTACATTATTTGTATCATACAAGGATGGAAAGCGTTTACTGACGATGACGCGAATTCAATGATTTTTTTTCACCCAAAAGTTTTCACTTCAAATGGAAAGCGTTAGCTGACGATGACGGGAGTTTAAAGATTTTTGTTCACCCAAAAGTGCTCAACGCGCCTAAAGAAGTTTTCACTTCAAAAAACTTTGGCGTGTCCCTGTACACGAACTACAAATGGAATGCGCACCCAAAACTATACAGCTAATTTCGTGGGGATCATGAACATGTATACCAAATTTTAAATTAAGAGAGTGATATTTGCGGCCGCTATCGCACGACAGACAGACAGACAGACGGACAGGTATACGAACTACAAATGGAATACATACCAAAAACAATACAGCTGATTTTATGGGGCTCATGAACATGTGTACCAAATTTCAAGTCAATAGCGCTATTTTTTCGGCCGCTATCGCGATGCATACAAAATCCTCCCATAGGCCGTAATGATAAGAAAAACTTTGGCGTGTCCCTGTATATGAACTACAAATGGAATATATACCAAAAACTATACAGCTGATTTCGTGGGGCTCATGAACATGTGTACCAAATTTCAAGTCAATAGCGCTAATTTTGCGGCCGCTATCGCGATACATACAAATTCCTCCCACAGGCCGTAATGATAAGAAAAACTTTGGCGTGTCCCTGTATACGAACTACAAAGGGAATATATACGAAAAACTATACAGCTGATTTCGTGGGGCTCATGAACATGTGTACCAAATTTCAAGTCAATAGCGCTATTTTTGCGGCCGCCATCGCGATACATACAAATTCCTCCCATAGGCCGTAATGATAAGAAAAACTTTGGCGTGTCCCTGTATACGAACTGCAAATGGAATACATACCAAAAACTATACAGCTCATTTCGTGGTGCTCATGAACATGTGTACCAAATTTCAAGTCAATAGCGCTATTTTTGTGGCCGCTATCGCGCGACAGACAAACAGACAGACAGACAGACAGACAGACACAGCCCAAAACCGTTTTGAGTCTCAATGTAGGGCCTCCACTGACGTTTCGGCAATAAAGTGTCATACCTCTTGAAAACGTGCGATTTTAAAGTTATAACGAGATGTGATAATACAAACTGCAAGTTTTATCGTTAAGCTGGAATACGTTATCTATTACCGATAAGGGAATATTTTCTCGAAAAAAAAAAGTTTTTATCACTAAAAAAAAATATTTTTTTTTCTAACGATTAGAAAAAAAAAATCTTGATAAGGTAAATTATTTATGAAAATTAATGTACGAATACTCTATTTTGTTGAGAAGATTAGGAATTATTATTAAATGTGCTTAGAACTAAGAGAAATTTTAAAAACAAATTTAATCTTCGAATTTCTTATTTTAAATTTTTTTCATTATTTCCCTTATAATAATGAAGAAAAAACATTGATTGATTTACATATATTTTTATATGCTCTAATTGAAACCATTTATTACATTCTGGAATATTCCAGAAACACCTAACTATCCTAAATTCTTAAAATGAAACACTAATCAATAAATATACGAAGAATCATACGCAGTTTAAAAACTTAACACATATATGTTTACGAAACTATATTTATAAGAAAAATAGATTTTTTTTTTTTTGTCAATTTTTATTCTGTTGTATACAATACATTTTCATCTAATTCATTTGAAAATTATGTATATATATATATATCTATATATATGGCACATAACTAAATAATTATTTTTTATTGCATTAAAATATTAAATATTTCCAGATTTTTGCAATATTTTTATCTTTTACTTAAAAAAAAAAAAAAAAAAAAAATAATAATAATAATAATAACTAATGGTATTAAATATTGATTAAACACATCATTCTATTAACGGCGATGTATAAGGATAAGGCTAATGGTTTAAACAAGCGATATAGGGTGGGTTTGGATTCTTTTAGCTGTGGGCTTTATAAAATATCCTTGTCATTTCGTACATGAGGTTTGGAAAAAACTTGAAAAATAACTCAACGAGTGAAACTAGTATTCAAAACTTGTACTTTACGGCAAACAGCTATCGTAAAGGAACCAATGGCAAATAGTAAGGGAATTTTGATGAAAGCATTAGTAAAATCAATGGCAACAGAAAATTTAAGTTATTATGCTTGATGATGTATGAGATTTTAAATATGATTCAGTCAGTATTTAATTATAAGAGTACTTGCATTGTATGTTATAGTGAATAAGTATTTTTTTTTCTTAAATGTATTACAATATTTCGGAACATAGATATCATTTAAAATCAATGTATATTTCAGGTAGCAAAATCTTTCATGTATAAGTAATGAATTAAAAAAAATATTACTTAAGTTAAAATAATAATAATAATGATGATAATAATAATAAATGGATAAATAAATAAATAGAAAATAAATAAATAAATAAATCGGCTAAATTAAGACACAATTATATGTATGTTTTATAAATTTAGTTAGACACAGTTTAATATATTTTATATGACAATTAGATGAATTTTCAATAATTTAATTCTGCTCTAATTTAGTTCCTGACAAGACATAAAACGTGCTATGAGCACTCATTATATATATATATATAATGTATGTGAGTGCTGGTAAACGTTTGCTAATCAGGGCACATTGTCTCTAAAATTGAGAGCTGGAACGCTATGGCAATAGAAGCCAGAACAATATTGTTGTAAGGGGTTCATGCTCATAATATCTCTCATCAACCTAAGCCACTTGGAAATCGTCTCGCATTTTATTTTATTATCAAATATTATATTAAATTAAATTATCTTGCATTTTTCTCTCTCTCTCTCTCAAAAAAAAAAAAAAAAAAATACTGCACAATTTCTGGGATAGAGTAGCAGTCAAGATATTTCACATATGTTCCATACACTAAAGTGTCAAGTGTCAATGTGTTAGTTATCTTAAGTGTAAGCAACTGTCACAGTGGAAGTACTGCATGTTTTCTGTGAGACCTGAAGGTCCATCCGATCAGTTCAGCCATTTGAATTTCAGCTGGTACATACTAACAGACACCAGAAAAAGAAAAAAAAAACTTTAAAAGTATCTTCTCTGTAATTAAATAACATCTGTAATTAAATCATAAAACTAAATCATATCTTATTATGTTTACTACGGCTCTGTTAGAGCACATGTATATAAATGCATTTATACATTTTATTAAATTAAAACAATATATTTTTTTTTTCCTAACACTACCATGTATACAATTTTAATTTATTAACTGAAAGAAAAATGGATATATTATTTTCTTTTTAATACAGATCTTTTATATATACGATAATGTTAAAGATTTTTTTTTTTTTTTTTTTTACACAAAATGTTTACGATGGATACTTCAATAAGCTTCACAAATTTTAAGAGGAAACTTGCTCTACAACCTTTTAGTAAAATTAAATTTATTTATTTATTATATTTTATTATATTTTATTTCTTGTTTGTTAATTTTATTTAATTTGTAAACTACGAAATTAATCAACTCTCTAGAAATTGTTTTGAAACACCCTTGTAATCAATCTTTATGTTTAAATTTATAGAGTTAATAACATGAATATTTCTTAAAAACACCGAGTTCGTGTTTTCACATTATAAACATCCTCTAAACTTTTATATATATTTTTTTTTCTTGAAATACAAATAGTTAGATATTTGTCACGTTATGATCTTAATCTACCTACCTATATCTATATATCTATTTATATATCAACGTATATCGATATCTATCTATGTGTCTGTCTACCAATCTCTCCCTCTCTTTATATATATACAGGGTGATTAAAAAAAAAAAAAAAACCTATCCCGATACATGAGTCCGTAGCTATCACACCATTCACCTAAACTGAATAAAAGTTTAGTGTAAGATATTTTGAGGTATGCGCTCAAGAATCACATAAAAAACAACAATTAAACTCTAATAGTTACGGTTACAATGAAAAAATTTAAAAAAAAAATATTCTAGCAACACCTACATTTTTTGTTGGTATGTGATTTTATAATATAGGAAAGTAAAGTTAAATTGGGCTATTTAACTAAAGTTCACAAAACTCCAGGAACAATAAACATAATAAGCCGTGAGTTAAGAAAAACACTATTTAGAAGCAATCATCTTTATTTCAGCAGCATAAAAATAAAAAAGTATTTGTTTTTTTATGTATCTTAAAATGTATATTATTAAGTCTAAAAGACATTCAGAGGGTTAGATGAGAGAGAGAGAGAGAGGGCTTTGCGATGACGTGTTATATAAGCAGTAGTTTATGAGAAAATTTTGACGTTCTCAATCTCGCAATCCAGATTAAACTGCCGAATTACGCCACGTTTTCCGAAATAGTGCAAAATTTTACAGCCAAACAGAATCCATTGTCTCTCTATTAAATTAATATAAATATTTTGAATTTAAAAAGTTCGTTAAAGAATTAACACCTATGTCAAACCTCACGCGAAAAGTCGTCTGCGTAATGGAGACGGAAAGGCTATGAATTATTGCCACCTCCTGTCATCAAAACTATAAATTACCCCTTTAATGATGTTACAAAGGAAATTTATTGCTCAATTTAATTCTAATAAATAAACTTCCGCAATCTAAAAGAATGAAATGCAATCATTATCTATACAATGGTTACTAGATGAAAATAATATTCTTTATATTATATTTTATTAAATGATTTAGGAGAGATTAGAATTCTGAGACATGTCATTTAAAAAGATGACTATCAGAAATAAATTATTAATTTTAAAGAATATATTTTTGTTCTCAGCAGATTTATATAATTTATTAACAGATAAAATATTATTGGATTTAAGATATTTATTTATAGAGAGACAAATGCGATTAAATATAAAATATAATTTAGAATTTCGTTAGATATTTTATTAGACATTTAATTTGTTGAAAATATAGTAATTAATTATTACATTTATTTAAAACTGTAATTAAAACTCATATATGTGAAGGAACGCCTTCACAGATTTCCATAGCAAAATACCATAACTAGCGTTGGAACGGTACCTGTAGCTCGAAAATCACCAGCGATAGTCAGACAAACTGAGAAAAAAACAAATGTGATGTGCCTATCAGACACGACTTTCATTTTTAATGACGTCACATTTACCAGTGAGTCTACACCTCTGACTAAAGTCTACATTTTCTGCTTCAAAACGAGAAGAATATACCAAGGTATGCTTAACTTCGTGTAAAGCTACGGCGTACTTTCATGTAATTGCTCTAATTTCAGAGTTAATCGTTGGACACAGTCATGGCTGACGTCATCGCACTAGGTGAAAAAAAAGACACAGTGAAATCTGTAATGTCGTGTGTAATAATAATATATCTCGCGTTAAATTAAATTATTCCCTACTAAAAAACACAAGATATTGAATGCACTATGTTTTGAAGGCAGATTTGTCAGAAGATATTTCTCATTTTAAATTAGTTTATTCTATTTCAAAAAATAAAATCATTGTTTGGTAATATGTACACTCCTTCTCATATTTATAAGGACATTTTATGTTTTGCAATAACTAATGTAAAAATAATTGTGAACAATACTATACTAAAAGCACTTAATATATCTAGTACTCTAAAAACCAAAACTGCTATAATTGTTTTTAATATGAAAGAAAATTAATTAAAAAAAAATGCAAAAATATTTTTTTTTACACGTTTTCAGGTGTTCATAATTATAGGGACAATCAAGATTGTTTCGTTTTATTTAACTTACTAGCGGATAAGTTACAGTTGACATGCGAATTTGTTAACTACTGGGCTTAGATTTATTCATACATAAGCCTTCAATTTTTCTTGGACGAACATTACTGATAATTCCTCAAAAAAAAAGAACTTTTATGTAGTGAAGTATGATAAATGTGTTTTTTAAGTGGAAGGACAATTTCAGTCAGCCGAATTTCTAATGAAATTCGTAGATCTAAAGTTGCTGAAGAAATGGGATCAAACGTTCGTTTGATCCCATTGTTCAAACGTTGTTTGAAAACTGTTGGTTCGGTAGGAGAGAGATCTGATGTAAAATCAGAGTTCTTTTACAGAGATCGAAGACTCATAATTCCTCTTACTGTACTACTCATAATGACTGCTGCTGAATTTGCTCATAATTTTTAACGAAAGAATGGGGTCCACATTTATGCATGCTTAAAATATTTAATAATGTGTTAAAATGAATAACAAAACCTATAATAATAATAAGCATTTAATGGGGGAAAGAACGTCTGCGTTAAAGTTAATAAAGATAATATTAAATAGTAAAATTTTGCATTTTCGGATGAAAAACATTTTATTTTTGATTAACCAAAAAGTTTTAATAGTTACTGGCACGATCTGAAGATAGCGAAAGATAGAGCAGTTTTTTTAAAAGCAGATATGAATCGGGCATTTTAAAGGTGGATCTATGTGCTCTGGGCAGCTGTTTCTACTGAAGGCTGAATGAATTTAGTATTTTTTTCTATTATTATAAACATTAAGATAATATCCGCAAATTTTAAACGTGGAATTCTCAGATTTTTGTTAGATTTTGGGAGGTAATAATATTTTTTTTCAACAAGACTTACATTTTTGCTCTACTTCTAGAGCAATGAAAATAGTTTTAAGAAATAACCTTCTGTATTATTGCCTTTCCCGTAACCTAAAAGTTGAAAAAACCCTAACTTATCATATTAGAAAAGTGCGTGCAAGGGGAAAACAATTTAAAATAGTTTAAATGTATTCAGAATATTTCTACGCTGTATGAAATGGTATTGAAACTGAATATTAATATATATATATATATATATATATATATATATATATATATATATATATGCCAGAGAGAATGTCTGACAGTTTTACCCTAAAAAGAGACCCCATAAAATATTAATTTAAAGAATGACTGAACAAAAAAAAATACTAAGTTTCGAGCTGTCCTTATAATTGTGAACAACTGAAAAATCACCTTTTTGACCGTATTTAATTTTTTTTTAAGATAGAAAAACGGTAAAACTTTTTAAATATCGTCTATTAATGAAATTCAATTTAATAAAAAAATATTTGTTTAAATAATAGTGTTCAGTGTTTATTTAATATAGAAAAACAGTTGTCCTTATAATTATGAGAACATGTGTACCACATTTTTAAACACCTTTTAGTAGTAGGATGAAAAAAAAAATTGTTTAAAATTGATATTCAAAAAAGTACCCTTAAAAAAATAATAATAAATAAAAATAAAAATAAAAACTTGTAATACGAAAATAAAAACCTAAATAGAAGAACTGTAGAAGGTTTTATTTTCATTTATGATGTAGGCCCACCAGTGTCCGAGCGGTTCTGTGCTCAAAGCTGGTAGACGTGATGTGTGCCGGGTTCGATCCGCAGGTAGCGCTCGTCGACATAGCCATTCGCCGTTTTCCGTGGTTTTCACTGAAACTTGCGTGAATACGGGCTAGGACCCCTTAGAAAGACCCCTTCAGGTCTAGGATCTGTAACAGTCAATCGGCCTTATTCCAATATCCAATACAATCCATTTATGATGTATATTTATATCTATTTATCTATCTATATTTTTTTAACTATGTGTATTAAATTATCTATGTGCCCCATGAATGGCAAAAATATCTCGATATTTGAGTAAATTTGGACAATTTTACGGTTTTTTAAAACTGTTTTATATTCCAAAAAATAATACAGTAAAGTATAAAAAATACTCGAAAAAAAAACACCAATAATATTTTTTAAACACATATTACATCGTAAATATTTCGATTAATTAAAATTTTTACAGTAAATATAAAAATGATAATGAATGTCTCTAATAATGCCGAAGTCCTTTATTTAATAATATACTTCAATGGTTTAAAACTTAAATTTTTATATCTTTCTTAATTTAAATGATGAATTACTTGATGCATGTACATTTTTCTTTCTTTTTTTACTTTTTTAATAACAAATGTAAAATTTTTATTGAAACACATTTTTTTTTTCGTATACATATATGAATAAATGCAAAAATACCTTAAAATATATTAAGTTTTAATGCATATGAATTGGAGTACATTTAATTTTCTATATTTACATAACTTTTTTATTTCGGGAAAAGTAAATAAAATAGTGATATTAACATTTATTTATGTATATATTCTGCCAAAAGTAATTTTTTTTTTCAAAATCTGCATCTCTCGAGAAAAATACATCTAGTATAGACACATCATTTATTTTCCGTAACACATTTATTTTATGATGTAGTCACCTCATTTCACAGTTCTGTATTCCAGTATAAATTGATTTTTTATTACTGTAGTGACGATTTCTTCTCGGGGAAAATGAGATATGAAATTGATCGCGCAATATCAATCAAATCCCTCCATTTTATCAAAAAGCTGAAAATTTCTGCCACAAGCGAGTTTCGATATCGAATATATTTTAGAAAGTGAAATTAAGACATTTATGTGAAAAACTCTGGGAATTTCATGAGCATATTACAAATCATTAAATCAGAAAACGTAATTAAAATGTGCTTTATAAGTCGTAAACAGATAATAAAACAGCAATCAAAGCATTTTGTAAATTTTATATGTTTGTATTAAATTTCGCATAAATCATGATAATAAAATGCATGTCATATCCATGCAATTTCCATGAAATAATTTATTTATTGGGTAATCCAAAAGTCACATAAGTAATATAAGTTATGTGAATTATTATGGAAGTATTGATCGTAGGACAGTGCGGATATCTATGAACAACACCGAAAATCGCGGGATGATTTTTTTCAAGTAACAAAAGATCTATTAGGAAATAAGTTTGATTTGTTCCATCAGGTGGCGCTTCAGTTGTAAAAAATGGTTTTATTCCATGGCTCAGTACTCTGAACAACTCAACAAGGAAGATACATTTTCGATATAACGGCCGTCGTACATGAGAGTGGTCGTTAGACGTTGTACATAATTTTTTTTTTTTCTTCATAATAGAATTTAACTAACAGATAACATACTTACTTTCTTTTTAGAGCGATTAGCAGCCGAAAAAACCCACATAAACGTTTAATTTAAATATTCGCTAAATCATATGCAATTAACCAAATCCAGACGAACCCGTATTTACAAATATGAAGTCATTTAAAGCGATAGATATGTTTAAAATATGAGAGGATACTGCAAATACATCACCACTTGTTGACAGTTGCTGATTTCTATAAAAATCGCACAATGCTACGTTGAATACATTCTGAATAATTTATTATTATTATTATTATTATTATTATTATTATTATTATTTTGTGACTTTTAGATAACGCGGTATATTTCAAAATAATATTTGAATCATTTTTACTTTTGGAACATAAATATGTAAGAAAAGTATTGTAATCATGTTAAAATTCCGGCTTTGAGAATTTGGTGTTTCTATACGTTTTTAAATCCCCTGTGTTCAAATATTTTAAAGTATGATAGCATATGTATAAATTTACAGCTCAATCGTATAAGGTGTTTACCTTATTCGACAGAGCTGAAAATTTATACACATTTTATAAATTACAGTCGCACGAATTGTATAGATCTTGGTAAATCTACCACTTATTGAATTTTATAGGGACGCAATGAAAAATTCTATACGATTATGATTTATGACCTAAAATTGTATGACGTGTTATAGCGTAAAATTAAATAATGGAGAAAAAAATTAAACCCCCTATAATATTTTACTCTATTGCTTATTTAACTACTTCTCTTACTCTAATTTATTCACACAACCGTTCGTTACTTAATGTTCGTAAAGTCGAGTGGCATCACTCCAGATTTTTTTATAGTTAAAATTGTAATAAATGCATTTCTCTCAATCATGTGCTAAATTTAATAAACTAAAAAATAAAATAAAGAAAACCTTCAGTAATTCACTTCATTTTGTCTGTTGCAATACATTTTCTAAGTGTCAGCAAAGTTTATCGGTAAAGTTTCAATTTATAACTAAATTTTATATGAAACAAATTAAAAATCATTTAATTCTTCATCCACTATAAAATCGTTTCGAATTGTTATTTTCTTTTCTCTTTCAGTATTCGTGATATATATATTTTTTTTTTCCCCTAAAAAAGCTCTGATTATTGTAAGGAAAAACAATATGCATCATAACGGTTCTGTATAAACTTTTTCAAAAAAAAAAAAAAATAAATAAATAAAAAAATAAAACGCAAAGAAATGTGCGTTTAAATAAGTTAAAGACAGACTTTTATTAAACTTAAAATTTCGTCACGGGAGTTATTGAAGTCGTTAACAGCTTATGATAAAATGCTTATTTTTTTTTTTTTTTTTCATAAATACGCAGCATAAAGTACAGCATACCATCATAATAAAAATCTCAGAAAGCTAATATATCTTTAGTATGTTTTAAATTTAATGAAGGTAAATTAAAATTCTTTAAATGCAAGAATAAAAAAGATAAAGTGCGTACAATAGTTTCCTTAACGACCATTTTAAGACTAAAATAGTAGAGATAAGAAATAGAAAAACAATTTTTAGAAAAATGTTTTTTTCTATAAGTTGAACTTTAACGTGTTTCACATACGTGTCATAGTAGAATCACTTAAACTTGTTTCAAGAGATATAAATAACCAAATTTACTAGTCATAGCATATTTTTGTCTTCAAGAAAATAAATAATTATAACAATAATAATAATTTTAAAAAAAATACTTGTAACAGAAGTCACAATTCTGCTCACGTATTCACTTCTTTGCCGAAACGTCTGGGTCTTCATATGGAGACTCAAAAATATTTTGGGTTCTGTCTGTGGATCTGAGTGTCTGTCTCGCAATAGCTGCCGCAAAAATCATCTTATTGATTTGTAACTAAGAACACATAGTAATGAATCACACAGAAATATCTGTATACTTTTGGGTGTGTACCAAACTTGTAATTCGTATTGGCGGACACACCAAAGTTTTTCTTATCATTACGGCTTATGGACAAAAATCTTGTATACTGCGATAGCATCCGTAAAATCCCCCGACTGACGTATAATACTAGGCGAGTCGTATTAATCCTGGACGATAGGACCCATGCCCCAGCCCGCCCGGTTCCCGCTGTTCAATGTATTTTTCTAGTCAACTTTGTCCCCTTATTACTTCCGGTGTGATTTTTTTTTTTTTTTAACACACTTGACATTGTGAGTTTTTTCGCTTTTCTTCCCATGCTATTCCTATGGGGTTTTTAGCCTTTTTTCCCCCCCTCTTTTTCTACATTCTAAAGTGGCGGTGGTAAATCATTAAACTGTATACAGAAAACTGTAGTTTTTTTTTTTTTTTTTTTTTTTTTTTTTTTTGCCTATATTATTTCAATTTCATGCACAGGGAGACTCCAAAGTTTTTCCTATAATAACGGCCTATGGACTGAATTTCACTGAAATAAATTTTATCATCTTAACTCAACATTCAATAAAATGAAATTAGTATACATTACTTAAACACATGTTTACAATAGAAAATATGTATACTTTGGCTTCATAATTAATGTAAAGGACATTTCAAAAGTTTTCGGAGAATGTGACGTAATTTTACAGAAACTCTGAATTTGTTTATTGATTTCTTTTTCAAAGGTAAATTGGATGCCTGGGTAAAAGCTATTAAATTCAGTAAGGATTTCATTAATATCTAAATTTTTATCGATGACGGTAAAAACGTCCTATACGTATCCGAACCAGGAAAAGATTTTATTTTTTTAAGTTATTGAGGATTTCATTTTCAAGTAATCTTAATTTACATGGTGACAAGAAATAACTTGGACACACGTGGTACATTATAACTTTAATGCTAATGAAAATATTACAACCAAACTTCAAAATAAATATGAATACATTATTTTGTCTAACATATTTACAAATTTTCAAAGTGGCTACATTTAGCCTTAATACAGAGCTTTAAACGTGTCACAAAATTTTCGGCTATGGGCCGCAACTGACTTAATGATATTTTATCCCATTCTTTGCATAAAGATTTCTTTAGGGATGCCAAAGTTTTATGAGGTTTAACACACACCCTTGTCTTCAAAATGGACCAAACAATATAATCCATTGGGTTCAAATTTGGGGAATACGGTGGCCATTCTTGAGCTCCAATGAAGTCAGGAAAATTTGTCTTGCACCAATCTTGAGTGCTTTGAGCTCTGTGTGCAGGTGCGGAATCCTGTTGGAATGTCCATCTTTTGTTTCCAAAGAACTTTTGCGACCAAGGTAAGACGACATCTTCCAAAATTAGTTTGCGATATGTTTATTGATTAATCTTTATCCCTTGATCAACAAAAACAAGTGGTGTTTTCCCACTAGCACATATCCCACCCCAAACCATTACAGATTGGGGTCGTTGACGTCGTTCAACAATGGAAGAAGGTCCAGGTGCTTCTGCTGACCAAACTATATCATTATGGCTATTGTGAGCTTGTTCAATCGAGAACAGTTTCTCATCTGTGAAGACAAATGTTTGCCATCGATTACCTGCGGCCCGCTTTAACAGTTCCTTACACTTTTGAAGTCTTGTGCGTTTAATCTCTGCTGTTAGCTTTTGAGCATCTTTCATTTTGTAAGGGCGAAGACTAAGCTCTACTCTTGCCATCAAACATCTGATTTCTCTGTTGATTTTCATCTCTCTAGCAACCTTTCTCATTGAAATTCTAGGATTTCGTTGAACTCGGTTTTTGATAACTTTTCAGTTTCTTGATGTGTTAACTGTGCATTTTCTTCCTCTTCCTGGCCTGTCACCATCATGTCCGAGTTCTTTAAACCTTTTCATTGTGTATGAAACCGTCTGCTTAGGCACTTTTAATAGTTGAACAATTTCACATTATTTCTTTCCTTGCTTATGTAATTCAAGTATAGCAGATCGTTTGCTAACCATAATTGTTATCTCACAACTAACTTACTTACACCTGTTTATTCGCTTTCTAGGATCAATACTAATAATAAATGACAATGAAATAAATTTATAACTTTAGTGGTAGTTACAGATATTTCTTTTGAAACTTCGTCCAAGTTATTTCTTGTCACCCTGTAAATTTTGCGACAAAGCCCGAGAGTGGAGCTCCTATTGGGACACCTTTCATCCGTTGATATATTTTATCATTAAACTTCAAATAATTCTTCTTTAAGAAAAAAGTTGTAACAGCAGTAATTTTTTGAGCAATTTCGGGGTCGGAGTAATGTTCGTTAATTGTTTTATTTATAATTTGACAAGCTTCATTAATATTAATAGAAGGGTATAAGTTATATACGTCAAATCTAACGAAATGATAGTTACTTTTTTCAATATCTCCTAATTTTCCGATAAAATCCTCGGTTGATTATAAAGAATGCGGCGAGGAGGGGGGGGGGGGGGTAATATTACGATAATATTTAACCATATATTTTTCCAAATAATAAGTGGGAGCTTCATTTTTATTAACTACTGGTCTGAATTGTGGGGTATTTTTGTGATCTTTAAATCTACCGAAAATTCGAGGAGTATCGGCGGTATGGTTTTGAATTTTGGGTGGAATTTTATCTGGTCATTTCCCTTTTTCAATAATTTTTCTGGTTTTATCTAACAGTTTGTTATTTGGGTCTTTATTTATTACATTAACAACAATTTCGTTTGTTGTTTCTGCAATTTTTAAATTAAAATCTTCACGGTTCTAAAATAGCTATTTTACGGGTTTTGTCTGTTAAAGTGCATGTTTTTTCTTGGTTCTTTTTAAGTTTTTTTTTTTTTTTTCAATTCTCTAAAGTCTTCTTTATTGATGTTTTTATTTTTAGCGTATTTTTCAATTTCGGTATCAGCTACATTACGTATCTTAATTGTATTTTCTTCCGGGATTTTATTTAAGGTACATTCTATTTTAGCAATACTGTGTTTAACATTTATTGGTTGGTCGAGTGTATAGTTTGGTCCTAGTTTAAGAAGTTCATTTTGATGACTATTAATATCAATAGTAGATAAATTTAATAAGTAGTAAATTCAATAGTAATAAATTATTTCCTTCTTTATATTCGATTTGTAATTTTTTTTTTTTTTTTTTTTTTTTTTTTTTGAGCCAGAAGTTAAATTTCTTATTGTGCTTATTTCTTATTGCGTTTTTTTTTTTTTTTTCAATTTCATAATAATGATTATGTTTCTTTTTAAAATAAGTCCGTTTTTCCAAACCTACTACGTTTTAAAGATTTTCTGCAGCTTTATCCCAAAGTTTTTTATTTAAAAAAAATTCAGCTTTCCTTTTTTTCGTATTAGTTCGTTCAGCATTTTCTGTTCAAATTTACGTACTTCATCTTTCAAATTTTCAACTAAAAATTTATTACTAGTCCATAAAAACTTTAAATATATTACTAATCCTTAATAGGTTGTCATCAGAGGATAGCCGGGTACCCGGCAGAAAAATTTAATGACACAACACGAAGTCAGTAAAAGGTTTTTGGTATTTATTTTAATTAATTATCTTGTACTTCGTTCTTAGTTATTATATTTAAAACATAGAATAAGTTGTATAATTTTTACTAGCGTATGAAATGTTTATGTTTCGTTTACACAGGAACTCAGAAGAATTTTGCAACATTAGTGTCTATGGACGACTTTTCATCTAAGTGCATTTTAACGCATTTACGCTGCAATTAACATACTGGAATTTACATACACTGTAAAGGTGAATGATTTATACATGTTTTGTTTTTTTAGAAATCATGCTTTTAAGGATCCCTTCTAAAAATATAGATATGTATAAACTAAATTTACTTACAGAACCACACAGAAGTATTTCGATGGCATTCTGTAATCGTCTGAATGATGTCAAAATAGGTTGTAATAATGAGATATAATAAATTAGGTTTATTTTTACTAATAGTGTATATAATAAATGTAGCTCCTTTTCAGGGACAAACAAAAGAATTCCGCACCATTGTGTTCTATAGACGGCCTTTCTTAAAGTTTTATTTTAACATGGATACACAATAGGGTGGTTCGAAAAAAACTTTTTTTTTTTTTTTTTTTTTTTTTTTTTTTGTATTTTATTTATTTATTTATACACTTATTATACATTTGTTTCATATCTTCCGGTCGCGCATCATAGTACAAATTGAGTAAAATTAGTATTTTTTGCAAAATTTCAACGTTTGACTGTTTAGTACATTTTAATAATACGACTTTTAGAGATGTTATAGTTTAATTCTATTACAATAATAAATTTAAAATCCAAGCATATAAGATAAACTTTGATATTCAGGTAGAATTGGGTCGCGCATCTTCGTCAAAAACAGCAGAGTAGCCTACCTGGACAGAGAGACGAGGCGGTTTCCTTTCAGATATTTTAAAAATTTTCTAACAGTTTTTTTTTTTTTTTGTTTCCATATCCAATTGTTGGTGCAGCTCTTCACCCATTTTGTTTACAAAACGACCCAGAACTCACCACGGGGTGGTGGCTGCACTTCGAGTTCCACCCACACCCTACACAAACAACCATCCAATGTAGGGTGTGTTATTTACAATATGTACAAATTTAATTCGCTTTTTTTCTCTTTATGTTTCCTTTCTAGTCTTTATCTGTCGATAAACATCGAAATTCGGATTTGTTGAAAAAGTTGGCATCGCTGAGCGTGACAGTAATGTTATACTAATATAGCCGTCTCTGGGACTGGGTCTACACATTTTACTTGAAGCTTCGGTAACTAGCTTAACGCATCTTTCAACTGCTGGTGTATGGCATAGGAAGCATCTATACTCATAAAAGTCTTGAAGTCATTCCTCACGTACAGTTTTATCTCTTCATTACTCAATGTTCTTAACAGTGAAGGAGGAGTCAGTGTAAAGGTGTTCCATTTGATAATTTCTGTATAGTCTTTAGCTTCAACGTTTAGGATTGGTGGTTTAAATGTTCTGATAGAGTCATTTTCAGATATTGCTTTCTTTGCCTTCATGATACACCTAAAGCCCAGGTCTCGGATATGGTTTCTTCCATCAGTTACCATAGCCAAAAGTACATTTTCGGGATGTGCAAAGTAAGCATTCCATTGTGAAATGGGATCATAACCTGAAGCAGCTCGTCTGGTAAGAACTTGTAGATTCATTAGTTTCGTAAACATGTCTACGTCCATCTGCGAATTTGTGGTTTATTTTTATAGGCAAACCACATAGGCATATAATATTTGAGAATAAATGTGACAATCTCTCTCAGATTTTCAGAATGGCTTGACGCACTGATGTAGAGGAGCAAAACTCGGTTTTCAGTGGTAAGGCATCTTGAATGTGACATTAGGCCACGTACTACAAATTGATCACGTACTACAAAGTCTTCTAAACAATGTCCTGACTTGATGACTTCTGATATTTCAAGCAAGTATAATTGGTCCTTGCTAAGAATACGTTTGTCAACTTTTGGAATCTCACAATCAATAGGATTAAAATCAACAACTGGTAGTCTTTCATAATCAGGTAGGGTCTTTCCAATCGGCCGGAATATCCTATTGGGTCTGTTGTATTTCCATTTAAGTGTTGGAAAAGATGGCAGAATGGCAATTTGTTGTAATGGAGAAGACAAATACTCTATTGTAGAAGTCTTCCCACATGTATCTCTATTTGTCGATTTACACCATTTCTGAAGCCCGTATTAATAACAGTACCATCACATACAACAACTTCCAATTTGTCAAGTAAAAAGCCATTTTATGATAAATAAGACGTGAGGTTTTTGGCTATGTCGGTTGTTGAGCTTGACGAAGGACAAGTGTGTCCAATTAAAGTGGAGCCTGACTCCTGAATTAAAGAGTAATGTTCCCCCTTATAGTTTCTGAGAAAGTGTTTTCTGCCAGTTTTTCAATTGCCAATGTACAGGGTGACATAAAATAACGTAGACAATGTTTAACACATCCTGATGCGAACTAATTGTAAAGTATACAAAAAGAAATTGTTCTGTTGAAATACCCATGCATTTTTTTACTAGTATATGCATTTACGACTGTGAACTCGCATATTTCCTTTTTCTATTAGAATGTCAAACAAACGTATTGGAATTTTGGAGCTGTTTCGTCAAGAAAAGCGGCAGTGTGAAATTGTTCGTTTACTCAAAGTGCCACGACAGACTGTATCCAAGGCCATCAAACGTTTTAAGGAGCTTAGCCATGAAGGCGACCGTCCTGGAAAAGGACAAAAACGTACCGCCAACACACCAAGGAACCGCAAGGTCATCCAGAATCGAGTCAAGCGAAATCCGAGAGTCTCCATGCGAAAAATCGCTCATCAGACAGGAATCAATCGCGAAGCACTTAGGCGAATAGCCAGAAATGAACTCCATCTCAAGCCCTATAAGTTCCAAAAAGTTCAGCAGCTCACGGAAGACAACAATCGTGTACCACTCCAAAAATGCCGGTAACTCAAGCGTCGGTTTGCAGCTGAACGATGGGAGAGCATAATCTTCACGGACGAGGAGCTGTTCACCTTGCAGCAGGTGTACGACTTCCATAACGACAGATATTGGTCCTCCGACGCTCCTGTCACATCGGAAATCGTGGAACACCGACAAAAACCTCAGTCTGTCTTGGTGTGGGGCGGCGTTTGCGCCAGCGACAAGACCCATCTCGTTTTCATTGAGGAAGGGGTCAAAATCAAACAGAATGTGTACCAGCGTGACATCCTTGAGGCTGTGGTACTTCCGTGGGCCAAGCAGCACTTCCATAATGGGTTTTGAACGTTTCAACAAGTCTCCGCCCTGGCGAAGTTGACACAGGAGTGGTGCAGTACCCACTTTCCCGATTTCATTGCTTCTACGGAATGCCCCCCTACTAACTGGATTTAAACCTCGTGGACTATAGCGTGTGGCCTGTTTTGGAGGCGAGGGTATGTGCCAAACGCCACAGCAGTTTGGAGTCTCTGAAACAACCACTGCTTCGTTAGTGGGACAGATTATTGCCGGAGGACTTCCGGCCAATTGCCGAAATTTTCAAGACTCGTTTGCAGCTATGTATTGACGCTTATGGTGGCCACTTTGAAACCAACTGAATATGTTATAACCTGAGGTCCATATCATTGTTTGTAATTGTTACATATGTTGATTTATTTTCTATTAATAAAATATGGATAAAAAAAATTTCTCCGTTATTTTATGTCACCCTGTATTGACTTTTCGTCCATCAAACTAAAGACCATAAATTTCTAAACGTATATCACTTTGCAAACTATATCCCACACAAGTATTTTTCTCTTCGGACTTTACTCTTGTCTACAATAAAAGAAGTATCGATTTAATAATCAACCCAACATCTTACAGTACACTTGAAACAATAGCAGTCGTAGCGCGATCCGATACGCCATATCGGTCACTAGTTACAGAAGTAGTGTTTAATGAAATCCTCATCTGGCACTGAGGTTTGGCTGAAGAAGTTGAAGGATGTGGTTCAAAGTTTTCGTCACGGATATGGGAAACGTCTGAATCTGAAATGTTCATTTCTACTTCAACAATTTTGCATATTTCTGAAGATGTAGTCGATTTCTTTCATAGTTTTTCCGAATTATTCTATTAGTTATTCGTTTGGTTTCTTTAACATCTAGAGACCCAGACTCGATTTTTCCAATTTCGTATTATCTTTGCAAATATATAAACCTTAATTTCAAAGGTGGATTTTTTTTTTCATCTTTCACAAATGCAGTTCACACTTACAGGACATACACACGTATCTGTAGATTTCTTACATGAACAGCCATTAGCAACAATTACACATTTACACGCCGCGATATCAAAAAGAGAGCATCCTTTCTCCTTGAAGTTGTCAAGTTTAAGTTTGAATGCTGGTTTAACTTTGTCACGATGAAACGGCTTTCTGCGTTTACTGTATGATTCGTAGTAAGAACTAATTAGCTGGATGACTCTGTATTCCGTAAATGTTGGGATCGAGCCTTTGTCATAAAAACCGATAATTTACTTTGCCAATGTTGAGGCTACTCTTGAAAAAGATACACTCTTGTTGCTTATTGTAAAAGCTACGTTGAAACTCTCTTGAAAGAAGCAGCGAAGGACATCTTCATGACAAGGTAGCTTGTTGTGTAACAAATCTCGTAGGTGACCAAAAATAGGGCACTCAAAATCTTTTATAGTTCTGTACCTATACCAACTTTCTTTGATACATCCATTGTATCAATAACTGTCGTGCAGAACTATTCAAGCACAAACACTGAACGCAAAAGGAGACAGAAAAATACGGACTTAAGCACAACACAATCTAGTACTGACTGGAGCTAGTGGCATGAGCAGACTGAAAGAAATAACGAAAAACGATGATGGCTGCGACTGGCTGCGCTATGCGCGCATCGCTGGCATCGTCACGTACGCTACGCCTAACTTATAGCCACATTTATCTTATATGCTTGGATTTTAAATATATTATTGTAATAGAATTAAACTATAGCATCTCTAAAATTCGTATGATTAAAATGTACTAAACAGTCAAACTTTAAAATTTTGTAAACACTACTAATTTTACTCATTTTGTACAATGTTTCGCGACCGGGAGATATGAAAGAAACGCATAATAAGTGCATATACATTGATTTTACATACTTTTAGCAGTTAATTAAGGAACGCAATTAAATTCATCTGGCGTGCTTAAAAAATATGAAAAATTAAGTTTTTTCGCAATTTGTTGTTAACTTCGATGACATTGCTTGACCGGAAGACAAATTAATAAAAAAAAATAGTAATTAGTGCATTTTCCACGTCTATACAAATGACAACATTTTTGCACTACAGCGATCTGAAAAAAAAATAGTTTTTGCGAAACACCCTAATACACACCATCTTATTAAATGTTTAAAAAACATGTTTTTCTGTGGAAAAAGGTGCTCTACATATAATATGGAATAAATAACAATGACCTGTTGAATGATGAGTGATGAAAAAAGAACACTGATGCCCTGATCTGCAGATCCACTATTGTCATTATTATTATTATTATTATTATTATTATTATTATTATTATTATTATTAAATTAATATATCAACTATTTATTTCAATAATAAATGAGATTTTTTTTCTAAAAATAATTTAAGGGAAAACTTTACAATTAAAATGTGTCTATAATTCCATAAAAGTAATATCTGAATTTTAAAACAATCCTACATTATCTAAACACTTTGATGGAACAAGCAGCATGCATAATTCTTTTTTTTTTCTTGTTTCAAAATTATTGATAATTTTCTTCTTTCAAATAACATATAAAAGACTGGTTATAATGACTCAATAATAAAAATAAGCATGTATTCTTTATACACAAGTTTTTGTATATATATATATATATATATATATATATATATATATATATATATATATATATTTAAAAAAATCTATAGTTTAAGAAAAAATATAATCTAAATCTTTTGTGTTAAAAATAATCTGATTTGATACACCCTAATCTAAAATATTATAGAGCCATCATCCCCCCACGCAACAAATCTACAGAAAAATTATCATAGTTTACACTGCTGCATATATCGTACATGATCTAAAATCTTTTATTGCACTTAAAGAACAATTCAAAACAGTTTTAGAAAAATAAAATACTTTTCACAACTATTCTTACATTAGGTGAGTGCGTGCCCCCTTTAGTCCCTGATTTGAAAGTTATGATTATCTTTATAAAGCATATAAAGACCTATTTAAGCATAAACGTTATATCTTTATAAAACATTGAGAATTTACATTTTAAATTTAACCTATAATTTTCAGAACTTTTCCGCTCGAACCACACTATACTAATTTAACTAACTATTCTATTAATTTTACTAACCACACTAACTATTCTACTAATTTTATATGACCGTGTATACTATCTATTAAATATACAGCATCAAGAAGTGCACTTAAACTTAGCAGAGTACATAAAAAAATCGTGACACATTTTCATGAGACATTCATTAACTTCCAATCATTGCAATAATATATTGAAATTATTTTGTGTGGACTGTCATTAAAGGCTAAACCTTTTTCATATTAAAGGTAAATGCAATGATTCTGAGCTCATATATGAGTGATTATGTGGTTATTGTTTTATGGTATAATGATTAAACGTTTTTTTATACGGCGATATGAAACTAATAGTTTGTCTGCGTAACAATTATCATACTTTAGAAACCTAAAGGATTTCTCTCCAGATAGCTAATAACAAAATTAATGATATTAGTTAAATGTTCTTAGTTAACTATTAAACTTTATTATCTTTTCTCTTCTTTATTTTTTTAAAGAATAATAAGTATTATTAAGAGCAGATTATAAGTAATTGATTAAAAAAATTAATAATTTAAAAATAAAATAAAATTATTTTAAAAAATTCCCATTCGGGATAATAACTTTTTGACAGACTAAATGAAATTGTATTAACACTCCATACCTTTATGATTATTCGATTACTTATGAAATAATAGTTATATGAGAGATACGTATTCACATTCAAAAATATTATTTATTGATCAATAATAAATTTCAATGTTTAAAAAACCATATTTATGTATTATTATATTTTTTTATTACTGTAAGAGTTTCTTTAAGCATGCTTAAGTATATAGATGATAAATTACATTTGAATTAAAGAAACAGTTATTTTAAACATAAAATTGCAGGCATTTCATGTCGCATATATTCTTCAATATATGAGTTATAATATATATTTGAATTATAGACACAATGTATTAAACAACGTGGAATCATATAAAAACAGAGATAATATATTTGACTAAATGTAATACTTTTTTTTTTCTTTTCTTTTGCGTAAACTTTGCACATTTCGAAACACGCAATAAATTTATATTGGAAAATAATTTATTACATTCTATTCTATAGAAACATTGAATTTTATTTTTTACTATTAAAATGAAATCTTCAGAAGTATGCTTACTTAGAATTGAACTACAGCCAAAAGCTAGGTTTTACAATAAAGTTGAATATTTGAAAGTATTTTTTCAAATGGTAATATAAAAAGCATTTATCATACTCAAAATGTCTCACGTCAATTTTTCAACATTGTTTTTAGCTGTCAGAAATATGTATATATTTAAATATGCATATATATGCTTTTGCCTTTTATAAGTTTTAACATTTACACCTAAAATGAATACACAAATAAATATGGAAATATTGTTTTTTTTTTCTTTTTAATCAAATGAGAGAACTGAAATCATGTTTTTTACATAAATTTGTATAAGAGATTTATTCTCGTTTTCGTTTTTCGTGAAGCAATAATGTGTGTGCATCATGTTTTTACATCTAGATGTCCAGAAAATTTTAATTTTACTACAAATTTTACCCTAGATTAAAATGAACCAGAATCCAGTTGTTAAGTGACGATTGTAAAACGGCATTTAAATTTTTAAAGTTAAATTAATAATAAAAATACAAAAAAAAAAAATAATTTACAAGTGAACGAAATAGATTTATTGAAATATAACTAACTTCTTATGTTAAAATTAGGTGAATTAAAAGACAACAGATGTAAGATTAATTAAAATAAATTAAAATATATTTGCTTGACAAGAAAATCAAATTAAAAAAAAAAAAAATAATAACCCGTATGTACATTGACTCAATTAAAAAAAAAAAAAAAAAAAAAAAAAAAACATGAAAGAAAAATCATGCAGTACGCATTGATTAGTAACACTTTCCAACTGCACGCAATTGTTGTATCGAAAACCTATTAATAGTCTTTGCCTACGTTATCACACAACAGACAGAAGGACTGAAAAATATACAGATAGAATAATTGATTTTAAAATTACTCTTAGGCATTTTGGAAAGCGTTAAAAAGGATTAACGCAAAAGTAAATGCAGCCGTTAGATTATAATTACAGATTTTAAACTCTCTGAATATTTTACTGTAACCCTGTAAATCTGAAAGTTAATCATATCATATTCTATACAAAACAATATTTTACAATATTAATAATACATGTCAATGTTTTAAAGATTTTTGTAATAGAAAGTTTTTTTTAATATAACTTTTAAAAAATTCCGTCCTAAAACGTAATACATTGGCTTTTTTTTTATTGTTGTTGTTGTTGTCGTTGTAAAGGAACTAGATGTACAGGACCCTTAAATGACATTTTAAATAGGGAATATTCCATAGGGAACATGAGTGTATAATTCTCAAAATATTCACGCATGAAAGGAGCCGGAGACAAACAGATAGAAAGTTAGACAATCGGACAGACAGATGCACAAATTGAAATCATATTCCCACTAAAATTATAAGAAACTGTTAAAACGCTCATGTAAACAACGGTGCAATTCCAGCAAATTTTTATTAATAGCACTTAATGTAACTGATTACTTTTGTGTGGTCCTGTGAATCTAATACTAACCATACTATATTACATAGCAGGCACACTCTTTTGTGCATACGAATAATATATTTCAATTGCATTAAGCTTTGTGGAAGATAAAATTATTAAAATGTGGGTAATAAAAATAACTCTCATACAACGCAATGCTTTGGAGTACTTTCAAGTTCCCCTGTACACAAACCAGATAGAAATGTACTCTACTTTACATAGGAAACATCCGATAGGGAATTCAATAACATATTAAAATTTCATTAAGGTTTCTATACATTAAATGTATTAAAATATGATTTATACAAACTTCTCTCATAGAACACAATACTTTCGAATACTTTTGGGTGTCCCTGTACACAAACCAGAAGTGGTATCCATTCCATTTTCAGTAGGGAACATCCGACAGTGAACTTCAATAAAATATATCGGTTTAAAGAAATTCCATAAATATTTACGGTAATTAGAGCGCAGAAAAACAGACAGAGAGACAAACAGAGGGACAGATGAACAATCAGACATATACACAAATTGAAATTATATTCACACTAAAAAATGATAGAAAGTGTCAAAAACGCTTAATGTAAATGAAAGTACAATTCTAGCAAATTTTATTAATAGCTCTTAATATAACTGAATATTTTTGTGTCACCCTGTAAATCTAATGGTAACCATGCTATATTCTATGCACAGCATTCTTTTGTGCATATAAATTACATATTTCAATTTCCTAAAACTTTGTGGAACGTAAAGTTATTAAAATTTGATTTATAGAAATATCTCACAAAGAACGCAATGCTTTGGATTATTTTGAGTGTCCCTGTACATAAAATAGTGGTGGTATGTAATCTATTTTATATAATAAACATCGAATAGTGAACTTAAATAAAACATTTCAATTTTATGAAGATATTGTACAGTAAAGGTATGTAAATATGATTTATAGAAATACCTCTCATAGAACACAATTCTTTGAAATACTTTCGGGTGTCCCTGTACACAAACCAGTAGAGGTATAAACTCCATTTTCAATAGGAAACATCTGATAGTGAACTTGAATAACATATATCAGTTTCAAAAAATTCCATAAATATTTACGGGAGTTAGAGCGCGGACAGACAGACGGACAGATACACAAATTGATATTATATTCACACTTAAAAAAATGTTAGAAAGTGTTAAAAACGCTTAATGTAAACGAAAGTAGAATTCTAGATATTTTTTTTAATAGCTCTTAATATAACAGAATATTTTTGTGTCACCCTGTAAATCTAATGCTAATCATGCTATATTCTATATAAAGCATTCTTTTGTGCATATAAATAATATATTTCAATTTCCTAAAACTTCGTGGAAAGTAAAGTTATTAAAATTTGATTTATAGAAATATCTCTCATAGAACGCAATGCTTTGGAATACTTTTGAGTGTCCCTGTACATAAATCAGTGGGGATGTTTACTCCATTTTATAAAGGAAACATCCGATGGTGAACTTGAATAACATATTTCAATATCATTAAGATATGTTTACAGTAAAGGTATGAAAATATGATTTATAGAAATACCTCTCATAGAACACAATGCTTTAAAATACTTTCGGGTGCCCCTGTACACAAACCAGTAGAGGTATAAACTCCATTTTCAACAGAGAACATCCGATAGTGAACTGGAATAACATATTTTAATTTCATTAAGATATGTGTACAGTAAACGTATGAAAATACGATTTATAGAAATACCTCTCATAGAACACAATGCTTTGAACTACTTTCGGGTGTCCCTGTATACAAACCGTTAAAGGTATAAGCTCCATTTTCAAAAGAGAACATCCGATAGTGAACTTGAATAACATATATCCGTTTCAAGAAATTCCACAAATATTTACGGGAATTAGAGTACGTAGAGCCAGACAGACGGACAGACAGACAGACAAACCGAAGTCATTAACAGTTTTCAACCTTGTTGGGGAGTGTTAAAAATGTTAGAAAGTGTTAAAAACGCTTAATGTAAACGAAAGTGCACTTTTAGCAAATATTTATTAATAGCTCTAAATATAATTAATACATCTGAATATTTTTGTGTCACCCTGTAAATCTAATGCTAATCATGCTATATTCTATGCAAAGCATTTTCTTTTGTGCTTATAAATAGCCCATTTCAATTTCATAAATCTTCGTGCAAAGTAAAGTTATTAAAATTTAGTTTATAGAAATATCTCTCATAAAACGCAATGCTTTGGAATACTTTTGTGTGTCCCTGTACACAAATCAGTGGTAGTATTTGCTCCATTTTATACAGGAAACATCCGATAGTGAACTTCAATAACATATTTCAATTTCATTAAGATTTGTGTACAGTAAGGATATGGAAATATGGTTTATAGGAATGCCTCTCATAGAACACAATGCTTTGAAATATTTTAGGGGGTCCCTGTACGCAAACTAATAGAGGTATAAACTCCATTTTCAACAGGGAACATCCGATAGTGAATTTGTATAACTTATTTCAATTTCGTTAAGATTTTTCTACAGTAAGGGTATGAAAATATTGTTTATAGAAATGCCTCTCATAGAACACAATGCTTTGAAATATTTTAGGGGGTCCCTGTACACAAACTAATAGAGGTATAAACTCCATTTTCAACAGGGAACATCCGATTGTGAATTTGTATAACATATTTCAATTTCGTTAAGAATTTTGTACAGTAAGGGTATAAAAATATGGTTTATAGAAATGCCTCTCATAGAACACAATGCTTTGAAATATTTTCGGGGGTCCCTGTACACAAACCAGTAGAGGTATAAACTCCATTTTCAGTAGGGAACATCCGATAGTGAACTTGAATAACATATATCAGTTTCAAGAAATTCCATAAATATTTACGGGAGTTAGAGCGCGGACGGACAGACAGACAGACAGACAGACGGACAGACAGAAAGACAGACAGACAGACAAACCCATGTCATAAACACTTTTCAACCTTGTTGGAAAGTGTTAAAAAAAGAAGAAGAAGAAGAAAATTAGGGAGATTTGGAAATTAAATTCGTTGAAAATAAAGTTAAAAAATTCGGAATAAAATAAAATAAAAGATTAATAGAAAAATAATTAAAAAAAAAAAAAAAAAAAAAAAAAAAAAAAAAAAAAACCTAAAAAGTATGCTTACTGAGTAGAGTAACCTTCCTCAAGATCAGATCAATAATTTAATACTCAGCATTCCTAGACGTTGTAAGGACTGTATTTCATCATCTGAGAGACATATAATGTATTAACCATCATACCAACCATTTACTGTTAAGTTTTTGTAAGAGAGATATTTTTTGTAATTGCTTCCTGGAGCAAAAATCGTAGTTTTTATAAATGGTATCCTAAATAAACCACCTTTTTTTGTTCTTTATCTTTTGTTTAATAAATGGACTTTATGAATAAGTCATGTTTGTTTTGTTTCTAAACCTTTATTTGCCTCAGCTAGCATTATCCTTAATTTATGGACATGAGTGTATATATGTATATATATATATTATCCCTCATACACATTAACTTAGTTTTAAAAAAAGATTGAATTACATTTACTTAAAACATATTTCTAAAAAATATCCTTTATAATAAGTGTACTTCCGGCGTATTTAAAAAACCAAATATATTTCGGACGCTCTCGCGACCATCTTCAGTGCGTTGTAGTGACACTCCTTCTGTTTTGGCGAGCCTTCGCTTCCTGATCTTCAAATCTCTTCACTTCAAAATTGGTATTTTTCGTAATCAGTTGTTGACATATGGATGGAATTATGCTGTGCTCACGGTCATTAATAGATAAATTGTTAGTAACTACAGTAGAACCTTGATTATCCGAAGTAATTGGGACCAAACCTACTTCGGATAATCGAAATTTTCGGATAATCGCTAATTCATCAATAATCATCTCAGGGGTCGTACTCTCCGCCCTTTTTTCAGGACACTCTCAAATATGACAAATTTCCGCCTCTATTCCTACCACTGTTTTTTTACGATGATCTCTAACCAGATTAATCTGGAGACATTTCTATAAAAAGTACCATAAAAATTTCTGCATGATATTACTGGTGGCAAAATAGGAGAAAATTTCTCATTCTTAAGTGTGTCCTGAAATAGGGGCGGAGCGTACAATCCCTGTTATCTAGTTTATTATGTAGTATCGTCATTGAACTGTTATTATGACTATTTTAACTGTTTAAATAAATGAAAATAAATTTATTTCTGAAACAAAAACTCACAATGGTTTAAATGGAGGCTTGATCTGGTATAAATTGGCCCTCCTTTGCCGTGTAGCTCTATCCCGAAGTTTTCTTAAAATCATGAGTTCAAAGGAATCAAAAGTAACACAAAGTGACAAAAATTTTTAAATTCTGCTGCAATGAAAATTTCTCTGTTCTTGAGATAACAAGAGGTTAGGTTCTTTGCACTTGCTTACAATCAGAGGGTGCAATAACATTCGATTGTTCTGGGACTTGGCTGAATGACGTTCCATATATCGAAATGGGGTGTGTTTTTGTTTAGAACAGGGACGTTTGAAAGTGGGGAAGAGTACACTCATTCCGAGAGTTGAGCTTGCGAGAAGGAATTCTAAAAAAGGAAATTCCAAAATATTTATCTGCATTCGTAGTTTGAAAAGGACGGCTTGCATACAAAAAGAATATAGAGAAAAAAAAAATGCATGTCTGTTAAGAAAAAACTTTCGATGATAGTAGAAAGTGAAAAAAAAAAAGTGAATAAGAAACCTATTTAGGTTAACGGAGAGGAGTTTCGGGTAATCGAGGTTCTACTGTATTTCAATTGCTTCTCTTTTGAGAGCATAGTGGAGGTTATTATAGGGAGCTATTTTTCGGGTATTCACGGTATTAAAATTAATAGGGTTAGTTTTATGGGTGGTAGATAGACCAGTGGAGGATCTTTTGAATTTTATGTCGGCGAAGTGTTCTTTTTCGCGATCATTGATGTAACGTTTAGTCATGCCAATGTAACAGCCTCTTTTATCATTTTTATGTTTAAAATGAATTTTATAAATGCCTGAAGGGTTTTCTGGGTCCATTTGATCTTTTTCGTTACGGAGACGTTGAAATATGTTTTTATTGGGTTTGACAGGTATGTTTATATTAAGTTTTTTATCTTTGTTCTGTATCTTTAGCGCTGCACCCTTACAAAACGGTATAGAGGTAGTAAAAAGTGGTTTGGAAGTTTGTGCATCGTTAATGGAATTGAGAGTTTTTAAGCGTTTTTTGTAAATTTTATCTACGAGATTTCCACTATAGCCGGCCGGCGTGTTTCGCGATTCTACTAATGAATTTAATTTCGTCTTTTAATAAGTTTTTGTTAGAGCAAATAAGGATGGCACGGTTTATATAAGAGCGGAGCGCGGCACGTTTATATGAAAGGGGGGGTGGTTACATTTTATATTGATAATTTCGTTATTAACAGTAGGTTTCCTATACACGGTAGTATCGAAAAAATTGTTTAAATTTTTAATAACGCGAACATCGAGGGAATTTAAAGTGTTATTTGTCTCGGTTTTCTGTAGCTTTAAATTCTAAAAAGCGCATTTTTTGTTCAGCAATTACTCCCGATATGGTAGAGCCCATTGGGACGCCCTGAGTCTGTTTATAAATATTTTGATGAAAGGAAAAATACGACTCATTAAGGAGAAAATTGTTGGCATGGATAAGTGTTTCGCTGATTTTATTGTTACTATAAATGTCGGTAATTTTTTGGTTAATAAGTTTGGTGATTTCAGGGATGTCGATTGATGGGTAAAGATCTTTAACATCAAAGCTAACTAAAGTGTCTTGGTTATTGATATTAATATTGCGGAGATTTTTAATGAAGATTTGATTTCATTAGAGTACTTAAAACATATACCTAAAAAATATCCTTTATAATAAGTGCACTTACGGCTTATTTAAAAAAAAAAACAAATTATTTCGGACGCTCTCGCGCCCATCTTCAGTGCGTTGTAGTGACACACCTTCTGTTTTGGCCAGCCTTCGCTTCCTGATCTTCAAATCTCTTCACTTCAAAATTGGTATTTTTCTTAATCATCTTAAAACATATACCTAAAAAATATCCTTTATAATAAGTGCACTTACGGCTTATTTAAAAACAAATTATTTCGGACGCTCTTGCGCCCATCTTCAGTGCATTGTAGTGACACACCTTCTGTTTTGGCCAGCCTTCGCTTCCTGATCTTCAAATCTCTTCACTTCAAAATTGGTATTTTTCTTAATCATCTTAAAACATATACCTAAAACATATCCTTTATAATAAGTGCACTTACGGCTTATTAAAAAAAAAAAAAAAAAATTATTTCGGACGCTCTCGCGCCCATCTTCAATGCGTTGTAGTGACACTCCTTTTGTTTTGGTCAGTCTTCGCTTCCTGATCTTCAAATCTCTTCACTTCAAAATTGGTATTTTTCTTAATCAGCTTAAAACATATACCTAAAAAATATCCTTTATAATAAGTGCACTTACGGCTTATTTAAAAAAAACAAATATATTTCGGACACTCTCGCGCCCATTTTTAGTGTGTTGTAGTACTTAAAACATATACCTAAAAAATATCCTTTATAATAATTGCACTTACGGCTTATTTAAAGAACCAAATATATTTCGGACGCTCTCTACAACGCACTGAAGATGGGCGCGAGAGCTTCCGAAATATATTAGGTTTTTTTTAAATAAGCCGTAAATGCACTTATTATAAAGGATAATTTTTAGGTATATGTTTTAAGTACTGATTAAGAAAAATACCAATTTTGAAGTGAAGAGATTTGACTGATTAAGAAAAATACCAATTTTGAAGTGATGAGATTTGACTGATTAAGAAAAATACCAATTTTGAAGTGAAGAGATTTGAAGAACATAAGGAGTGTCACTACAACGCACTCCAGATGGACGCGAGAGCGTCCGAAATATATTTGGTTTTTTAAATAAGCCGTAAGTGCACTTATTATAAAGTATATTTTTGGGGTATATGTTTTAAGTACTCTAATGAAATCTTCATTAAAAATCTCCACAATATTAATATCAATAACCAAGACACTTTAGTTAGCTTTGATGTTGAAGATCTTACCCATCCATCGACATCCCTGAAATCACCAAACTTATTAACCAAAAAATTACCGGCATTTATGGAAACAATAAAATCAGCGAAACACTTATCCGTGCCAACATATTTCTCCTTAATGTGTCGTATTTCTCCTTTGATCAAAATATTTATAAACAGACTCAGGGCGTCCCAATGGGTTCTATCATATCGGGAGTAATCGCTGAACTAAAAATGCGCATTTTAGAACTTAAAGCTATAGAAATTATAAATAAATGCAAATTCTGGAACCGTTACGTCGACGACATATTCACTGTTATTCCCGTTAATATTAAACCTACCAACCTTCTCGAAAATCTTAATAACCTTGACAATAAAATAAAATTCACAATTGAAACCGAGACTAATAACACTTTAAATTTCCTCGATGTTTGCGTTATTAAATATTTAAACAATTCTTTCGATACTACCGTGTATAGGAAACCTTCTGATAAAAACGAAATTATCAATATAAAATGTAAAACCCCCCTTTCATATAAACATGCCGCGCTCCGCTCTTATATAAACCGTGCCATCCTTATTTGCTCTAAAAAACCTTATTAAAAGACGAAATTAAATTCATTAAGGTAATCGCTAAAACGCCGGCTATAGTGGAAATCTCGTCGATAAAATTTACAAAAAACGCTTAAAAACTTTAAATTCCATTAACAATGCACAAAATTCCAAACCACGTTTTACTACCTCTATACCTTTTTGTAACGGTGCAGCGCTAAAGATACAGAACGAAGCTAAAAAACTTAATATAAACATACCTATGAAACCCAATAAAAACATATTTCAACGTCTCCGTAACCTAAAAGATCAAATTGACCCCAAAACACTTCAGGCATTTACAAAATTAATTTTAAATATGAAAATGAAATGCTCTCAAAAGAGAAGCAATTGAAATAGTTACTAACAATATATCTATTAATGACTGAGAGCACAGCATAATTCCATCCATATGTCAACAACTGATTACGAAAAATACCAATTTTGAAGTGAAGAGATTTGAAGATCAGGAAGCGAAGGCTCGCCAAAACAGAAGGAGTGTCACTACAACGCACTGAAGATGGTCGCGAGAGCGTTCGAAATATATTTGTTTTTTTAAATACGTCGGAAGTACACTTATTATAAAGGATATTTTTTAGAAATATGTTTTAAGTAAATGTAATTCAATCCTTTTTTAAAACTAAGTTAATATGTATGAGGGATAATATATATATATATATATATATATATATCCCTAACAGCACAAAATATTCCAGAAACGTAACAATCATATAACATTGAAACCTTATGAAACCTTCCGAAACGTTTAAAACCGTTCAGATTACTTTCCGATTAGTTTCAAAAACGTAGAAATGTCCGCGATCGTAACAAAAAATCAGATACGTAACAGAAACGTTACAATCACTTAACAGATAGAAAATCAAAAAGGGCGAATGTTTCAGAAAGGTATCAGAGAGCATACTAAAACGTGTTACGTATTTGAAAGATTGTAAGCTTTTTGCAACATAACTGAAACATTCTGTGCTGTATGGGATATATATATATATATATATATACACACTCAGGTCCATAAATTAAGGATAATGCTAGCTGAGGCAAATAAAGGTTCAGAAACAAAACAAACATGACTTATTCATAAAGTCCATTTATTAAACAAAAGATCAAGAACAAAAAAAAGGTGGTTTATTTAGGATACCATATATGTCTCTCAGATGATGAAATACAGTCCTTACAACGTCTAGGAATGCTGAGTATTAAATTATTGATCTAATCTTGTGGAAGGTTACTCTACTCAGTAAGCAATGCTCTTCGAAGTTCCGGTACACATGTATTAGGTGGTTGACGGACTACAACTCGTCGGAAAAGCATGTCCTACACATGCTCTATCGGATTCTAGTCAGGTGAGAATGATGGCCATTCCATACGAGTGATAGCTTCAGATTTTAGGCATCCGTGTACAACGTTTGCACGGTGAGGACGCGCATTTTCATCCATAAACACAAATTCTGGGCTCATGACACCCCTAAACAAACGTACATGTTGTTCCCGAATGATGTCCCGATAAATGTGGACTATCCTTCTTCCGATTTGAACACGTAGATCTGTTCTGGTGCTCAATATGACCCCCCCCACCAAAAAAAAAAAAAAAAAAAAAAAAAAAACGAGCACTTCTGCCCCACACAGTGTCGTCGAATGACTATGTTTTGGTTCTAACGGGTACCTGACGTTCTACATATAAAAGTCTGGCGTGAATCACACTGAGAGATAAACCTGGACTCGTCGGAAAACATCACACAAGCTGACTGTCGCGGTCCACATTGCATGTTCTCTACTCCAAGTTAACCTATGGCACAGTGCATTGCCGTGAATAGAACACATCTAACAGGTCTGCGAGCATATAGACCAATATCATCCCAACGTCTATACACGGTTTGTCTTGAAACTGTGGCACTCGTGGCTGCAGACAGATGAAGAGACATGTCTGATGCTGCGCTTTATCTGCTTATTTTGGCAGTTACTACCAAATATCGGTGGTCATTCGGAATTGTAAATTGTGGCCGACCAGTACTAAAACGTCGACTGGCATTTCCATCATTTTGGAATCGTTGCCAAAGCCTAGAGATGACACTTTGGGCGATTCTAAGTTCCCCCGATACTTCTATCTGAGTACGCCCACATTCTAGTTGGCCGATAATTCTACCACGTAAAAAAATATCTGCATGCGTCCACTGTGTCATAACTAGTCGGTTGTGGCACTGAGCTGCAAACAGAACGCTTGTAAACAATTTTCCTTCTTTGCTCCCATTCCTTATCTACCCCCTTCTTACACTTTCGTCATTTTAACATCATATCGGCGTCATCTGATGCCTTCCTATAATTTGCATATTATTCTTAAAGATGTGCGTGGTATTTCTACAGGTGAAATTTTTGCATTAAAGTTCCATTTCAGTGTGAACCTGAATTATCCTTAATTTATGGACATGAGTGTGTATATATATATATGTATATTGTATAGAAATTTACTAAATTTACCTTAGATCTGGCAGGAAATACATTACAGAAGTATTATTTCTAAATTGTCAGAGTTTGATAAAAAAAAAACTAAATCTAGTCTTTAAAAGGTGTTTTGTATAATAAAGGAAAAAGACTGATTATGAATTTAATTTGGTATTCAAATTTAATTTTTTATCAGAATAATAATTAATCAGCAATTTATATATTATTATTTAGCACACAAAATTAGTAAGTGGCGGGAAATTGATAAGTTAAACTAACAATTTTTTACATCCGAAATTATGTTATAATTAATAGAGGGACCGGAAAGTAATGAGTTTTTTTACAATAAATTTAAATAGATAATTTTCTAGCAATTTTATTATTTATTATTTATTTATTTATTTATTTATTTTAATAAAGTATGTAATTACTGCCATTATCAACAACCTTTAGGCAGCTCATGTGCACGTTTTCTATGCCAGATCGATAAAAACAAATCGACATTTGTGCAAAATCTCTGTAGATTGCATCTTAAACATCATCCAAATATTCAAGTATTTTATAACTGCTAATATATTGTATAGGTCAAAACCAATGGAAAACCAATGGCGCAATATCAGGCAAGTATCGTATGTGGGACAATACATCCCATCACAATTTATATATTTTTTTTGTTAGGTTATGTCTTGCGCAGAGCGGTCTTGCTTTATCGTTTTGCAGACTAGCGCCTTTTCTTTTGACAATTGCTTGGCACTTTTCGACCAAAGGTTTATTTCTTCGATTCGTTTGTTCACAGTAATAGTCTGCATTCACAGATTGTCCAGATATTAGCACTTCAAAATGAACTACCCAACAAATAGTCTACCAAACATACAAAATCTCCAGTTTGTGTTGTAAACCTGGCTTATCAGATTTTGGTGGCATTTCATTGTCTCCTTTTGCATTCTGGATTATAATATATGGCCCATTTTCAATCACCAGTAAACAAATGATTAAAAAAAAAAGTGTATTGTGCCGCTGAAAAAATGAGTTCCATGTGAGTTCCAACGCTGAGTTCCATGTGATCGATCGGTAAAATATTATTTTAGTATATGTGAATGATAAAATGGGGGAAGACGCCATAAATAAGGATGTCTTGCTTAGTACAGCCAGAAATTGAAATGATATGGAAATGAAAAGAAAAAAATGCACTATACTCTTCGATATTTATATAATTATGTACGCTTATTAATATCTTTTCCAATCTGCTTTTCACACCAAATCGACTAATAATCAATTGAACTACACTTGTTTTATGTTTACTGTGCAATTTATTCGTTTCTTTTCACGTAGAATGAAAAAATACAAAGATTAACTAACAGATTATAATTATATTGACTTAGTATCAACGATAGCAGGTCACAGGTTTTGAATAAAAGGCATACATGGAAGACAAAGGATTCATTCACTTGTAAAATACTTGTAAAATATATCATTCATTCTAATTTACCAAGACAATAATAAAAGCATTCTAAGTGTCAAATAATAGTTTTGATTCTGATTTTTAATTTCCATATTTGTAAAACAGCTTAGATTTAATTCAAAATATCAATTCATTGTATTCTAAAAATAAACTGCAAATCGGAATAAAGTGAAAACTTGTTTTTACTGAAATAAAAATAATAATAATAATAATAATAAAACAATATTTTAGTTTATAAATAGTTTTTTATAGAATCAGTTTTTAAAAATAATTAAAAATAAGTTAATCTCTTATATTTACATTCAATGACTACTAAAAATAAATATAAAATCAAAATACCTTAAAATTTTTCTTCGAAATGTTACTATTATACATTAGGAAATTTTAAAAGAAATCAAGAAATCAGAACGTTTTAAAAGTAAATATAAAATAAAAATCAATTTCAAGGCTCATTTTTGAAATGCAACTATGATAGTTTCAAAATAAAATTTAGACAGAAACACATTAAAATATACTGAATAATAATAATAATAATAATAATAATAATAATAAAACCATATACGAAAACGCGTTCCTCTTATGAATTGTTTATTTTTTATTTATGTTAATACTAACCATGCAAATTTAGGAATGAAGCTACAGAAAACTCATGAAATGATCATTAAAGTAATAGAAATCAAATTTTATCCCCTTTTAAACTCAAGAAGATGCGCTTAAAATATAATCGTCAAGATTAAAAACAAACAAGGAACGGTGCATGAGCAAAATATCTGAACGTTAGAAAAATATTTTTTTTTTTTAAATATTCTACAATTATAATTTTATTTTCACTTGGAAACAGGCTATGCTACTTAAAAATAAATTAATATTCATTGAATTATTTATTTTATTTTTATTTATTTTATTTATTTATTTATTTTTAGTATTATAACACTTTATTCTATCAAAATAGCACATTTCAGCAAAAGTATACCGTTAAAAATAAATAAATAAATAAGAATGAATTTACTACTTTAGTAATTGTTTTTTATAATAAAGTATACTATGTAAATTTTTACTCGTATACAATATCAGTATTTTACGGTTATTCTTCTTAAATTATGTTTTCTGTAATATAATAGCGAAATGAAATATCAGAGAATATAATTATTAGATTAAAAAAAATATAAAGAAAGAAATAATATAAAATAAAATCTCCTTTGAATATAAATATCTATCTTCGTCTTTTCTAAACAAGTTTTCAACTGTTAAATTTAACTTTTAAAGAACAATAAACTCCGATAATTTGTTAATTATTTTTTTCTTTTAAGAAATGAAAAAAAAATTAAGAATATGGTATGGTATATTTATATGGTAACAGCCACAATGGTATCGCCACAAAAAATTTTGAAATACTATAATGTGTAATGAAATTTTCGGCCAAAAAGCATACGATGGTAATCGATAAGTATTCACCAATTGCTTTGATTTTAAGAAGTTTCCTTGGAAAGAATGAATTAATGGTATGATTTTATTATTATTATTATTGTCCTTTAATCAGGCGTCTGCCATAAAAATATGAAATATCAATAGCGTCTGCTCCATGTCTATAATCCATGTTCATATTGCACTGCATAGTAATATTTCTGTTGCGAATTGGTTGAAAATTTTCTCCCGCAAGCCCAGATCGTGTGATTTTGGTCTTAAAGAAATACCTCTGTGATTTAATATATAAGATTATTATTTTTTTTCATTAAATGCCATTATTTTAAAATGTTTAAATATCAGTTTTATTTTATACATGTTTCAATTTAGCATGCTATTTTTTTTTTTTTTTTTTTTTTTTTTAAGATTAAGTAAGTATGCAATCTGGTATTATAATTTTTCACCATATTTAGTTTATTTTAATAATTTCAAATTTCTTAATTCTGTAGTTAAAATCAAGAAATTATTATTTTTTCATGAAGTTATCTTAGAATTCTCTGTATTTTTTGTATGTAAAGTTTTAATGTAAAAAGAAAAAAAAAAACTTTTTTTTTTTTTTTTTTTTTTTTTTTTTTTTTTGTAATTTCTGAAAATCATCAAACAGTGCATATATTTGATACATTACCAATTAATAATAATTATACATTACCAACTAAAAATAAACGAATAAGCAAATTAACTGATTTTTCCAATTTGCTTGATATTCCTACTTAAAAGAATAAAAAATGAATAAAAAATACATTTTATTGGTTTTAAAACACCTAAAATTAAAAAAAAAAAAGAGTTCTAATTTTAATTTATTAAAGCAAATGAATCTTAAAAATAAATTGTTTGTGAATTTAAATTCTCTTACACATTTTCTTTATATATTTCATAAAGATAGTTCCATAGAATATCTATTAAGTTGAGAACCTTAAAAGATTTTTTTCAGTGGTATTAAAATATACAAACTTTTAAGGTAGTAGGTCTGTCAAAAAATATTATTTTGTTTAGTTTCTTTTTCCGATTTAGAGATTAAAAAATGCATTTTTCATTTATTTCATTAATTATTAAAATTAATTAAAATTACTATCAGTAGAAAGTTCAGTTCGAATAAAATTAAATGTCTTAAGATAAAGCATTTAAAAATAAGAAGAACACGAGTTAAAAAATGAATTATCTAATAATATTATAGTTTTAAAAAATGAAAGAACACGCTTTTATAGAAATGTGAACTAAAAAGCACAAAATATCTATCTTGGTATTAAAATGCAGGGTAAGAGAAAATCGTGTGAGTGACACACCATAATATTTACATACATTTAAATCTTTAATTAAAATAATTTAGAATTAAACAAAAACCATTTTTAAAAAATCTCACCTGACTGGGATCGAACGCTAGACCTTTAGGATCGTAGCGAGGAGCTATATCTCAACTCCACGAAGTTCACGCAAGGAAAGACTTTTTTTACAATATAGATTTTTTGTTTGCTCCCAGAGTGGTTACAAACATAGAAACATACATACAAACATACATACATACATACAGGTGAAGCTAATAAAAGCGTGTTAAAAACAAATCAAATTGGTTCAGATTAATTAAGGAAAAGCAAAGTAGAAATACCGAGGTTTAAAAATATGAAGAATAAGAATTAGCTAAAGTTCAAAATGACACAGTAATTTTCCCATGAATAACAAAACTTGCGTGATTCATCACCAATTGATATATTTTAATAAAGTTAGTATCGGTAGTATCTAAACAAATTAAGCGGAAATTAGATTTAGTAATGCCTGTTTCATTTCATATTCTCATTTTATTATTTATTTTTATCAATCTTCTCTATATATAATAAAGTAATACGTGTATGTGTGTCAGTGTGCATATATATCCGGAGCTTTAAAAAAAAAAAAAAAAAAACAGCTGATAGCAGAGCTACACAAATTTGCATGATGGTACTTTCTGACCTGTTTCGATGCACCTGAAAGCCCTATTTTCGAATTTTTGATTAGATTTTTTTAAATTAATTACATTCTGAAAATAATAACCTGGTAATAACTTTAAAAATAGCCATTTAACTTTTAATTGTTGCCAAAAAATTTACGAGTTAATTTTCTTTTCAGCATAAAATGAAATATACTTTCAGGCGAATAATGAAAAACTATCCAAAATAAATTTGCTTATGCATATGGCAAAATGATGTCCTTAATTTTTTTCTGTCTCCTCAGTATCCAGTGTTTTTTTTTTTTTTTTTTTTTTTTTTTTTTCAGTCATCAATATTAGGTTAACGTTTGAGATTCTATCTTCGGTTTTCGGCTGCAGTGTTATTCGAATTTTAAAAAAAACGAGCGTTTGCATTTCTAAATATATTATTTTTGCTTATTAATCATTGTTGACAACGAGAATTACGTTACCATGGTAATGAGAATATTTTACTTGCATATATTAAAAGGTAGATTACAGAGCTATACAATTTAGCAGGGAAGCCTGTATTAACCTCTCCTGGTGGAAATCGAAGCCCAATTTTCAAACTTTTAATTTTTTTTTATTATTATTAGTTAAAATATGAAAATAAGTTCCTTATAATAACTTAAAAATTAGCCATTTGAACAAGTTTTAAATTTAATTATTGCCAAAAAAATTTTTCCAGCTATTTTTTTTTTTTCCGACATAAATATAAATAAATTTTCACGCGATTAATAAAAAAAAAAAAATATCAAAAATTAAATTTGTTTACGCACAAGAGAAAATGATGTCATTATGACTTTAAAATCAAAGTAATAATAATTAATATACTTGTAGATAATCTTGGGATTTTTTTTAAAATTTTGATGGTGAAGTAGAATGAACAATTTTTGCCAAAGACACTATTTTCACGACAGTTAATTTAAGCCAAAATATAAATAAGTATTGCAAAGGGAAAAAAAGAGACAGAAAGAAAGAAACAGAAACAATAATCGCACGAATTATATATTTTTGTCTTACTATATCATTTTATAGAGAAAGCCAATATGTCTAAAAATATTAAAAAGCCACCAAGATGAGCTATAATAAAGCTACTATAATGAGGTTTACATATTTATTTATTTTTTTATAAACCAATCACTATTAGCTAACTATAAAATATTTAAAATGGAAAATACATATCATCACCAAAAGTTAGTTGTCTTACTAGACGTAGAGCTCATATTATATTATAATATTAAATTTAGCGTGAAAATGTTGTTATTTTATGGTCGAACTGATAAATCTAATAAAATATATGAAATAACGTAAAAGTAAATATAATGTTATAACGTATAGTACATATAGTTTTGTTCACATATAACTGGGATTCAAATATACTTCATTTTGTTTTTAAATACTGCCCCCTAAAATGCCCACGGGTAAGGCATTGCCGCAAACAATGTCGACAAGTACCAGATATTTTGAACATGAGGAAGATGCTGCCATAGACAACAGGAGACTCAAGCAAGCTTTTAATCAATTTTAACGGATTTTCTTTTTTTCTTTTGTTTATAAAACTATGTACAAAAAGAGAGTGTTTCTGTTTTTAAAAGAATTAATAAAGAGTAAAAAAGTTTGATTCTTCAGTAACCAGCAAAACGGGTAAAGCTTGCTTATAATTACATAAAAATTTCCTTTAACAGAACAGACGAGCTTGCATTATTTTAGAGAAATGTATTATCTTTCAATAAATGCATGCGCACATGCACACACACATACACACAAACACACATGTCTCTTCAAGACAATGAATTTTCTATAAATAGTTTTGTCCTGCCGTGATTTTTAAAGGCATAAGTATAAAGTCTACATTCCAAAATTTGAAAACAGTCTGAACCCCAACCCCCTTCTTCGCTCGTTAATGCGTCAAATTCTTGTAAAATGGTGAAACAATTGTTCGTTGTATTCGGAGGTCTCTTTTGGTGAGAAAAAAAAAGTGGGCCCAAGGACAGGGTTTTCACAGAAGTGCCGCTAGGGTAGAAATCGTTAAAAATGTAAATGGGAAAGTATGTCTTGTGATACATATCTGGAAACGTCTCTTTAAAACATTCAGTTTGATATGAATAGCTTTGTATTGCAATGTTTATTAAAAGAAATGCACCAGTGTAAAATCTACATTTCAAAACTTTAAAAACTCATGCACCTTCTTTATAAATTATAGCAGGGCAAAACGATTTATATCAAATTCATTGTCTTCAAGAGACGTTTCGAGAGATGTAGTGCAAGACATACCTTCCTATTTGAAATTTTAAAGTTGACTTCTCTATAGACCATTCAAAATATTTTCACCAAATGAAGTACCGATAAAATTCATCGAAAACGTGATGGAAGATTTACTTAAGAAAGATTAACAAAATCCAAAAACATGAATTAAAAAATTAATTCTTCAGAGGCGTTGATTGAATAACGTATGGATGATAATAAGTGATTTTTATCAGTAAGTGTAAAGCCAAAGGGAAAAAAAGGGGAAAAAAAGGGAAAAAAAAGAAAGAAGAAAGAAAGAAAGAAAGAAAGAAAAAGATATCAATACTCGTTGCTCCTAAAACAAAAGTAACCAATGATACATAAAGTAAAGAAAAATCAATGTAGTTATTAAATTTAACGTAAAGAAAAATCAGAAAAAAGGCTTGCTGCCTTATATGAGCAATACTATTTTACACACACAAACACACACAAAGACAATTAATGAAGATATAAAAACATAATACATTACATTTTTATTACTAATTAATAAAATATTAATCCAAATTATAACCAAAGATATTAATATTTGGTTTAAAAATTTACTTAATAACAATATTAAATAGCTTCTAAAATTTATTCCATGTACTATAACGTAAAAACCAGTTAGTAATTATTAAAATATCGCTATCTATGTATGCAACAACAAACAAAACTTGCAATGAAAATATATATATATATATATATTTATTTATTTATTTAAGGACAATAGTGTCTAAAAATGAAGTGATTTTTTAAAGTATGTCAGATAGTTTGCACCATTTATCATTTTCTTATCAATAAACAAATCTTTTTTTTTTTTTTTTTTTCTGTATTTACATTTGAACAGTTTTGAAGAAGTAACATTTTTTTATTTTTATTTTTTTTTAATTTTTATAAATTACCTTGAATCTTCTTGTAATATATTTCACGACTATATAATTCTATTCTTTTTACAGTGCTTTTATATGCATCTTGTTAGTTTCAAACCTTTAAAATAATTTGCCATAAAAAATTTAAAGTTCTTGTACCTAATATTACTCATTTTCATGTAATATTATACACATGTTTTTAACTAGCAATTATAGCAAAACATCCATCACTAAATAGTGACAAAAATTTAAAAGTCACCAAGGCGATGTGTAACTAAAGCTGTACCGCAAAATAAAATAAAATTGCAATTATTTTAATTAGAAAAAAACTCCTACAGCTTCAGTTTTTAATTCTCTCCTGCCTACTACTTAAAATAACGAAGGATAAAAAGTTCTCGTTTCTCTATAAGAGATTTAGGTTATGATTTTTTTCTTCCAATAATTAGAAATATCAAATGTATCGTACAAATGTTTAATTTTGTAATAGTAAAATTTATTAATGCGAAATTGAAAGATGCTTTTATTATAAATGAGTTTGACTTATGCTACAAAATATATGTTTTATGCCAAACTATATCTGAAGTACTTTATTTATTTATTATTATTTTTAAATATTAATAATAAAAAAAGAAAAATTATAAATAAACTTTAAAGACAAAAAGAAATGCACTGAATTACGAGGATAAGGTAAAAAGTTCTCGGCCTGACAATGAAAAACTGCGATTTTCAGTTAAAAAATGATTCTATTTTTCTACATACTCTCCATTGACTTCAACATACTTGGTCCAGCGTTTCTCCAATATCAGTATTCCTTCCCGGAAGGGAAAGTCTGGAAGGCTGTGAAAATATTCATCTATGCCCTTTATGCCGTGATCTATTGTTTCTGGAGTGTCGTGGACCCATGTTTCATCCATGTTGACAAATCACAGTACAAAATCGATCGGATCCCTATTAAATTTTATCCAAACACTGCAGCGAATATCGTTTGCGCAGTTGCTTTTCATCGGCATTGAGCAAATGCGGCACACATGTTGCGTAGAGCTTTCGGATCCCTAATTCTTTGTGCAAGCTGTTTTGCACCTTTTCTTCCGATATCCTCTCAGCCTCAGCTGTCTCACTCACCTTCACTCGTCTATCGTCCAACAAAATATAATGCACTTTTTCGATACTTACCGGTGTGGTAGCGGTTTTTGGGCGTTCTTCACGTGGGTTCAAGGGACGTTCAAGGGGCGCAGGTCACCGGTGCAGGTCAGTTCGACGCCAACGTTTCGACGCGTGGTCAGTTCGACGCCATACTTTTTTTTCGTATTTTTATTTATTTTTAGAATAAGTTTGCATCATCATTCAAATAAATGCGATATGCCTGATATAATATATATATATATATTATAGGTTATATATATGAAGCGTTATTCAAATACCGATGCTGATTTTGCTCTTTATGCACGTATGATTCCTGCGTTAAGTTTTGTGCCTATCGAAGAACTTGAAAATGCTTTAGAAGTTTTGACTGAGAATTTATCTAATCAGTTAACCCCAATTTTAGATTACTTTGAAAATTATTACGTTGGAGGGATTCAAAGAAATAATCGTCGCCGTCGTCCTACTTTTAAACCAGAAATGTGGCCATGTTATGCTAGAACCTTAAATAACGAAGGACGCACCAATAATTTCGCGGAAGCAGCGCACAGGCGCCTGCAGGCCGAATATGGTGTTTCACACCCCACATTATGGAAATTCATAGATGGTCTCAAACGTGTTCAAAAAACAATTAATCAGTGTTATGAACAATTTGTAAGTGGAGATGAACTGCCGCACAAGCGGAATAAGTATCTGCGAGTTGATATGAGAAATAAAGTAATAGTTGAAGATTTTGAAAATCGAGAAATAATGGAATACCTAAAAGATGTGGCGCATAATTTTGCAATGGATTAGTATAATAACAGTTCTGTGTTGTAATCTTATTTATGTGTAACCTTATTTATCTGTAATCTTATTTATGTGTAACCTTATTTATCTGTAATCTTATTTATGTGTAATCTTATTTATCTGTAATTATATTTGTCTGCAATATAACTTCTTTGTAACCATATGTTTATTTACCATTTCTGTATTTTGACTTTTTGATGCTGTATTGTGAAATAAATAAATAAATAAATAAATAAACCTCCCTCATGTCCCGGGGCCTTGAAGTTGGCGTGGGGGGCTTCTCACTAATCTGGGACACACACACACACAAAAAAAAAAAAAAAAAAAAAATTCTAGAACACTTTTACACATATATTTATTTCAAATATGCATGCAAACAATCGCTAATTCAGTAAATAAAAATCAGTCATATTACTTATTTATTTAAATCACGCTTCATGTATATAATATATAAAATATATTATATTATATCAGGCATATTGCATATTTATTCTAAAAATAAATAAAAATACGAAAAAGAAATGTGGCGTCGAACTGACCCCGCGTCGAAACGTACGGCGTCGAACTGCCCCCGCGTCGAAACGTTGGCGTCGAACCGTTGGCGTCGAACCGTCGGCGTCGAAACGACCTGCTTCGGCAGGTCACGTTCAAGGGACCTGCGACCACGTTTAAAATCACCAGCCCACTTTTTAACGGTTGAAATAGAAAGAGCAGAGTCCTCGTAAACTTTTCTCATCTTCGAATAAATTTCCATAAGGGTCCAGTCAAAACGAAGAATTTTATGGTGGCACGATATTATCAATTTTAACAACAACAAAATGTTTAAACAAACTACTTGAGAGAACAATTTGAAACTTGTCATATGAATTAATGTCACGTGCACCCATGCAAAAAAACACAATTTTTTTGCTGATTGGAACACCATGTCTGTGTCAGGAAAAAGTATAATATTTTATATAAATTTTTGTTTGGCATTCCTGTGAAATAGTGTTAAGAGCACTTAAAAGGATGTTAATTTAAGGAAAGAATAAATAATCCGAATAGCAATGCTATTTTGGATATAAAATTTCCAAGCCTAAATTCAGTTAAAAAAAAAAAAAAAAAACTTGTTAGAATAAAAGTGTAAGTAGAAAAAAAATATAATAAATCACAAAATTAAACGCTTTCCTATACTTGGATAATAGAAAAATTCTGGTCCTCCGAAAGTTCACGACATTTAAGAACTATGTACAATATAAATATATATATATATATATATATATATTACAGCGACGAATTCTATCAAAAAGTCCATCACCAAATAGTGACAAAAATTTAAAAGTCGCGAAGAGGATCATATAATAAAGATGTAACGTAAAAGGTCTACCTACATATTATAAAATTCTTTCTATTCTTAAAAAGAAAAAAAAAAAAGCTTTATTAAGCATAATGCATTTCCATTTGACATTGAACGTAGGGATTTCTATAGTGCTGTTCTTCTTTTTTCGGTGTTATACACTGTTAATATACCTATTCATTGAAAGGCAATCTTCGACTAGGTTGTTAGAGCCCAGCAGTGGTGTTGATAAAAGAAGGAATACGGAGGTTGGTGAGACGAGCGAGCTGGGTGCAGAGCCCCATAATGTTTATGTAAAAATCGCTTGCTAAATTTTAAACTCATTCTACAAAATATTAAATTGCGTCCATAATTTGTAATTATATGCCCCAAATCCAGAATTGCGCAAAATAAAATTATACGCTTTAGTCTTACGCAGGTAATCCAGAGATCTGTATTTAACACTTTTGTTAATATTCATTTGAAAGCATTTAGAAAATTTACAAATGTGTTTTCGTATTTTTGATCTGAAAATTCCGATTAATAATTTCTATATAACACATATTTTATCAAAGAAACAGCCAATTAAGTCATATGATTTTTTTTTCTCAATTTTAAATTGTTATATATATATATATATATATTCTTTCATATTGAAAAATGTACTTAACTCCTAAATCACCTTTTTTTTATGTCAAACCATATTTATTTAAAATAAAATGCAGTACAATATTAAATCTAAGCTTCATTTCAATTAAGATTTATTTTAAATCTTATATATATATATATATATATATATATATATATATATATATATATTATATCACGTGTATCCTATAATCGTTATATATGTTAAATTTAAAATTTAACATTTATTACGATTATAATATATGTTATATATACTTATAATATATATACGGGCATATATATAATACATGTATACCCGTATATAAATTATTTCTCTCTTATTAAATTTTAAATATGTAAATTTAGTGCGTTAATTTGAACGAGATTAATTGTAAAATAATTATTTTTCATTCCGATAGGTGATATATTCCATAGATAGAGAAATTGTACTTTTTCTAGAAAATTATGCTTTTGCACATGATAAAAATCTTTTAATATTCTCCCGCCGCGAAAAAAAAATCGCTGATTTGTCCTTTATTAATTCTTCCATACAAGTTTCTTCGTGGCAGTTTACACACACACACACACACACACACACACATATATATATTATTATTATTATATATATATATATATTTTTCAAATCATAAAATACATATTGTACTCTAATTTTTACATTTTATTTATGATAAAAATTTCCTTTAAAAATCAGGGATGGAACACCTCTGGAAAAGGAGATTGATTCATTCTATGTCTGCTGATATAACATCTGCATACCTGCCAACATTCCGAACATAACACTGTTAGTAGCTGCTTTCTGTTCGCACAATAATTTTTGTAGAGTAGTTTTCTTCACTATATAATTACAATTAAAAAGGTGCGGGAAAAAAATATGACAGATTATACTGGTAACAATATTACGAATAAAATAAAAGGGTTTAAAGCTATACTTATTGTAATATATATTGTAATACATCATTGTAATACATATTGTAATATACATATGTATAGTTATTAGATATGTATATGAGATCAGAAATCTCAATCAGATACGATACATTCGTATAATTAAATCTAGGAAAATAATATAGCTTTAGGTAAATTTATGTTTTGGTTGAATAATGTGTTTTTTTTTTTTTTTTTTTTTTTTTTTTTTTTTTTTTAGGTTACTTTATTCAAACATGAAATGAAAAAAAAAATAATTTTCAGTCATTCAGTAGTTTCAGAACAGAAAATTTCTAAAAATACTTATATAGTTTTGAGGATTAAACACACAAATATTTTTGGCAAAATATCAAACCGAGTGAAAGATTTATCAAATTAACAATAAAGAGTCTAATAATTTGTGACATCTTTATGTGAAATGATATATCGATTTATCTCTCAGAGACGCATTTAAAAAAGCATTAGTCATAAGAATATGCAAATTCTGAACTGTTTTAAGACCTACATTTTTGTCCATACAATTTTAATGTTGCATTCTCTAAATTTCTGGAAATATGTATATATATATATATATATATATATATATATATTGCGATAATTGTTTTTATTGTTCATATAGTACAGTCGGTAACAAAAGTGTCCGGACACTAGCAAAAATTCCTGTGTAAAAAAAAGTACACTTCATACGGCTTTGTTAAATAAATCCTTATCTAGTCGTGTTCTTATACTGGCTGAGTACATGATTCGATAAGGATTTATTTAACAAACCGTATGAAGTGTCCTTTTTTTTTTTTTACATAGGAATTTTTCTAGTGTTCGGACACTTTTGTTAACGACTGTAACGTTAGCAAGTATAGCTGTAAACCTTTTTATTTTATTCGTAACATGTTACAAGTATAACCTTTCATATATATATATATATATATATATATATATATATATTTAAGTATATTTCCACCTTTTTGATCGTAGTTATATACTGAAGAAAATTACAAAAACTTTTGTGCGAACAGATTGCAGCTACTAACATTGTTATGTACAGAATGTTGGCAGATATGCAGAAGTTCTATCAGCAGATCTACAATAAATTGCTTTTTCAAGATTTTTTTGGAACCCAATCATACCTTTCTAATGGCTATTCCGCTGTATTCTATTAGTATAAAAGTTTAACAATCTACGGTATTAGTTACAAACAATACACAAATATAAGTCACTAAATCCAAATAAAATGTAATGAAGAAGATTCTGTATTTTAGAAGAAATAAATGAGGCATATAAGTCTTATGATATGAGGCGTATATGAGGCATATGTGAGACATATGTAAAATAAACTGTAAAATTGCATTTTATGTGTTGTTCGTAAATCCCGGCAATTGTGTTACTCCGGCATTTATTATTTCAAGACAAATATGCACACGTGACTATTCTTAGGATTTTAGGTGGCCCGAAAGCGATATTTGACGAATTTGTACTACAACACATCAATGGGTGGACATTTTCAACCAGCAAATGCAGGCATATCGAACCTGATTTAAAACAAAAAAGTGAATCTGGAAAACAATGGTTCACTTTCTTGACATGGCTGTGGTAAATTTGCACGTAAGAGATGCAAAGCACACCAGTTACACCGTTAAAACACACTTGATATATTACCGTTTCATCTATGTGTGACTGATAGATTGTTGGATGTGCGACTACCAAACAAGAAGAGATTAAGGGTTGTCCTCAGTACCAGCGAAGAAGAGGAGACTGACAATGATGTTGCTCTGTTATGTAGATCAATGTTTTACAATCCACCCAAAAAGCTACCATCTGAAGGGAAGATGTTAGATGCAAAATGTAACTGGCCTTCTTTCGACGATCTTAAAACTGCTAGGATGAGTAAGTTGCAAAACTGTGCCAGCCGTAACAGAGAGAGGTGCGAAACATGTGACGTATATTTATGTCTTTCTAAAAACAAAAATTGTTTCAAGCATTTTCAGCGGTACGGATGAAACTTACCCTACTTAATAACAAGGGTTTTTGCCTAAACTGTTTATATATATATATATATTTATTTATTTATTTATTTATTTATACATATAATTCGAACCTACACAATACTGTAGGTTTAGTTAAAAATGTCTTCAGTAAGGCAAAACCTACACAATTGTAATGGTCTTCCAGAGATTTAATCTAACATCAGGTTTTGTTTTACATCTATTTTTCAGTCAAATATGATATTATCAACTAGGAGAAACTAACAAAACTTCCAATTTCTGCCAAAACATTTTCAGGTCGTAAAGTAACCACAAGCTTCATAATCTATGGTAGTTTCATATTAAGAAATTCACCAAGACTGCAACAAGAGCGTTTAACAGCGTTTAAACCAGCAGGGGATATTTATATTTCGAGCGTTTTGGAAAGTAAGGGCCAGCAAAGGATTAAAACAGTTTCTATATTAAGGGGTTCGATAACAAGTTCTCTATAGGAACCTAAAATTACAATTTTAAAATAGGCTTAAGGACAGTTTATATGGCATATAATTTGTTGTGGGGGAGACTAACGCCCCAACTCCAGTTGTACCTCCCCTTTAAATATAATACTTACAGTACTGGCCACAATGGATGACTCACTTGTTTGTTTTTTCCATTCATAGTGACGTATTGAAGCCAGATGTTCGTTTTGGCTGTCTGCCAAAGTGCATGTGTTCTTGCTTGGCATATCGTTAGTTCATTAGTTGTGTTCGCCGTGTGTTGACGTGCAAATTTTGCAGAAGGGTGAAATAATATAAAAATGCCTGGTAAAAGGATTTCACGCGAAATGCATGCAGAAATGAAGATTCTGAGCGAAAAAGCTTATAGTACTCGGGAAATTGCTGCCAGATTACAATTGGCACAAAATACAGTTTCCAGGTATATAAGTAATTTCAAAACAACCAGAAATTATGGATATTCAAAGCCAAAAGGTCGTCACAAGAGCACAAGCAAGAGCATGTATGAGTCCATAATTTTGGCAGCGAAGGCGTCACCCAGAAAATCACCGAAAGCAATCCAAGCTGGTTTACCAAAAGATGTTAATAACCCTAGCCAAAGCACAATCCGCAGGAGGCTATTCAATGCCAATTTAAAGTCCTACAAGCCTCCTAAGAAGCCTAAATTGTCTCCCAAAAACATTGCTGACTGACTGACAGTTTGTAAAAAGTATCAGAGTAGGTCTGCAGGGCAATGGAAATATGTAATGTTTTCAGACGAGACTCAAGTATTGCAGTTTTATGCATTTTGTAGAAACATACAACGTTCTCCCAATAAAAAGATATTGTCAACGCTACATTATTCCCACCGTGAAGAATGCTGCAAAACGCATGGTCTGGGGAGCCATTTGTGCCAAAGAATGATGTGAATTGTGGTTCATGCGTGAAGGCCCATCAATTAATGGAACTGTTTATCTCGATGTGCTAAAAGAGCAGCTACCACCGTTTATGAATATCAACCAGTGCACACACTTCCACATTATGGAGCACCTTGCCACCAGACTAAATCTGTTATGACATGGATTGCAAAGCAGGGGTTTCAGATCCTTTGGCCGTGGCCCGGAAATTCCCCGGATCTCAACCCAATCGAGAACTGTTGGGTAAATTTAAAGCGCAAAGTTGGTGAGCGTAACCCCACTTCACTTTCGGACGTAAGAGAAACTATTAAACAAGTATGGATTGCAGAAATTACACCAAACTATTGCGAAAAAATTATGTATTTCCATGCCAAATCGTATCCAAGCTGTATTTCCATACCAAATATTGAACCCTTTCTCAATTAAGTATGTATACTGTGCTTATATAACTAAAATTAATAATTTCCAAAAGTAAATGCGTAGTTAAATGCAATTATTCATGTGCATTAATAAACATCACAGTTTTTGTGGTAAATCATCCATTCTGGCCAGTACTGTATATTTATAAAAAATTCATGATTTTATTGAATTTTTAAATTCTAAAATATTCTGAAAAATTTCATCTAGAGCACTTTGAAACTTATCTATTCTGGTCAAAATTTTTCAAATGAAAAATTTGATAAAAATTATCATAACTTCAATAACAATAATTCAAGAAATAAATGATTTTCAAACTTAGCTGTTAAGAAAGGGTCTTCTAAAGCAATCAAAATAATTCTACTCTTTTTATTTATTAAAAAAAAAAAAAAAAAGTCAGAATGATTTTGTGTCGATGCATAATATTGAGCGCACTGTATCTCCTTCATAGTTAGCTAGAATTTAATGAAAGTTTTAGAGCTTTCAGGTGACATTACATATAAAATAAGGAAAAATTAGTTTTTCAGCATTAAATATCTTTTAATTATAAGCATAATTATAGTAAAAATAGTGGTATATATATATATGTATATATTTTAACATGATAATTATATATATATATATATATATATGTTTTAAAAAAATGGAGCTTTCCAGTAAAATTATTTTTGTCGTTATAGTTAGGATATTTTTTCCAGGTGCACATATTTTTCTTAGGTTTATGTGATGTTCCAATTGCGTGTAATCTTTCTCGCAATTCACAGTAAATTAGCTCTGTTGATTTAACGAAATATATATAAAATTAAAAATGTATAATTTCTCTAAAAAAACGTAATAAATAAAATTATATTTAACTCCTCTTAAAATTTATCAGGTTCAAAACTTTTTTTTTTCAGTTATTGTAAAAATAACTGTGCTCATTTTTACTGATTTTTCACCATTCAAAGATGTTTGAACACTTAAGAGGTTATAAGATGTACTTCAAAATGATATAGAAATAAAATCAACAATACATTTAATGTAAGGAAGCGCTCTAATAGTGTTAATTGTTTTATTTAACGAATAACAATTTAAAAGAAAGTAGAAAAAACCTATATACATATTTATTTACAAGTAATGGATAACTGATTTTCTAATCAAGTCACTTCCTCGTAAAGTTCAAAATTGAACTATTTTTCTTAACTTTGGATTCGGCCGTATGCTGCGGACATCCTTACTCTATCGCAGCAAAACATCTTCTCCCGGCTTTCGTCCTAATGCGAGATTATCTTCTGTTATCCTGAGATTCGAGTTGTGCTGTATTCTGACTGCTTCTCACCAGTACGGCTATGTCATTCAGCCGCAGGGCCGCGGTAGCCCCGGCCTCGTAATTGGAAGATTGCGGGTTCGGTACTCGAGCCGGCCAAAGACCGTCGTGTACACTAATGGTGGCTGGTGCACGTAAAATCTGTCGTGGCCGCAATGTCCTCCATGTTCCCATCAAAAATTATACCTCTGGGGGTCACCGAAGCGGAAGAGCCATCCCTTCCGTGGAGGATCAAAATTGCGATGGCATGTCTCCGGACCATCTCTAGGGGTCAGTCCCAGACCGTCGCCAATTGCCATCTGCTCAGCAATAGTGCGACGTAAAACCCAACCAACAATTCAGCCGCAACGTGGTGGAGGCATAGATGTATAAAGGATAAAATGGCGTGTACGTGGTTGGGTTTCGGTTTAAAAAACCTAGGAATGCCGTGTATAGGGTTGTAATAATGCTGCAATCTGATTGGTAGGCGACTTGTCAAAAATTTTTTAATCATGTCCTCACTCTGTTAATGAGTCAGTGAGGTAACGCACAAACAAACAACGATAAATTCCCCAAAGATGAATACCCTACTTCAAGGAACTACGTTGCAAGCGCAGCATTCACTGGCAATTCACTAGAAGGGGAATGTAAGCATTTGACTACTGACGTTCACCATCTTCCCTGATTACTCGACTATGGGTATTGGAAAAGAGAAAAGGCACCGCACTTGTTAAGGAGGCTAAGTATTTTAAATCTCCACAATATAAATTTAAATTTACTGAAATTATTTGTTTTTAAGACATGCAAATAACACATTTACATACAGAATAACCGCTAAAACTTCACTTTTATATTCTAGTGATATAACAATTCTATATTTTACAAAAAAGCTAGATCTGAAAATCAGACTTTTAAATTACCCATCGTATATGCTTCGTATTGTATAGCAATATTTCTGCAAGACATTTTCTGCAAAATAGCACGATTTTATTGCAGTGCACGCCTAAGATTGCTGTATGAAATAGAAAAGATAAAAATAGACATAAATATGAGTTAATCTGTTACCCTTCTTACAACTATAGATCACTGTACACCATAAGAGTTTAAGGAACTTCAGTGTTTATCTACCAAAATCTTAATAACATATGCGCAATAATAATAATAATAATAATAATTAAAAAAAATAATCTTTCGTTATTAATGCTTTCTGAATAGTGTTTCAGAGAAACATCTTTCGCTTTAGAACTATTTCACTTTAAATCTGTGTACATTTTTATAACCACTATGCTGTTGAATATCAGAAAAAAAAAGTCTATTTTAATATATTAATTTAGAGAGTACTACATACAATCATTCAAAGGCAGGCACTTTTCCCAAACACGGAAAATATTAGTTGACTATATGTACATACAGAAATTTTTATGTGGCAAATTACTGAAAATTAAGTAAAAATAGATGCGAATTATTCATAATATTATTTTTCTTGTTAAAAGCATTTCACAAAAATAAAACATATATATATATATATACATGTGTGTGTGTGCGTGTGTGTGTGTGTGTGTGTGTGTTTGTATGTGTGTGTGTGTGTGTGTGTGTGTCTGTATATGCGCGCCATTAAACAAATATATAAATGGTAATAAATCTAATTCTTTGATATCTAACTTGTATTTTACTCATATCAGCGGTTTTCTAAAATAATTATTTCAAATCCGTGTATTAGCTGTTTATTTAGTGGAATAATTTTGAAGCTTAGTTGTATACCTGAATTAATATCCTGATAGTCTTAAAATAAGCTTCTCTATTAAAACAAAGCATGTCAAACAGTCATTTGCGAATACGTAATTATGAGTGATGTATACATTTAATTAGGTATTGAATCATATTTAAGTACCTTACTATCCAACTAAATCAAACATATTTATAAGTTTTAGAGCTCAGTTTAAGATTTGATGTTTTAGTATTATATAGTTGACAAAATTCGTTTTTATGCTTAAAATTTATTGTTTATAATTTAGTTATATTATTCAATAATTAATGAAAAACTTAATATAACGTAAAATGTAATCATAAAAATTTCAATATAGTTACGTTAATTTTAGAATTTCAAACACACCTTATATGGTATTCAATGATAACTACAAAATATAACGATTTTAACTATCTGTAATGTTTAATACAAATATTTAATACATATATTTATATATAGTAGACTTACACCTATATGGTATTCAAGCATAACTTCAAAATATAGCGATTTTAACTATCTGTAATGTTTAATACAAATCTTCAATACATATATTTATATATAGTAGATTTTACCTAAAATATGTAAAATTTTTAACTCAAAAAAAACTGTTATAGTAATTTTAGCAGGGGTCTGGAACGATTTCCCGACACTCAGTTTCCCAACAACTTAGTTTCCCGACAGACACGCTTCCCCGACAGCTCACATTCCCGACAACTCATTTTCCTGACAGGTACGGTTTCCCGACAGGTACGTTTTCCGAGAACTCACTTTCCCGACAGGTACGTTTTCCCGAATACTCACTTTCCCGACAGGTACGTTTTCCGAGAACTCACTTTCCCGACAACATACTTTCCCAACAGGTACGGTTTCCCAACAGCTGACTTCCTCCAATGACTTATTTCTCAGTATTTCGCTTGTTTACAGATTTTTCTTAATAAGAAAGAGGACGGATTAAAAAATAATAAAAATATGCTGATACGTAAATCTATTTCATTGTTATTCAAAATTAATTTTATATAATACTTTACTTTTTTATTCAAAATGCAAAAAAATAAATATAAGTAAATAAATAAATTAAAAATATTACTCTTCTATTAGGTCGTTGCAAAAGTTCGTGCGGACGCGGATCATTTTATTGCCTCCAAAGACGAGAACTTCTATCGTCGTGGTATACATTTGTTACCCGAAAAATGGGCAAATGTTGTAGAAAGTAATGGAGAGTATTTTGATTAAAAATTGTCATTTGATTTGATGTATTTTTATGAAATGAAGCAATAAAAAACCGCACGAATTTATGCAAAGACCGAATAATTTCTTGCTTTTTAAAACAAAATTCGTATTATTTAATATATGTCTGCCATATGGAAATGAGATTTTCTAGAAAGAAAAAAAAAAAAAAAAAAAAAACATTAGTTTCCCTATTTCAATCAAAATTGGGTACTTTTGTAACATATATCTGAACCAGTATTTATTTTTTAATGCATGAAATTAAGAGATTTTCGTAGTCAAATATAAAAATTTTAAATGCGTTTTATTTTTATTTAATTATTTATTTGTTCAGAAAAATGGTGCTAAATGTGCGATTTATTTTTACTTTCTCTTACCCATAAGATAGAGGACGTATTGTTTTAGGGTCAAATTTTCGAACGTGAGTTTTGCTATATTTTCACGTTTTGAGGTCCCCTGAATCCAAAAATCATGTTTTTAGTGGTCGGTCTGTCTGTGTGCCTGCTATCAGCATATCTCAAGAACAAATAGTAGCAGAAAGTCCAAACATGGTATTTTAAATGTGCATTATATAGGGCTGCTACACTAAGCTTTTCGTTGAGAGGAAGAAAATGGTTCGTGTACACGGACACACAAGATAATTCATATACATTTCGTCTATCGGGGAAATTGCATGTAAGTAGAGTTTAACGTCTATAGGCTGCACTAAACCAAATGAAATTAATATATATATTTATAGGCGTAAAAACATATCTCATGCAGAATATGTTGGGGATATAATTCACTATTTGTTTAAAGCGCTATACAAAGAACTATATTATAGTGCTACAATAGTTGAAAATTGGTGGAAGCAAAATTCAGGTTGTGCCGTGTGTATTATTAATTTAGAATTGTGTTTTGGTGCACTATGTGATTTGTACATAATCTTCAAAAGATATACAGGGCTGCAAATATTTAAGCGATAACATTCTTTTCTATTGGTAGAGGAAGTGCTTTACTATAATATTTTACCATGTCCAGGAAAGCTGTTCAGGAATGGAAATGAATTCTTCATAGAGATATGGTTAAAAAAAAAAAATGTTTTAAGCTAAATAGTCATCGCTTTTTTTTCTGTATTTACACAAATTGTGGTTCCCTGATTACTAAAGTCAAGTTTTTTCAAGTTTGATCTTTGTCTGTGTCTTTCAGAGAAAATTAAAAACGAATAATTTCAGGAGATCCAAAATTGTGTTTTCAAATTAATATAAATTTGTTGCTGGAAAAGTTTGATCAAGATTAATAAGTTCCAAGGAATGTTGCGTGTCAAAGTTGTCTGAACAATTTTAAGTTGTCTGAACAATTTTAATAATAGATTTAAATTCTATATAAATGTAGGTGCAGTAATGAAATCGGGGGTTGAGGAAGGAGGTATCCCCCCCCCCTCACAAAGAACTAATTATCATATAAAACTTTTTCAAAGCCTAATTTGAATTGTTTTAACATAGGTTTACATAACAGTACTCGTTATGTTACCTCTTAATTTCCAACCTGTATTTCTAGTATTAAATTTCAGGGTAAGAGAAAGTTGTGTGAGAGGCACACCAGATTATTTATTTTAGCAATACGATATGCACAGAAAAAGCCAACTTGAGCAGGCAATTTATTCTTACTCAGGAAATAATCATTTCCTTTTACTACACAATCTATATTCGATTTTTATTTATTTTTATAGTAATGTCAGTAAATTACATGCATTTATGTTCTTAAGTAAAAACAGCATCACGGCAGTTTGGCCGAAGAAAAGTATGCCATTGGCGGAGTAATATAGTTCTATTTTTAAAATAACTTTTATAAAATATAAGATTTTTCCAGAAAAAAAAATCGAACACGTTGCTAAATTCAGAAAGATCCCATTAACAACATATATTAATTAAAATAAAATCGTTCGTGTCGTTTTAGAAATATTTTTCATAATTTTATTTCATTACACCAAAGTTTTTCCCCATTTAGATTTTGAGGTTTCAGATTTGAAAATAACTGCACGTTGGAATGCAAATATTTCAGGATAGATTAAGACCGAAGATAAAAGACTCTTTTGAAAAGATTAGTACAAAATATCGAATATTTGCTGAGATATTAAGTGTCGGCTTTTATAAATCTCTTTGATGTCATACTAGCCGTATATATGAGTTCGCAGCGTTCCGTTTGTCATTCCGCTTGCCTCACTCAAAAAACTGTTGTTTTTCATGATCAAATCTTCAAAATTTGTTAAAAAATTGTCCCTACCATAGCAACGCATGGAAAAGAGAAGATAAAAATGGAGGACAAAGAAACGAAAAATTTCCGTAAATCAAAATCCGAAAGATGCCCTAACTTTCAAATCAGTGTAAGATATATTCATTTTCAAATATGCCTAGAATTGAATAACATCAAATAAGATTATGTTGGTGAATTGTATTTATGATTCATTGGGTCGTAAAATAAGAATTAAAAACTTTAAAAACAAACTTTTTTTGAAAAAAGCAGTTGTTTTCGGGCACTAGCCGGTTCGCGATGCTTGAAAAACTGTCCGAATTAAAATCTCATTCGATGGGGCCCTCCCTTTAACACTTTCATAACCTACAACAGCCTGTTTGATCGCCGTACAAACACCTTTTAAATATCTTACCGTAGCAATCAATCGTGTGATGGTGACTGCGAGACTTCATTCGTTTCATAACCTGAAACAACCTGCTCACCCACGATAGAAAGAACATTTGAAAATTCTGACCACTGGAAAGTCCTCGCTGGAGATTGCGACGTCCTTATCAGATTTGCCAGTAACTTTGCACACTTGTAAGTATGCGCAATCGATTCGCCACACCCTAAAACCTGTACACATGGATTTTTAAGACTCTAGCTGTATTTTAATTGAAATAAATAAATAAATGAAAAAAAAAAAATACTCCCTCCCCATCCATCCTGTAGTTTTTTCAGAGGTGAATGGGGAGGTGGCAAACATTTTATATATTTGAAATTAAAGCACCGTTTACACGTCTTTCAAGGGACTGTTGTAAAAGGTCGTATAAATGAAAATACGAAAAATGGAAATTAAAATAATTACAAGGTAAAAAGAACTTTTTTTGTACCAAGTTTTTAAATTGTTCCGTTGAATCATATAAACGCTCCCGAAGTCTGCGGGGACCAGAATTAATTAGCTAAAATTATTAAAAAAGTGCATTGCTATCATGTTCTGAGCTATTCTGAAAGTGTCAAATGCCTACCTAGTCGAGGAGATAGCTAAATAAATTTTCTGTTGAATTACATAAACGCTGCGGAATGCAGCAGGGACCCAAAACATTTGGCTAAATGTATTAAAAATACATTATCACCGTGTTCTGAGCTATTCGGAAAGTTTCAAATGTCTAGCTAGTCGGGACGTTATATGATTGTGGAATCACATAAACGTTACCGAAGACTACAGGGACCCGAAGCAATTGTCGGAATGTATTAAAAAATGGATTGTTATAGTATTTTGAGCTATTTTACCTTCTAAGTTTCAAATGTCTAGCTAATCGGAAAGTGAATTAAATAAATTTTGTGTTGAGTCATATAAACGCTGCCGAAGGCATCAGGTACCCGGAATTGTTGGCTAAAAGTACTAAAATGCATTGTTACCTTGTTTTAAGCTGTTCTAAAGGTTTCAGATATCTAGCTAGTCGGGAAGTTAGTTAAACAAAAATTCTGTTGAATCATATAAACACTACCGAAGGCAGCAGAAACATAAAACAGTTAGCTAAAAGTATAAAAAATGCATTGTCACCATGTTCTGAGCTATTCTGAAAGTTTCAAATGTGTGGATTGTTCGGAAGTTAGTTAAAAATCCATTGCAATATTTGTACTGGACACACAAACAAACAAAAATTGAAGTTAATAAAATCATAGTAAAAATATTTCTTCAATTTTAATAACACTGTAGCAAAATTTATGTGGAACACCGATTAACAAAGTTTTTTTAAGATACTAATATATATTACATAGTAGTAGAATTCATAGTTAAAAACAGTAAAAAATAAAACAAATAAAATAATGAAAAATTGAGTTTCCGCAAATCAGTTGTCAGGAAAGTAAGCTGTCAGGAAAGAGAGCAGTCTGGAAATAAAACTAAAACGCATCTGCGGGAAAGTGAGTTGTTGGGAAAACGTACCTGTCGGAAAAGTGAGCTGTCGGAAAATTTAGTTGTCGGGAAAGTGAGTTGTCGGGAAAGTGAGTTGTCGGGAAAACGTACCTGTCGGGAAAGAGAGTTTTCGGTAAACCGTTCCTGTCGGGAAAGTGGCGTCGGGAAACTGACTTGTCGGGAAATCGACCTGATACGTTTTAGCAGTCAACTATGTATTTGAAACCACGAGCTATTGCTTTCTATGTGATATTTACTATAATATTTGTTGGCAGGAAGAAGACTTATAATTAATCCATAACTATGATATGACGAGGCGTCTACATTTTTAACACATAAAATTTAATAAACGACTAAGACAATTACAGCTGACATACACATGTTACATAAACGATTACATATTGAAGACTGATTTGTTTTAGAATTAATAAAAGTAAGACGGAAGTAGCAGATCATTAATTGGGCAATACACTTCACAGGTACCTGTATATTTGTGCGACTTCACTTACAAGAAGAACAATAGATTGAATCAGGAACACAATGGCGAAATACACCACATTTACTCCTCCGTTTGTTTGTCCGCGTCTTCAAGTGTTTTCAAATATTTTTAAAACAATTACATATTGAAGACTGATCTGTTTTAGCATTAATAAAAGTAAGAGGGAATTAACAGATCATTGATTGGACAATGCACTTCACAGGTACCTGTACATTTATGCGACGTCACTTACCAGAAGACCAATAGAATGAATCAGGAACACAATGGCGGAATACACCACATTTACTCCGTTTGTTTGTTTGTTTGTCCGCGTCTTCAAGTGTTTTCAACGATTTTAAAAACAATTATATGCTTTTTATGTTCTTTGTTGCGTATTCCCTATTGAATATATACATTTAAATATTCTCACACATTATGAAACAACCTTAAACGACGCAAAAAAAAAACTAAAAAAGCCAATGATAAAAAGTAAAACCTATTATGTTTTCTCCTAAATTAATTATAATTATTAATCAAAAATTGTGTGGTACGTTTTTAGCAATACTTTAACATTATTATTATTATTTTTTTTTTTTTTTTACTTCGGTTAACAAAGGAAATTTCTAACTTCTAACACTCCTTAATGTCACGAAAGTAAATATATACTTCTACAAAGTTCTGATTTGAACTTGTTATCCCATGTGTTAGTCCAGCAAGAAACTTTCTTTATTTAGCAGAAAGCAGCAGTTACATTATTGGCTTTTCTACTAAGAATATTGTCTTAGTAATAACTAAAAGACGTGTGCCGATAAAACTTTTATTTGGATGTCTGTTTCAGTTACCTCAAAATCTGAGTATTTATTTCTGCTGACTTTTAGTTCAAGTATATTTTTAACATTCCCATTACATTATTGTTAACAGTTCCAGTTAACGCAGTTTTGAAAATTTAACTATTTCCAAATTTTTGAATTTTTAATTTACTTTTTAAAAAATCAGTTTTTTATATTTAAAAATATTTTGAAAATTTCTGATATACATCATCTAAATGATTAGAATGATAAATTGTATATTGAGGATAATGTCATAATATGATTAAATCGTCTTGAATTATATTTAATACAAAATTTAAAATATTATAATTGAAAGAATTCAAAGAGTATTATAAAACAAAGTATTGTTACTGTAATATTTTTAGAAATTTAAGTCTGTTAAATAAAGAAATAGCTGTTGACTCCTAAATAGTGTATTTTCTATTTGAACTAGAAAATTCTTTACTTACGCATAAACAGTCTAGGAATAGGGACTAATTTAAAAACAACATTATTTTTTGCAACATATACTTAGATTCTTATAATACTCCTGTTGCAGAGTAAATATTATAAAGAGTCTGTTTAACAACTCACATTTTAATAATGTCTGAAATATTTTTAATTTCACTTAATTGAAATGAACTGAAATACCTATAACTGAATGTTAATGTTTAATTAACTTCTAAAAAAGAAGATTTTTATAACCAGCGGAAAGAATAATTGCATAGAAAAGTGATTTTTTATATGAAATACAGTAATAAATTATTTATTCTATAGTATAGAATTCATACCATTTCTAAAATATTTGAAACATAATTTTTTGACTGATTGTTCAATTGTTCAGTTTATTAATTCTTTAGGTTATTGCGGTTTCTTTATTAAAGGAATTTTTAAACAAAAAATTGTTATTAATTGATGTAATTTATAAATTCATTACAAACATTAATTTATCGTAAATAAAGCATTAATATTACTGTTATATTTTGCATACAATAATATATATATATATATAGAAAAGGAATAACTTTAGTCAACTTTCCAAACATTAAGTAGTTAACAGTTGTATAAAAATGAAATAAAATAAAATAATGTAAGAGAAGTCATTAAGTAAATGAAAAGGAAAATTATAATAGGGTATTCGAGAATTTTTCTCTGTGTAGTAGGTTGTTAAAATTAACGCTATTGCTATAAAAGTAATTTAAATCCATAGATCACAATTATATAGAAATGTTCGTTGAATGGCTGTAAAAATTCATAAATGCTAGACTTACCAAAATGTATACAGTTCATGCGACGATGACTTGTAATATATATATAAATTTTCATTTCCATTTGATAGGCTTTTAAACGCTACAGCACTTTAAAAAATATGAGCCCATAAGCAACAATGATAAGTAATTTTTCTTTGTGTGTTTTTTTGTTTATTTTCTTAAAAAAAAAAAAAAAAAAAAAACTGTACGTGTTAAAATTTCCATATTTCTTACATTTCGTGTAAGGATGATCTATAGCATGTATATAATTTTTTAGCTCAATGAGATACGACGTTTAGACGAAATCGTACTTGCATGAATTTGAGCCCAAATGTCTTATTGATAAAGGATTTTTCGTGGTGACCCTGTTAAATAAATCCATACATGCTAGATTCATCAAAACCTATTTAGTTATTCTGTTCGTGCACGGTGGTAAATTTATGTAAAACTCCAGTTCAATCGAATAAGAGAGATTAGACCATAGACGATATTGATAAAGAATTTTACTTGTCTCCCTGTAAAAAAAAAAAAAAAAAAAAAAAAAAAAAGTTCTAGATTCACCAGAATTAATAGGGTTTGTGCTACTGTGACTTGTAACATACATACAACTTTCATCTCACTCGATCAAACAGTTTAGACACATTCGTGTTCACTCCCATAAACACATACATATATAGACATACATACATTAGCGTAAAAATAGTAAAGCAAACTCAGGGGACCTTAAAATGTGCAGAAACTCAGGTTTTTATGTGCTTACAAGGGTTTCCTTACATGTATATTCGGAAAGTAAAAATTATTTTTTACGATGAAATAAATTTTGGTATAAAGTTAAATATTTATAGTTAAAAAAAATATTTAAAGGATGATATTACGAGAAAATTTTGTAACATAATTCCTAAATAGAATAGATTCAAAAGTAAAATTTGCAGTGGCACTTTAAAATTTCTTATCCACATTTAAATAAAACATTTGTATTCCATGCTATATATATATATATATATATATCATGAACAGCTTGACAGAATAGTTCTTTATATTTTTTGCTCTGCTCCTCACATATAAATCATTGTATCACATTTTTTATCAGATCTTGAAGGGTGTGGTTCAGTCCCATGTAAATTTCGATGAACTATTTAATTATGCATCTAGCATACAAATAATGTCAGGGAGAGATTTAAAAATGATATTTCTTCTTCTTCTTCTTCTTTTTTTTTTTTTTTTTTTTTTTTTTAGACTATCCGAAACAGATAATGGCTATGAATTTTGGCTAACGTAAGGATATTGATGAAATATTCACTATATGAGAAATCTATGGTGTTGCAATTTATAATTTAATGCTGTGCATCTGCACTTATCAAAATTAATTTAATACAACTAATATGTTAATATAAAATTTATCATGAAAATAAATTGAACTATGCAGTATCTATATGTAATATGTATAATGAACTGTTGGATATATTTTTTGAAGTCCGAAAATATTGTGATTTAAAGCTCTTTTATGAGAATTAAATGTGCATTATTGAATATTTAAATTACGCTATTATGGAAACAGAAATACGTAAATAAATTCAATAAATGAAAAAAAAAAAAGAAAAAAAAATATTTTAATTAAAACGACGGTTTAGAGCCATAAACGGTATGGAGATATTTTAATAAATATTTCAGGTATATTTGTTTTCAAAAATTATACAAAATGGTAATTGTTTCAGACGTTACTAATATTTTTCCACTACCTCGCAAATACAATGCCATATGTCATATGATTGTCAATTTCTATTTAAATTATACAATGAAGTATCTCATATAATCTTTAAAATGATAATAATATTTTAATTATTAATTTCATTGTGTTTAATAATCTCCTTAAGCAAAGATAATGTATCATATTAAATTAAAAATCATTCAGTATTTAAAAAAAACGATTCATAAATAAATAACTCCTTTACTGAAGAATGTATTAATGCAGAAACTAATAAAAACCTAGGTGGATACATATGCGTCACTTACACAATCATATGTAAGTAATTATACAATTTACATATATTTTACAATAATTATTCATTTTTAAATATATTGTATATTTTTGTCACATTGGGCGAAGTAATTTATTATTCTTTCGGCAATATTAAAAGTATATATAAAATCATATAATTAATCTTAAACATTTTATGAACTGAAAATTGTTTTTATATACATAAAGCATTTATTTTAGAGTAAAGCGAATTCTATAATACAGTTTTATGCAGACCTCAACATTTAAATTAGTATTTTTTTTAATTTATACTTACTAAGAAAGTCTTCTGAACTCTATTCACACACAAAGCCTCATAAATAGAAATAATGAAGCACTAGTAAAATAAATGTTAATTTGCGATATTGTTTAAGGAGAAAAGTGTATGAATTTATAGGAATAACAAGATTATTTTATTTTCATTTTCGTACATAAGCTGGAATATATATTTTAGAACAAAAATAAATACATTAAGCCTAAAATTGAAAAGATGGTATCTAGTCTTAGTGACATCTTCAATAAAGAGTTATGAGTTTATTTTTCCCTTTTTTTTTTTTTTTTTTTTTTTGTATATAATGTAAAATACTGGCTCAAAGTGGGCAGAGAGTAGAGGACACAAAGTTGCAGTCATAAATCTTACTTGTGGATAAGTGCAAAGAAAGCTAGATCGTTTAATCTCAGTTATGCGAAAGAATTTATGAGAATGGTTTCACTATTTATATATATATATATATATATATATATATATATATATATATATATATATATATATATATATATATATATATACAAACTTTGTTTATTTAAAAAGCCACAATAGAACAAAATGATATAGTTATATTACCTTTTAGGCCATAAAAAATACATTAGTAAATAGTGCATTTTGTTCACAGCTTTTCTTTCTTTTTTGTTTCTAAAAAAAAAAAAAAAAAAAAAAAAAAAAAACTTTATTTAAATACGTACGTGCATCTTTTAAAAAACAATTTTAAAATTTTAAAGTGAAAGTTAAGGCGGAATAAAATATAGATATTTAAATAAAGAGAACGTTTAAATTTAGAATAATTACAAATATATTTCAACTTCTATTTATCTTATATTTTGTCAAATGCAAATAAAATATAAATCGGAAAATTTAGTCAAACATGTACTTAATATATATACAAGGATTTCCAAAAGTCTCTCCCGCCCCCTCCAAAATCGAAAATGAGTCAGAATTTGAAAAATTGCGAAACATGTGTTTAATGAATTCATGACGGATCTCTTTCGGTAAAAAAGAAAAAAAAAAAGTTTGGGCCTGGGAGGCTAGGGGGGGGCTTCTAGGGAGGGCAACTTTAACATTTCAAATGGGTAGGTATGTCGTGATACATCAGTGGAAACATGTCTTCAAAACAATGAAATCGATGTAAATAGTTTTGCCCCACGAAAATTATTAAAAGAGATACATGAGTTTTTAGACTTGAAATGTGGAATTTATATTTATGTATCCCATTTAATAGACATTGCAGGACAAAGCTTTTTATATCAAATCCATTGTCCTGAAAAGACGTTTTCAGGGATGTATCACTAGATATACTTTGCCCAAAAATGCTTCGTTCCGGGCAAGGGTTGGTAGGAGTGCCGCTAGGGAGGGAAACTTTAAAATTTCAAACAAAAAAATATGTCTTGTAATACATTCGTGCAATATTTTGTATTATTTGTTTTTGAGATATACTGATAACAGACAGACACAAACACACATACCAACCGCTAAAATAATCATGTTTTGATTATGGGGACTTCATAACGTGTCAATATAACAAAAATCTATTTTCGAAAATTTGACCAAAACACAATACTTTCTCTTTTACGCATAGGGGTAAGATAAAGTAATAATATTAATTAATAATAAACATAATATTAAACATAAACTTCGTTTTGGGTTAGGGAAATACGTTACATAGGGATAAAATGAGCTTTTAAGAATACACTGATTTGGAGAAGCTTATTAGTATGCAAAAACCTTTAAATAATATATATATATATATGAAGTATAAGCAACTTCCTTTTTTCCTAACATTCTATTCTGAAACCAGAACTGCAGCCGCAAGCGTGGAATGACGTAGCAGTGATGTCAGGAAGACGTCACCTTTGACGTGTGCGCACATCCCCGGCAGACGGAGCACCTTCCAGAAAAAGCTCAGTTGACGATCGGATCTGGAAGAGTTTGGACGAAGCATACAGTGTTGACGGCTGTATCGCCTTAATGACTTTCGTTTTGTAATTGACGTAGTTAATTAAGTACTATGCGTGCTACGAATTATGTTTACGAGACGAAATATAATCAATTTGATGACTTATTGATTGCTGAACTTACTTTGATAATTGATTTTTAATGACCGCTCGCAACCCACCTGATACTATATCAGAAGTGGAATAAAGATAAAAATAAAGATAAGAATCGTGAAATTTACTTGATAAAAGAACTATATTTTTTACTTTTATAAAACGTTTTTACAAATAACGATACGCCTGGACTGATAAAAATAAGTTGATAAACTGTTCTTGAAATATAGACTATTTTTAAAAACTGTTGCGAACTTTGTGTCATCGAGTGAAATATGATGTTAAACAACATTGAAGCTTTTGTGCGGAGTGCTTTTTCTATTCTGCAATTTATAGTGGATGATAAAATGCGTGAAGTGTGATCTGTGGATGCTACGGAATAGCTACGGATCGTCTGGATAATGGTCTGAACAAGAAATTTCTGTTCTACAAAGTGCGAAAGATGTTCTTCAAGGTTCTCAAGGATTAAAAAGTGAAAAATCAACTAGAAGGAAATTCGAGCCAAAATTTAAAACCACAGCTGTTTCTGCTCTAAGGTACGTACATTTTATCTTCTTATAAAATGGTATCTCTGGGAGATATTCCCAAAATTGGTATTGCACTAGGAAAAGAAAAGTACAGTAAAATTAAAATTCTACATCGGTTTCTCTTTAATGACGAAGGAGATCGTAAAAACCGATGCAGAATAAAAAAAATTTCCGGCTTTAACTTTGTCGTAGATGATGAAAATTATATAAAGAAACAAAAATTCATCGACGAAAATTTCTCATTGAACGAACTAATTCTTATTTGTAATGTATTAAATGTCCCTTTTGATGGGAATAAAGATGAGTTAAGAGACAGATTGTTGTTGAATCTGTGCGATATAGAATTGCTAAAACAAGTAAGTTCAGAAAATAATTCGGATGAGGAAGATTCGGAAAACGAAAGTAGTGATAATGACGTCGAAAAACTTGACTCCTCTGTGCAATGCCATATAGAAAATAAGTGCTATGATAATGTTATTGATGATTATAATAAGGGTAAAAAATGTGAAACTAACTGTAATGGTATTAAGAATTCTGGATCACTTGGTGCAACTGTCTCTTTTAGCGACTTTGAAAACAATATTTCTAAATTTAGCGGCGAACCGCATGAAAATATTATTGAGTTTTTTAACGAATTTGAGGAAATAGCTGAAATGTTTAATCTAAACGAATTACAAAAAATAATTTTCTGTAAAAGGTCTTTAAGCGGAAACGCTCTTCTCTTTCTTAAGTCTGAAAAAGGATTATTAACGTATAAGAAACTAAAAAATGCACTTATCGAAGAGTTTAAATCAGAAATAAATTCCGCCTCTTTGCATGATATATTAAATAAAAGGAAAATAGGAGGCGATGAGTCAGTTACAGAATATTTTTTCAAAATGCGTGAGCTGAGTAAAAGCGGGCACATTGAAGATGCCGCGTTAATGCATTACGTGATCCAAGGAATAAATGACAAAAATGAAAATAAGATCATACTTTATGGTGCAAAAAATATTCGTGAATTTAAAGAAAAATTGAAATTATATGAAGTGTACAAAAGATACACTGAAAAAATTAAACATAAATTTGATAGAGTTGAGCTTAATACAAAACCGAAGCATATAACCCATAAAGTATATGAGAAATTTAGTTCTAGAAATGAAGTAAATAATAAATTGTGTTTTCACTTATCTAGAGATTGCCCCCATAAGGCCAAAGGCCTAAAGTGTTTTACGTGCAAGCAGTACGGGCATAAATGTTCGGAGTGTCCAGTTCGAAACAAGAAGTTGATGCACTGTGTATTGGCGTAAATCAAAATATGAGTAAAATTATACAAGTAAATGATGTAAATTTTATTGGAATTATTGATACAGGAACTGAAGCAACATTGTTGCGTAAAAGTGTTTTTGATAAATTAAATGTAAATAAATTAAATTTTATGAGTACTACTTTGAAGGGGATCGGGAAAAGTTCGATAAAACCCTTAGGTTCATTCAGTGCTGATCTTAAAGTTGATGATTTTGAAACTAAAACTGATATTTATGTTGTACATGATGATTTAATTCCCTATGATATAATCCTCGGCATGAATGTGTTAATGCTGGGTGAAACAACGGTTAACGAAAAGGGTATTTTTGTGAAAAATAAGTGTAATTCTCTAGAGGTAAACTTAGTAACAGTACTCCCTGTAAATACATATCAAAACGAAATTAAATCGAATGTTGTTATTGATGCCCCTATTAACTGTAAGAACAAAAAATTTGAAAATTCCCCGGAAATGAATGAAACTTTGAATAGTGCTAAAAAATGCAAAAATTAAACCCCTCAACCTTGTTATGCTGTCAAAAAATCATTAGAATCTCCCGAAAAAGCCATAAGTGAAAATGACGATAAAGACGAAAACGACGAGAGTGATGACGATAAGATGCTTTTGAAGGACGATATTAGTGTAAATGATGACAGTGATGAAGAAGAGGAGCCTCGACGATAGAAACAGAGTCATACGAGTATTTTCCAGACAGATGATGATGGTGATGAAGAAGAGGAGCCGCGCCGAAAGGGACGAAGTCAGACGAATGTTTCCAGAATGAAGTCGCTAAACCTTGAAAACACTTATTTGAAGAGAGATGAAAAACAATTCCTACTTAGAAAAATTTCACAGTTAGCCGAAGAGTTGAAAAAATTAAAAGGAAAAGTTGACGAGAATTCCGAACTCCTTAAAAGAGAGAAATCAAGAAAAAAGCCATCGACAATAGATTCCACTGAGTGTAAAAGACAGAATTTCCCAGAAGAAGAGACTGTCGGTATAGCTCCGAGAAAAGTGTTGATTCCATCACTTCCATTGACGACCACGATTGGTGAAATAGCCATATTATTTCCCAAAGCTGTACAAATAAAATTAGAAGTTTTCCCTACATATAAGACTGCCATCATAGACTTTTCAACTGAACTTGATGCAACAGACGCCTTAAAAGGCATTAAGACTGAAAATGATCGATTGGAGGGTCTCGAGTTCGAGTCCCAAAATAATTTTGAACCCCAAAGTAAAGATTTGAGTACACATGATAAAAAACAATCTTCTCGAGGTAAAAAGAAAAATAAAGCTAAAAGCAAGTTGAGTAGACATCCACGAAAAACTGATAACGTAAGCAACCAAGTTGCCGTAAACCCACAACTGACTTTCTTTTATGACTTCCCTAACAGCACAAAATATTCCAGAAACGTAACAATCATATAACATTGAAACATTATGAAACCTTCCGAAACGTTTAAAACCGTTCAGATTACTTTCCGATTAGTTTCAAAAACAGATACACGCCCCTCCGCCAACCAACCCGAAGGTTTATGGCTAGCCGAAGCCCGAGGACGGAGAGAGAAAAATCCCATCTCTTAACCAGCGGGACCGCGGGCAGCGGCACGGGCAAAGGGCCACCAGCGACGAAGGAAGAACTCCCCTCGCCCACTCGAACTAGAAAGCTCTCCGGCGGGTGTGCAAGGCCGGGTGCCAGGAAAATCCACTTGAGCCTATGAGAGGAACAAGGCCTGGCTGTGAAGAGAGGGCTGCAGTGGTCCAGGGACGCACCCAGATGCCTCGTGCCATCGGGTTTGATCCCCATCAAACAAACAACCCATTACTTTACGAGCGACGAGTGGTTGTGGCCCCCCAGGCCAAAAAGGCATAGAGCACAGTTCAACGCGGGTGACCACGTGTCCACCCGACAAGCTTCTCGGCCGCGCTGCCTCGTTAGTTCACCAGTCATGCTGGCTATCCAGGGGCCACCTGAGTAAACTCGGAGGTGAGGTCAGCCGCCGCAACTAGCTCCCTGCTACCTGAGTGGCAGCAACGGGGCCAGGGACCCCCTAGTTTCAAAAACGTAGAAATGTCCGCGATCGTAACAAAAAATCAGATACGTAACAGAAACGTTACAATCACTTAACAGATAGAAAATCAAAAAGGGCGAATGTTTCAGAAAGGTATCAGAGAGCATACTAAAACGTGTTACGTTTTTGAAAGATTGTAAGCTTTTTGCAACATAACTGAAACATTCTGTGCTGTATGGGTTTAAAACAGTGAAATTTAAAAATGAAAATAGTGATAGAAAAAATAGAAATGGATGCCATGAAGGCTCCTATTTCGCATCTGCAATAGCTGAATTCCTCAAATGGGGAATAACTTAAAAAAAAAAAAAAAAAAAAAAAAAAGTGTCAAATAGGAAAATTCTCAAAATTTGTAAATAAGTTGTAAATATTATGTTATTATTTTGTGTTGCTTTTTGTTTGTTTTTTTTTGTTTGTATCTTTTCAGTGTGATCGCCTGGAGGTCCAGTCGAGGAAGGATGGCCGAGTGAAGTATAAGCAACTTCCTTTTTTCCTAACATTCTATTCTGAAACCAGAACTGCAGCCGCAAGCGTGGAATGACGTAGCAGTGATGTCAGGAAGACGTCACCTTTGACGTGTGCGCACATCCCCGGCAGACGGAGCACCTTCCAGAAAAAGCTCAGTTGATGATCGGATCTGGAAGAGTTTGGACGAAGCATACAGTGTTGACGGCTGTATCGCCTTAATGACTTTCGTTTTGTAATTGACGTAGTTAATTAAGTATTATGCGTGCTACGAATTATGTTTAAGTGACGAACTTTTGAATATACTTTGATAATTGATTTTAAATGCTCATTAACTCCTATGTAAATAGTAACTGTAAATATTTTAATTCTTTATTAAAAGTTAAGTAAATATTCGAATTAGTATTGTTCTTAAAGTTTTAAACCGCTCGCAACCCACCTGATACTATATATATATAATTTGTTTCTCATAATAAAATACAATTTTACGCGTATTTTTTACATAAAATATCGAACATTATAGACGGCAAAATTTTATGCAGTATACTACTGTTTAACTTAATAATATTTAGAATAACGTTTATACTTTAAATAATAATAATAAAAAAACATATTTGTTTAATTATTTAAGCATCGCATGTGAATAAGTGCTTTAAATATTTTTTTTATCTATTCAAATTTTGAATTTAAGGAATAACTTACCAAATAAAAGTATTTTACATTATTAAGCTATCATTAAAAAATACGCGATTGTAAGTTTTTTAGATTCAATGAATAGAGTGATTCATTTTAAAATAATGAATTGCTAGTGTGTGAAATTTGCAAGTATCGTTTTTAATATATGTGTAAGCAATTATATTTCGCATTTGCAAAATAGTCCATTCATCAAAATCCAGCGAAATGACAGTGCTTAAGAGCCTGTTTACTGCAGTTATACACATATAATTAAAAGCTTACTATAATGGACAATACAGTCCATTTAAATTCAGTATAATTGTATTTAGAATATATTATTATATACCTGTATTTAGCAGAGCTATTTCTCATATGTTACTAAACCATATAGATTATGCGTACGTGTTATTTTATAATATATTTTTATACTCATATAAAAGCATAATGTATTTTAGTAATATGTACACATCATATTTATGAGAATTTTTAAATAATGCATAAAAATAATTTGATTACATATAATTTAATAAATTCCTTATACGTCTTTTAAGTTCATTTTAAAAAATAAAGAATAAATAAAACTTATCTTATTGAAACATTTAATATCTACTAATAGCCTAATAAAGATATTTCTATTATTAGCAAATTACGTTATTTGCAACTGATGAAAAAAAAAGGATAGAAAACACAACAATATTTTAAGTTTAAAGAAAGTACAAATTAATATATATATATATATATACATATACAGTCGAACCTCGTTAACTTGAACAACGTTAACGTGAATTACTTTTAATATGAACTGTTTCCATGATCCCCGTCAAAATGAAGATTACTTAAGTTATAGGAAGATTAGTTACTGATAGCATGAACTACTGATAGCATGAACACATTTTTTATCCTCCTTGAGATTCACGTTAACAAGGTTCGACTGTATATATATATATATATATATATATATATATATATATATATATATATGCGTATTACAAATACCGAAAATATAGCAAACTTGATTATAACATCTTATTAGAAAAGCAGATCCGAGAATTTTTACATAACGAAAGAACAAAGAAAGAATAATATTTTTAGTCATATATGTATATACATATATGTTTATATTTGTTGATATATGGACATTTATAGTATTTTTTCTTTTCTTTTGCTGCACATGCATGATAGTTAGAAAAAAATATTATAAAGGTTTAAAGTTACATATATTGGACAACTTTTGCCAATATTTCTTTTCAATAGAGCAAAAATTAAGCAAATTCATTGCTGATGAACGGTCTTTGTTTTCAGTATTTTCCAGAATTGAAATTCAATAAGGGGTTGTTTACGTGCGCGTATTTATTTTGTAGATCCAATTATTTCGTACGTTACAAAAGTTCTTTTTTGTGAAAGCCACCTAATGAACGCACAAATCTTGGTAAATAAGTAAAAATATGTTGCAGTTACAAGCCTGTGAGACGTTTTGCTCAAAAAAGATCATTTGCAACGGGGGTTAAATAACTAGATCATGAAATTAAGTATACAGCCTGTGAAAAACCCCTTATGAAATTTCAACACTGGAAAATACTTAAAACCTAGCTCGCTCTTTTGCCGATGATTTTCTTAATTTTTACTCTATTTAAATGAATTTTTGACAAATTTGCCTAATTTATTTAGGTTTCAACCTATATAAGACTCTGAATTGTTATTATTAATTATATCAATGTAATTAATATCTTTCGAGCATGCAAATAAATATATATATATATATATATATTAATATATCAGTATATCATAATATATATAGTATATATATTAGTATATATGTATATATATATATGTATATATATATATATATATATATATATATATATATATATATATATATATATATATATATATTATAGTATATATATATATACATATATATATACATAGTATATATATATATATATATATTATAGTATATATATATATATATATATATATATATATATATATATATATATATTATAGTATATATATATATACATATATATATACATAGTATATATATATATATATATATTATAGTATATATATATATATATATATATATATATACTATAAATGCTCATATCTCATCAAATATTATACGCGTGAATTTTATGTCTCAGAATAATAATTATCTTATCTTTTCTCAAATTTTCTGAATTTTTTGTAAAGTTTCATGGAAATTCGTTCTAGCTATATGCATAACTTAATAAATTAACAGAAAAAGCAATACTTTTGAGAAAAAAAAAAATATGTATCTGCCTAAATTGTTGTCCAATTTCCACAACAAATATAAAAATATTTTATATATTCTGTGGAACACTGTGTTGAAATTACAAGTCATTTGTAGCATTTTATGATACAGAATCATCCAAAGTACTTTCGCTTTTCTTCAGTTTGTGTTTTGTTCCCTTATTAAACTCTGGTCTACACACAGATAGTGGAAAATCTGAGTTTTTAATTTCTTTGCATGCCTGAATTGCCATGTCATTTGATCCAGTATTTTTATGACACTTTAGAAAAGTTAAAAGAAAAAAAAATTTGATGAGCCTCTCTCTCTCTCTCTCTCTCTCTCTCTCTCTCTCGACGAATTTTTCAAATTCTAACAAAACGTTATAAATATTCCAAATGAAACAGATGATTTTATTTTCCTGTTTTCATGCTTGTTTAATGAAATGTTTTTATTTGCCCTACACAAAATAGGGATGAATGGTTCAGTGTTAAAAAACGAAATGCATTATGCCATAAAATGTTGCTATTGTTAGGGCAAAACAGCTCCAAAAACAGTTAAGTCAATGATAGTAGCTTACAAAGATAAATGTTTTGGTGAATCTATGATTTTCAGATGGCATGGAGATTTCAAAAAAGACGTTTGTCAGCAGAACTGGCTCCTAAGCCTGGCCAAGTAGAAAGTGTTGTGAATGATCGAAATGTTAACACTGTGTGGGTAATCTTTCACGAAAATCGGTGAATGATATAGGAAAAGATAGCATCATCAACTAGCATTTCGAAAACGTCGATATTTCGCATTCTACGCAACAATTTACAGCTTTGCTATGTTTATTACATATACCACTACTTCTGTTCAGCAATATTTTAGTAAATGCAATATTAAAATCATGCTACTTCCTACCTACAATGCAGAGCTAGCAGCATTCGATTTCTGGCTGTTTCAGAAGTTGAAGGAGAATCTCTCTGGCAGAAAATTTAATACAGATTCTGAGGTTATTTCAGCAGTGTAGGGTTCTTTGAAGTAGCTTCCATACAATAGGCTCCCTATTTCTTTTGAAAAGTAAGTTGATCGATAGGACGTTGCATATCATCTGAGGAAAAGGTATTTTGAAAAAGAGTAATTTGTTTTTTGCTGTAAGTATATTTCGTAATTTTTTATGTTTTTACTCTCAGTTTTTATGAAATCCCCTTTGTATATATATATATATATATATATATATGTGTGTGTGTGTGTATACTAGCAGACTGTCGGCTTCACAGATTTTTATATTGAAATGAATTAAATAAAAAAGAGGCACTACATTTTATACCATTTTACAAATAAACACTAAACAGAAAATGCATTGAAATTGTTTCGCTTCTGGCCGCCGCTGACTTCGGCTGCGTCTTCTTCCCCTACACGTTCTCGAGTTTGGGTCACAACTACCTGCGACCCGTCAACTATAATGTGGGTGTTTATACATATATATATAATAATAATTGCCTTCACAGAATAATATTATCTCATTTATTACATAACATGTGATATAAATAAAAATATATACCAAAATCTATAAAATATATTACACTAAAAACGATACGAATAACAAACAACAAAGAGAATGGAATAAGCGACATGAAAGAGATATAAAACTATAAAAGGTCGCCTGTTAAATCCAGTGTCATTAAAAGAAGCAAATTAAAATTTTGTTGTGTATGTAATTAAACAAATCAGAATTCTTTTGTAGAAAAAAATAATAATACATACACTTATATAATAATAAAATACACAATAATAATAAATACACACACAAAAAAAAAAATAATAATAATAACAAAGTGTAAGAAACATTCGATATCAATGAACTATCAAGATTTAAAGAAATGTACAATAAATTCCTTATCATGAAAATAACCAAAAGATAACTAGTTAGAAAATGTTAAAAGGCTTTCTCCACCATACAGATCAGATATGGAAATAGTCTAGTTCGTTATAATGTTTGATGAAAACCCTGATATAAATTTCACCATATTAGTTTCGGTGGGAAACTGGAGTGGTAGTGTTTTAGATTTTAAGGTTTACGGTGTGGAATGTTCATTGTGAATTGTTGTGTTAGTCTTACATGGCAGCGAACGATTTGAAGACATTATACTCGGAAAGTTACATTACTCGTATTATGTATATACAGTGAAATTTGAATTTTTATTTTAATCGTATTAAGATTAATTTTAGTTCCCCATCATACTATTCGTATGGGGAACTTAAGTAATCGGGAAATTTTTCGACCTCGGTCTTTTGATTTTTTTACACGTTTTCATGTGTGAAGTATCCGAAAATATCAAAACGGGTGTGACGTCCATCTGTAGAGCTCCTGTTAGGGCGTTACTCTATTAGTTTGTTATTCTGTTAGTTTGTTAGTCTGTATAAATGATATCTTACAAACAAATGATTGCAGAGCGGTCGGAACAGATTTAAAATATTATTTATGGCAAAAACCTTATTCATTTGCTACATTCTAATTAAAAAAATTCAGAAGTTATTCGAAATTTACGATTTTCTTAACATGAGAGAATAGGACAAATTTTCATTTAAATATGTATGAAAATAAATATTTTTATAGTAAAGATGTAAGAACAGCTTTTAAATATTCGTTTTGATGCGGGTTGAACATCATTAAACTATAAACATGCTCAATAACACACATAAAAGCTACATAAACATACTTGGAAATTTTCCAAGTTGATGGAAATTTACGAATTCCTTAAAATGGCAGAAAAGGGCAAAATTTCGCACAAACGTACATTTCGTGGGATATTTTCATAGTAAAGATGCCAGACCACTTTTAAAGTATCATTTAGAGTTCTGGCATGAACATCCAGGACTATGAATTTTGTAATTTAAAAATTTCGTTAGTTGTTCCAAATTTAAGATTTTACGAAAATAGCAAAATTTGGCGATATTCCATATGATTTCGCATTTTTAACATTGTTGCATTGGAAATAGTATGCAATTGCATGAAAAATAAACTACTAAACTGACCCCACTATAATAAATTAATAAATTAGAATAAGGTAAATATATCGAATTAACCGGTGGGTGCCTATTAGGCGAGGATTTCTTCTATCAATGTGTCGAACAAATGGTCCAATTCATTGCTCTTAGCTTGAATATAATATATTCCGTACTAGAAATTTATGAAAACATACATATGATGGGGAACTGAGGAGAGTCCATCTATGCTAACTAGTTTGAATATAGAAAACATGCAAAGCACGTTATAATAATGGAGTAATTAGACATTCTTAGAGCTAAAATTAACCTTTCCGTGAATTCGTCCATTTGCCAAATTTGAACACCCATCTCATTAACCAATTATCCTTTGAAGTACAATTATACCATGAGAACAAAAGCGATCCGAAAAACAAATTTATTTTAATGATAGGTTTCTCGACATCTAATGTCTCATTATTTTTTACAAAAATTTCCAATAATATAAAGCAAAATCTTATTTATTATTATTATTATTATTTTTATTTTAATTTATCTTCAGACTGTATATGTTTTCAGTATATAAAATATAGTGAAAATATTTTTAAAAAAGACAAAAATTTCTATGAAATTTTGGAATTTTATATTTCCTTTCAAATCAGTTTTATGATAAAGAGCTATATTCGAAATTAGATTTTTTAATGTAAAACTAAGTAAAACGCAATTTATGAATCACATTTAAAAAATTAAATTTACCTTTCAAATTTTTGTTTGAAATGACTGTTCTGTCCACATTCACAGAAAGTTTAATGTAATTGTTTTTAAATTGCTTTATATTTGGTGAGATGGTAAAATTAATTTAATAAAAATAGGTAAATTGTACTTGAAAATTTAACAATTGAAAAATTAACAAGAAACTGTAACAGTACTTTGTATCTTAACGCACTTATTTTAAAATGTGGTATATAGATTAGTTAAAATCTAAAGGTAACTTGAATTTTAATTATTTGTACGAAACAAACAAGATATTAGAATAAAATTTAGTCTCTACCCTAATAGAACATTACTTTTCTTATAAAGAAAGACATATAAAAACTACTAATGGTACTGGAGGAGAAATGTGTGAGCCGTTATCTTAAAAATTTTGAATATGAGATAAATCTGTATTTCAAAAATATTTGAATAATAGTAAAGATAAATATTTGTACACATGTCATTCTTTTATAAAACTTGCTAAACAATACTTTTCTTAAATACACAATTAAAACATAGACCTATACATAGAAACACATACATTTATTTTTATATGTACAATTAAAACATCACATTTCTCAGTAGTTAAAGGGGAAAACCAATTTCAATTACCCAATGTGTTTATTGATTACTTGGATAAAGACAACTTCATTTAGTTTATTCCATTATCTCGTATTTCGATGAAGTCAAGGAAAATCAAATAAATGCTCAGCGTAATTAATGGGTTAGTATGCGGTTAAGTATATACGTGATAGAGATGCTTTATTTAACACTAAGAGAAATATATTGAACTATATTTTATCTTAAAGAACAAATAAATACAATAGAAAATATTCTACAGTTTTGTAGAAAGTTTTTGTAATTGCAAAAAAAAAAAAAAAAAAAAAAAAGGTTTTTCAGAATTAAATATTTAACGTTATAAAGCAGGTCATTTCACTTAGTCTTTAAAGAAGAATTACTAAAGACATAAATAAAAGTTCTTATGAATATTTGAAAAATAAAGTTATTATTATTACTTTTAAATTTCTTAATTATTTCGGGAAGGATATAACAGTATTAATGATATTTAAAAAAAAAAAAACATTTTAGTTATTTGTTTATTTTTACTTTCAACTTTTTTTAAAGAATAATCTAAATTACATCAATAGTTCTTAGTATTTTTGTTTCTATTGTAAAAAATAAAAATAAATAAAAATAAAATGATTTCTTGAATGTTGACCCTAATAACTCCAACTATGAAAATAAATATTGAATTATGATTATCTATCGTTAGCTTCTATCGTTTATTTACATTTTTTATCACAACGTGAAATATTTACCCATTTTTATGAACATTTAAAAGCATTAATTACATAAGATAATAACGTATAACAATAAAACAGAAATCACACACAACATTTGATCAAAATTATCTATTTTTATTAATATAATAATAATTGGGTATTCACTACATTCCTTCATAGCAGAAGAAAATATAAATGTTAGAATGATATGTTTTATTTTATTATTATTATTTTTATTTTTCATTACAAAACGTCTTATCATTATAATGAGTAAAAAACTTTGAATAAGCAACATAAATTGCAAAAATTCGCAACATGTGTTTCGGGTGGAAAGAAAACACGACCTACGTTAGGGGAACAAAGTAGGCGCGAGTGCTGCAAACAAAGCGGCAATGTATTTTGTTCGCCTGACGAAGAGTCGTATTTCTTTTCGCTCCGAAACAACTGCCTGAGAGTTCTTGCGATGCATGTTGTTTATTCAAGGATTTGTATTTATTAATTTTAAAAGTCATTTCTCTGGTGCATGTTTACAATCTTATGAATATAATGTAGGTTAACTAAAATTTCATTATGACGTAATTTTGAAATAACTTTAACCCTTCTCATCCCACCGGGACTTTACATTCCCATCAAAAATTTTCTTCAATATATCCTACATTTACTGCATGATTTCATTGGGACTACAGTTTAAACTTTAGTCCCAACAGTTTAAGCTTTTCCTGTAGTTAAGCTATAGTTTAAGTTAAATTTAATAATTTCGTGACCGCTGACGTAGATTCACGCCATTTGAAAATCTGTAACTCCAACAGTGGGCGATTTTTTCACAATTTCTGTGCTATTTATTTCTTAAATATATAAGCAATATTCACATTTTTACAATGAAATATATTATATAGATACAAATACTTTGATTAGAAAGAATATAATTATAATGTATATCCATTTCTAATATAAATGTGAATGCAGAATTTTTTGTTCTGAAATAGTGTAACAAGGGAGAAAAACTCCCACAGGCGGACCTTACTGTCAAAAATTCAAAATCATGCGGCCACGAAAGTGTTAATATGATTCTCATGCATAAAGGAATATAATAAAAAAGTTTCAATCTATTTTTTCAAAAATAAAATAATTTGGGATATAACGGATTAAAACAGTTTGTTAAAAAAAATTCTGATATGCATCTTACTTTATCTAAAAAAAGCGTCTTTCTAGACAACCAGCATCGAGTTAAGCGTAGCAATGAAATATTTTCTGTTTCTAAAATTTCTTCATAAGAAAAGAATTTTAAATAAAAGAATGGAAACATATTACATAGAATACGACATTACATTATATACATTAATTACCACAATAATTACCACAATAGAATATGATAACAATATATATATCACTTTCTTCTATATTCAATATGAAAAAGTAGTCGATTCATAAAAATTTTCGACTTTACTCATGTTGAAAGGTCTAGAACACAGTTTTACCATTTTTAGAAAATATCTGTCGGTCTGTCTGTGTGTGTGACAAAAACGTTGTGCAACTGTATCTCCAGACCTACTGCTCAGAATTGTATATAAATTTATATGGTGATGCACCTTGACCTAAATTAGTGTCTATCGACTTTTGGTGACAACATCTCAACAGGTGGTGCTGCTGCACAGAGATTTCCGCAATTTAAGGGAAGGTTATATCTAAGGTTCTATGGCGTATAATCAAACAAAACTTGATATGTGATAAGGCCATTATGATACATTATGCTGATTTAATTTAGATGCTTATCGACCAATAGATGGAGCTGCTATACTGGAAATTTTCTAGATAACGTTAAGGCTGTATCTCAACTTGTATGGCATAAAACTGTACAAAATTTTATATGTGAGATAACCATTATAAGAACATATTTTTTTTAAGATGTTATATACAGACAATAAAATTGTGTTCTTTTGGATATTTAGTGTTAGTTTTCTTTAAGATTTAAAATCATTTGCATTCATCATGTTAGATAATTTTAATAAATAATAGTTTAAATAAAGTATTTGCTCTTTGTATAGGAAAATATAGAAGAAGGTCTTGAGGTGGCCACAACATACTAGTTTTATTTTAATTTTTTTTTTTTTTTTAATATAATTTATAATTCTTATATATATATATATATATATATATATATATATATATATATATATATATTTAATTTTTAATAAACAAATATTTTCGCTGAAATAATTAATGCAAATTTTTAATTTGATTCCTTACTTTACATTATTTGCATTGAAAAAACAACAACAATAAACTAGTGAGAAAGAAAGAGAGGGGGAACAATCTAGATCTCCATATCAAATCAAATTCGGAATTGGTGAAAAGGCGAAACGGGGGAACCCCCGACCGCTCAAAATTATATACATATATCAATAAAAGAACTTCTTATCTAAAACCTAATTTAAACACTTCCTCCTAATATACAAAAAAATATATTGTAAATCAGAATTTTTATTAAAAAAAATAATTTTAGAGTAGGTATGTATTTAACTGTATTCTACAAATATGTTATAATTTAGTACGATGTTTGTAATTAATTTAATGTATAGTTTCGAGGTATAAAGCATTGCAATATTTATTACAAAATTAATACGTTCTTCGGGTGCTGTCTAAGTGTACTTGTAAGATAAGTGTGGTGACGAGTCGGGAAAGTAAAGGTCGCCAGTTGGATTTAGTGTCAGAGATGGTTGCAAATGATGGTGTCGAATTAAAAATATTGGATTGAGAAAGTAAAGGTGACTAGTTGAATTTAATATTGAGTATGGGGGTGGCGTGAAGTGATAACGTCGAGTTGATTTAGAAATATTGGTATGAGAAAATGAAGGTCACTAACGATATCCAGGAACAAGTGGCAATGTTTCGAGTGAGATATCAGGTTGAACTTAGAAGTGTCGAGTAGACACAAAAGTGGATTAGCGTAGATTGTCTCTAGACAATAAAAAATTAGTTTGCAAAATTAAGAACTGGATTTAGGGAATTTGCGAAAGTAGAAAGCAAATGAATATAAATAAATTTGGAATGAGTAGTAGATAAAATGAAGTCAATCATTTAAAGAAGATAATTAACTTAAGTAATTAATAAAATATAATTTCTCATTTTCTTTTCAAATTATAACTCCTGCATTAATTAGCATTTCATTGTCTTTTAATAGAAGAATAATTTCCTCTTTTTAAAATAAAGCATTTTTTATATCGGGGTTCTTGAAAAGTAATTTTATTTCATAGTGATTCCCATAAAAAAACTAAGCAGTTTTCGCTAGAAATAAGAATAAAAATAAAATAAAAATAAGAAAAATAGGAATTTCCGTCAGTAATTATAATCCTTCTGTTTACATAAAAAAAGCTATTTCGAGTAAACGATGCTAGTTCTAAAAATAGATATTTGCCGAAACGTCATTGCAGTCCATTTGTTGAGACTCAAAACGGTTTTGGGTTGAGCCTGTTTGTTTGTTTGTCTGTGTACTTGTCTGTCGCGCAATAGCGGCCGCAAAATTCCCGCTATTGACTTGTAATTTGGTACACAAGTTCCTAAGCCCCACGGAATCAGCTGTATAGCTTTGGGTGTGCATTTCATTTGTAGTTCGCGTACAGGGACACGCAAATTTTTTCTTGTCATTAAGGCCTATATGAAGACGTTGTATGATGCGCGATAGCGGCCGCAAAATACCCGCTATTGACTTGAAATTTTATACACATGTTTATGATCCCCACGAAATTAGATGTATAGTTTTGGGTGTGCATTCCATTTGTAGTTCGTGTACAAGGAGACGCCAAAGGATTTTTTTTTTTTTTTTTTTTTTTTTTTTTTTTTTTTTTTAATCACTACGGCCTATGTGAAGAACTTGTATGTCGCGCGATAGTGGCCGCAAAAATCACGCTATTGGCTTGCAATTTGGTACACATATTCATGAGCCCAACGGAATTAGCTGTACAGTTTTAGGTATGTATTACATTTGTAGTTCGTGTACAGGCACACGCCAAAGTTTTTCTTATCATTATGGCCTATGGGAAGAATCTGTATGTATTGCTATAGCCACCGCAAAAATCAAGCTATTGACTTCCATTTTTTGCCGAAACGTCAGTGGAGGCCCTCTGTTGAGACTCAAAAAGATTTGGGTTTCCGTCTGTCTGTCTGTCTGTCGTGCGACAGCGGCCGAATAAATCACGCTATTGACTTGAAATTTGAGACACATGTTCATGATCCCCACGAAATTAGCTGTATATATTTGTGTGTGCATTCCGTTTGTAGTTCGTATACAGGGACACTCCAATTTTTTTTTAATTATTATTATTACTGCGTATGGGAAGAATTTGTATGTACCGTGATAGCGGCCGCAAATTTCTCCGATTAACTTGCAAATTGACACACACATTCAGTCTCGGTCTCTAATTTTTGTGGATTGTGTACAGGGACACGCCAAAATTCTTAATATTACGGCTTATGGGGTGAATTTCGTTTAAATACATTTTAACATCATCACTTTGCAATCAAGAAAATGCAACTAGTGTACGTGAGTAAGAAGCTTAAATTTATGTTGTTTGAAAAAAATATGTGATCTTAAGCTTTCTAATTAATGTACAGGACTTTACAAAAGTGTTCTTCCAACGTCACGTAGTCATCCAAACGATGTTAAATTTGGAGCAATTATTAATTTTAGACGCAAAATAAGCTGAATAGTTTTTACTGGTGTATACAATGTTTATGGTTCGTTTACAGAGACACGTAAATGAATTTCATAACGTTAGAGCCATGGGACAATTTTTTATTTAAGCGCACACTTTAATGTGTTTATGCTGAATTGAACTTAATAGAAATAACATACATTATAAAGATGCTTAAAGTCGTGTTTACTCTTAAAAAAGTGTATCCATAGACTAAATAGTGTATGGGACCACACAAAATGATGCGGAGTATGTACTGTAATAATCCAAATTATGCCAAATTAGTTTGAAAAATTAATGAGTTATAATTAATTCTTATTATTGGCTACTTTTCCGGGATACATAAAAGAATTTCGTACTATTACGGTCTATAGTCGGTATTTCATAAAATGTATTTTAACACGGTTACATCCCATCAAATATAATGAAATTTTATTAGAATTTTAAAACCATGATTTCCTGTTGAAAATTATGGGCATAGAATTGGTAATTAGTTTAAAGGTTACGCAAAACATTTCCGATATGCTATGTATTTTTTTTTTTTTTCATGGAAATTGATACTTATTAAACATGGTATTTACGAATTTCAGTGAAATAATACAAGACCGTCGTTTATTAAGAATACATAAATATGATATACATATAGGTATACAAAGAGAAATACAGCGTGGTGTTGAGGGGGGCGGCAGCCCCTTCAGGAATATATCTGATTATGGTAACACGTCGATCGAATCAATATATACTATTATATAGTAAGGAATAAATAAAAAATGACCTATTGAATAATGCCTGATACAAATAGGACATTGAGGCTCCTGATCTGCGGATCCACTAATTATTGGATTAATGACGACGGACTGGCGCGGGTTATAAGCCCACCCTTTATCGTCTGCATCCGTTAGTGTGATCGACAGCTGGTGTTTTTTTTTTTTTTTTTTTTTTTTTTTTCAAATTAGTTTGACTTTTGTAACGACAAATTATTTTCAAAATTGTTTGTATTAAAATGTACGGGAAACAAAGAAGTATTTTGACATTCTTTTTGGCTTGATTTTAACTACGACAACTTTTTCGATTGGCGCTTTTTGATTTGAGACTGGCAGATTTCTGGTGACTTCTCGGCTTGCCTTTGATCGAGTAAATTACATATTTTTATAATAGGCATTCTCTCCCTCCCCGTAATTTGTATTTTTACCTTTATTTTGCAGTTTTTTGATGAAAGATTAATCATTTTATTTGTGTTGAATGATATATTTTCTTGAACGTTTTTATATAAAAGACAGTATATATGGATTTATTGCTGTTTATTCTGACGAATATAGATTGCCCATCTGCGCAGCACTAGTGCTACGTAAAACCCAACCAATCAAATTTGACGAATATATCTTCTCCATTATTCTTGTTAAGATGTACGATATGGCTTGTTTGAAGTTGAACCTGGTTTACATTTACTTCGGTATAGTTGTACAGTTTGATGACCTCGAAAGTTCTCGAATAGGAAGATATAGCTTTGTTGTTAAAATTGACGAGTTATATTACTATACAGTTAAGTGAATTATAAAGGCACTTCTGCATTTTAATATCCCCTTTCCTTTTCAAGACTAAAATAAAATTTTGATCTTTAAAATTCGGCTTTTTAACTCATCTACCACACAAAAATAAGAGGCAGTTTAAAATAATATATTTTAAACTGCAAATGTATTACTAAGCGTTTAAGTTTCAGTCGTGTTTCTTTTAAAAGTACGATGCACATGTTGAAAATTGGTTCAAATGCACATTTCTTAAAATTTAAATATCAACTTTTCACTTTCTGCATTTGGTAAAGTGCATTTTACGTAAAAGTCAGTTACTATGACATTGGCTTTCCATACTTTCTGTTAGATATATTTATATTGCAAAAGTAATGAAATAAAAACTATTTTTTTTTTTTAAATAATGTATGCCATAATACATTTTTTTTAATGAATAATTTAGCCTCACTTCAGAAAAAACTAACTATAAATCTGGCTCATACAATGCACAGATTTTTAACATATGTATTTATACGTTAAAAATATGCTATATTTCTTTTATTAACAATTAATTTTAATATTCGTAATTTTTTATTAAATGATTTTTAAATAAATAATAAAAATAATAATAATTTATTCATTCAGAATATGTATAGTACATAATCCATTATTTGTTACTTTTTATATCACCCATGAAAAATATACTATATTAAAACGGTTAAATTTGGAAAATCGTTAAGATAAATGAGTATCTAAAAAAAAAAAAAAAAAAAAAAAAAAAAAATACTTTTAAGGACATGATAAATAACCATTCTGAGTTGAAAGTTAACGAAAATGGAAAGCTATAAATAACAAAATAGTAAACTGACTGCTCATTTATGTGCAGAATTATAAAGAAATATGTATATCACAGAATAAGTTGAAATTCCCGAATGAACATTCAGTGACATTACATAAATTACATAAAGTTCTACGCTTTTTTTTAAATTCCTTACAACTAAAATACTTATTATCTAGAGGCTGGAAATCTAAAACTAATAAAAAAAAATATCTATGTACAAGGAATCGTGAGTAAAAGAACGCTGTTAACAATCCGATATCACTTTTAACAGAACTACTTTCCGATTTCAGCTTGTTTTCCGTCTATTAGCTTTGTAAGAAAGTTGCTTTTATTGCAGAAAATCTGCACTTTTAGTATTGGTTTTCTAATAGTACTATTGACTCTTAGATAACAGAAAGCCTTCTGAAGAAAAAAATGCTTTTTTTTGTAATATATATTTCTTATAGTTACTTTTGTAGTTTTGTTTATATTCTTTTAATGAGTATCAAATAGAAATAATTTTGTTTTCTAATACTTATAAATTTTAAATTTCTACTGGATTTTATTTAAAAAAAAGTTTATATAAGAAATAATAATAATAAAGTAAAATAAATAAAAAAAAAATAAAAGCTTGCTCAAATTATTGGATAAATGTATTTACAGAAAGTTTAATTTAAGAACTTTAAATTTAAAATATGAAATGTTATTTATAAAACAATTGATAAATACAACATTTTTTAAATTATATGCGAATTTCGCCCTTTAACAAATTATTATTATTATCATTGTTCTACATATGAGATCATATTTATGACTTCCCAGATGTAAACCAATTAAATACCATATATCGTATGGATAATATTCCTTGAATCTTAAAATAGCAGTTAAAATATAAAATAGCTATTAACCTTGGATACTTTTATTAACACTTTCCAACAAGATTGAAAAGTGTTTATGCATTGGGTCTGTCTGTCTGTCTGTCTGTCTGTCCGTCTGTCTGTCTGTCTGTCTGTCTGTCCGTCTGTCTTTCCGCGCTCTAACTCCCGTAAATATTTATGGAATTTCTTGAAATTGATATATGTTATTCAAGTTCACTATCGGATGTTCCCTATTGAAAATGGAGTATATACCTCTACTGGTTTGTGTACAAGGACTCCCGAAAATATTTCAAAGCATTGTGTTCTATGAGAGGAATTTCTATAAACCATATTTTCATACCCTTACTGTACACAAATCTTAATGAAATTTAAATATGATATACAAGTTCACTATCGGATGTTCCCTGTTGAAAATGGAGTTCATACCTCCAACGGTTTGTGTACAGGGACCCCCCAAAATATTTCAAAGCATTGTGTTCTATGAGAGGCATTTCTATAAACCATATTTCCATACCCTTACTTTACGCAAATCTTAATGAAATTGAAATATATTATTCAGGTTCCCTATCGGATGTTTCCTGTATAAAATGGAGTAAATACCACCACTGATTTGTGTACAGGGACTCACAAAAGTATTACGAAAGCATTTTGTTCTATGAGAGGCTATAAACCATATTTCCATACCCTTACTGCACAAAAATCTTAATGAAATTGAAATATGTTATTCAAGTTCACTATCGGATATTTCTGTATAAAATGGAGCAAATACCACTACTACAGGGGCACACAAAGTATTCCAAAGCATTGCGTTTTATGAGAGCTATTACTATAAACTAAATTTTAATAACATTAATTTGCACGAAGATTTATGAAATTGAAATGTGTTATTTATAAGCATAAAAGAAAATGCTTTGAATAGAATATAGCATGATTAGCATTAGATTTACAGGGTGACACAAAAATATTCAGTTATATAAAGAGCTATTAATAAATATTTGCTATAAGTGTACTTTCGTTTACATTAAGCGTTTTTAACCCTTTCTAACATTTTTAACAACTCCCAACAAGGTTGAAAAGTGTTAATGACTTCGGTTTGTCTGTCTGTCTGTCCGTCTGTTTGTCACTCTGCTCTCTAATTCTCGTAAATATTTGTGGAATTTCTTGAAACTGATATATGTTATTGAAATTCACTATCGGATGTTCCCCGTTGAAAATGGAGTTTATATCTCTACTGGTTTGTATACAGGGCCACCCGAAAGTAGTTCAAAGCATTGTGTTCTATGAGAGGTATTTCTATAAGTGGTATTTTCATACCTTTACTGTGCACATATCTTAATGAAATTGAAATATGTTATTCAAGTTCACTATTGGATTTTTTCTGTATAAAATGGATTAAATACCAACTCTGTTTTATATATAAAACAAGAAAAACTCAAAAAAGAAACACTCAAAAGTTAAAGAACACTCAAAAGTATTCTAAAGCATTGCGTTCTAGGAGAGATATTTCTATAAATCAAATTTTAATAACTTTACTTTCCACGAAGATTTAGGATATTGAAATATGTTATTTATATGCACAAAAGATTGCTTTACATAGAATATAGCATGATTAGCATTAGATTTACAGAGTGACACAAAAATATACTGTTATATTAAGAGCTATTATTAAAGGTTTGCTAACATTTTACTTTCGTTTACATTAAGCGTTTTAACAATTCCAAGCATTTTTTTAAGTGTGAATATGATATGAATTTGTGTATCTGTCCGTCTGTCCGTCTGTCTGTCTGCCCGCGCTCTAACTCTAGTAAATATTTATGGAATTTTTTGAAACTGATATATGTTATACAAATTCACTGTCGAATGTTTCCTATTGAAAATGCAATTTATAATTCTACCGGTTTGTGTACAGGGACACCCGAAAGTATTTCAAAGAATTGTGTTCTATGAGAGTATTTCTATAAACCATACTTTCATACCTTTACTGTACAATATCTTCACAAAATTGAAACATGTTATTCAAGTTCACTATTGGATGTTTCCTATATAAAATTGTTTTCATACCACCACTAGTTTATGTACAGGGACACTCAAAAGTACTCCAAAACATTGCGTTCTTTGTGAGATATTTCTATAAATCAAATTTTAATAACTTTACTTTCGACGAAGTTTTAGGAAATTGAAACACGTTATTTATATGCACAAAAGAATGTTTTTCATAGAATATAGCATAGTTATCATTAGATTTACAGGGGACACAAAAATATTCAGTTATATTCAGAGCTATTAATAAAAAATTGCTAGAATTGTACTATCGTTTACATTAAGCGTTTTTGACACTTTCTATCAATTTTTTAGTGTGAATATAATTTTAATTTGTGTATATGTCTGACTGTTCTTCTGTCCGTCTGTCTGTCTCTCTGTCTGTTTTTCTGCGCTCTAATTCCCTTAAATATTTATGGAATTGCGTTAAACCAATATATTTTATTAATGTTCACTATCGGATGTTCCCTATTGAAAATGGAATGGATACGTTTTCTGGTTTGTGTACAGGGACACCCAAAAGTATTCGAAATCATTGTGTTCTATGAGAGGAGTTTCTATAAATCATATTTTAATAACTTTAATGTATAGAAAATTTAATGAAATTTTAATATGTTATTCAATTCCCTATCGGATGTTTCCTATGTAAAATAGAGTACATTTCTAACTGGTTTGTGTACAGGGGCACTTGAAAGTACTCCAAAGCATTGTGTTATATGAGAGTTATTTTTATAAACCAAATTTTATTAATTTTATTTGCCACAAAGCTTAATGCAATTGAAATATATTATCCGTATGCACAAAATAGTGTGCCTTCAATGTAATATAGTATGGCTTGCATTAGATTTACAGGGCCACACAAAAATAATCAGTTACATTAAGAGGTATTAATAAAAATTTGCTGGAATTGCACTTTTGTTTACATGAGCATTTTAACACTTTCTTATAATGTTAGTGGGGATATGATTTCAATTTGTGCATATTTCTGTTCGATTGTCTACCTTTCTATATGTTTGACTCCGGCTCCTATCATCCATGAATATTTTGAGAATTTTTTTAAAATGATACACTCAAGTTCCCTATGGAATGTTCCCTATTTAAAATGTTATTAATAGGTCCTGTACAACTAGTTTGTTTACAGGGACAACAACAACAACAACAAAAATTTAAAAAAAGCCAATGTATTACGTTTTAGGACAGATTTTCTTAAAAGTTATATTTAAAAAATTTTCTACTACAATAATCTTAAGATCATTGATATGTATTATTAATATTCTAAAATATTATTTTGTATAGAATATGATATGATTATCTTTCAGATTTACAGATCTACAGTAAAATATTCAGGGATTTTAAAAGCTGTAATTTTAGTCTAACGTCTGCATTTTCTTTTGCGTTAAGCCTTTTTAACACTTTCCAAAATGCCTAAGAGTAATTTTAAAATCAATTAGTCTATCTGTATGTTTTTCAGTCTTTCTGTCTGTTGTGCGATAACGTAGGCAAATAACATTAATAGTTATTTAATACAACAATTGTGTACATTTGGAAAGTGTTGCTAATCAATGCGTACTGCATGATTTTTCTTTATTGTTTTTGACATTCTGCCAAATATTTAAAAACATATTGGAGGAAAGATGCTTACACTTTCTTCAAGTGGCATACAACATATATTACAGTAAACTTTTCTGTAAACTTCCCTTCTGAAGAAAAAAAAAAGAAAAAAAAAATAGTATGCTGTGGCCACCACAAGACTTTCTTCTATATTGTCCTATACAAATTCACTCAGTAACAATATTAAAAGAAGAGAAAAAAAAATACGTTTTTTTTCCTAAGTTTTTTTTTTTTTTTTTTTTTTTTTTTCGTTAAAAGCAAAAAAAAAAAAAAAAAAAAAAAAAAAGGTACTTTTAAATTATCACAGATTTATAGTTTAACCAATCGTTTTAAAGGTATTGACGAGACCTTTCGAAAGATACCCATCTTGAAAGATTACCCCCTCCCCTCCCGGGGGTACTTCCCTCATGGGAGGAAACGATGCCTCCACATGCACAATTTTTTTTTTTTGCTATTTAACTGCTACTATTATCAATAATGCATATTAATTTTACAATCACAAATTTAAAATAACTCTCATTGCGTATATTTGTACGAAATTTTGTCCTACACTGATATGTTCAAAATTTAGAAAAAATACGATCACAGCGCCACCTGTAGAGCGATTGATCCCCAAATCTAATCAGCACCAGTTTATGTCAGTGTCCAACTCAATACCAAGTTTGGTTAAATTTCATTTATTGGTTCGTGAGATATAGTGTCCATAAAAATCGTGATACACACAGACAGACACACATGTTTTAAAACTATCAATTCGTGTTTAGGACATCCCAAAGCGTGTAAATTCATCAAGAAACGGAGTTTGAAAATTTTCACGAATCCAATACTTTCTCTATATTACATATAAAAGAAAGTAAAAATGTGGCCAATAACAAATTGAAAAAATGCAGAATATTTTCTACCAATCTGTAGAAAACTAGTGTTTCATTTACTGTTCAGCTACAGTTTTGTGAGTTTTCTTTAAATTATGGATTATCATTACATATATATGACACGTGTATAACATACGAAAATTCCTAGATATATAAAATATTCTTTAAAAATTAAAATAATAATTATATATATATATAGATATATATATATATATATATATTTTTTTTTTTTTTTTTAATAGCATACACATTTTTTTAACACAATGTATTGTTATTTTTTTTGAACTTGTAATAAGACAAGTTCATAAGACAAAACATATTGCAATCAAAATATAAAATGATGAAATATGAAAATGTTTACTACATACGGGAAAATCTCAAGCGAATAACGATTAAGAGTTTCTCGATAGGGTAGAGTAAATTTATGTTCTTCAAAAAAAAAAAAAAAAAAAAAAAAAAAAAAAAGCTACATCGCAAAAGGCTTTACCCATTTTATTTATTTATCTATTTATTTTTATGTTGAACCTGTTGTGATTTAGTGCACTTTGATTGTAAAAAAATAAAAATAAAATCCCTGTATGTTATTTATTTACTTATTTATTTATTTATTTATTTATTTTATTTTATTTTTGAGAGAGAGAGAGAAACTGAAAAAAATTCATTCTATGGATAACAACATTTAAATTTTTATCTTTTTTTTTTTTTTTTGTACTTTCACGTAAGTAGCATTATATATACGGCTGAAGTTTCTAAAAAATAAAAAACTTGCACAACCACATATAAAATTTAATTAGTAAATTTTTTCATATTTCAATATATATAAACAGTATTATCATATTCTGATTTTAGTTTGATGTACCTATTGTAGATGGTAAAAAACTTAATAGAAAGAGGCTATACATTCAAACGACACCCTACGCGTTATAATTAAACCAGTGTCTTTTTATTTATTTATTTTTTTAAGATACCTTTGCATATCCAGAAATAAACGTAGTAATTGAAACTTTAATTTGATATATCTAAACCAGCTTTTGTAATGATCATTTCTCTTACTGATGTTAAAGCAGTTGAAAGTTTCAGTGCTAGTGCCCCGGGAATTTACTAAGACTTTCCGTAAAACAGCTGCGATTCCCTGATCTTTGTACCAAAATGAAATTGAATTAGGAATCTGGAAAAGAATTACTAAGGAAAAGTGCTGAAAAATCATTCATTAAATTTTGTTACATAAAATACTTTTAAATCTAAAAATAGATAAAAAGGTAATTTCGTGAGCCTCTTATATATATATATATATATATATATATATATATATATATATATATATATATATATATTTAACCCTTTAAGACCTGAAACTTGTTTTACTAGGAATAAAACGTTTTTTAGTTTCTCTTAGTTGACAGAATCTCCTATTTGACTGGAAAAAAAAACTGATATTAGATTAAGCCTCGGAAGGACTTATCGGAGACATTTTTAATTAATTTACACCAAAATTGTGTAGGTTCATATAATACGAATAAAATATAAAAATAACAGTTTAAGCAAAAATCGCTGATATTTATTAGGATAACTTTCTTCCATCACATATAAATAGTTTAAAAGATTTTTGTTTTTGGAAAGACTTAAATATACGTCACATTTTTCGTATTTCACACAGGTACGGCTCGAACAGCTTTGTAATTTACACTCCCTTGCAGTTTTAAGATCGTCGAAACATGGCTAGGAAACTTTTTGCCTCTACTCTTTTCTTTTCAGAGGGTAGCTTTTTAGGGGAATTTTAAAACTTTGGTCTGTAGGACTGAGCAACCTCATCTTCAGTCTCCGCTTTTTCGCTGGCATCGAGGAAAGCCTGCGATCTCTTCTTGTTTGGTAGTCGTACAGCCAACAGTCTATCATCAGTGTTGCCAGTAGTGTTAATGTTTAATTGTAGCGCATGCCTAATAAGTTCGAATATCGATAGTCTATTACGTACATCAAATATCACTTCTGAAAATTATTGGTGATTATTGAATAAAAAATAAGCCGGATCTGGCAATACTGTTTCTTAGCCACGCATAAACGAAACGTTAATAAATCAGGTGTGTTTTTACAGCGTAACTTATTTGATTTGGCACCTTGTACGTACAGAAACATTTACCACAGGCAGGTCAAGGAAGTGAACCGTGGTTTTACAGGTCCACTTCTTTGTTTAAAACCAGGTTTAATATGTCTCCATTTGATTGTTGCAAACGTACCACCCCCACCCCCACACCTATTGATGCATTGTAACTCATATGCGTCAAATATCGTGTTCTGGCTATCTAAAATCCCAAGAATAGTAATGTGTGCATACTATTCTTGAAATTTTAAATGCCGAACTTACACAACTGTGTAGATAGCTACTTTTTCCATCTTTATTAAGATTAATTAACATTATCAAGGCTAAAACCTTTAAAATCATGAATACAGTGTATTAAGATAAAAACTGAATCCAAGCAAACATTAAAAATAATATTTTAAAGAAATTGTGACAGTACTTAAGATTTATCTTTTGTTGTCATGAGACGAATGTTTCAAATAAGTAAAAAAAGTATTTCTGTATTGCTATTTCTGCCATCTAGTCGTGTTTCAATGAAATATCTGAAATAAACGATCTGGCATAAATGTACAAGTTTGCTTTACATGACATGAAAAAAAGAAAGTTTTACTATTTCTTATGTAAGTTTCACCAGCAAAATTGTGTAGCTCAGGCCGTAAAGGTATAAGCCTCATATATGTATATTGAAAGACGCATATTTAAAGAAACGAAAGTTTATAAGTTAACGACTTCCAGTACAAACGAAACAATAAACTGATTCAACAAAGACCTTAACTGAAAACATAAACTGAAACAAAATTTATGAGAAAGTAATTTAAGAAATTTAAGAAAGAAAGGAAGCAGGCGGCAAGACATTTATATATATACATACATATATTTTACCAATAATTATCAGAAATAAATTGCTTTATCTCTCACTTTTTATTTTACACATCTTATAAAAACAGGAAAAGAAATGAAAAACGCGAAATAAAGAATAATAAAAAAATTATTCTGTATAGATTCTTTCTATTAAAAGAAAAAAAAAAATCTAAAAAACAGTATATAGAAATTTGTTTTAATTTTTTATTCATTTCCGAACTAAAGAATGTTAAATTATGACTCTAAATTAACATTATAAACAAAAACGTAAATAAATTTTATGATTTATAGTTTATGATGTAAATACCATGCGGGATATTTTTTAAGTCTTTTCAATAGGCAATTTGCGTGTATAAATGCATATATCAAAAGGAAGTGGAAAAGTTTTGCCATTAAATAAAGCGTTAAAATGTTTTTCGTGTTTCAAAAATCTGAACGGAAATACGCACTTTATTTTAAAGAAATGGGATATTAGAAACATTTCTTTTTATCTATTCAGAGTTGATACATATCTGATCATTTTGTTCTATTTGAAGTGCTAGTTTTAAAGTTCAGTACAAATTTCTTTATCGTCACTTTAAATTTCGTTCATAACTCAAAAAAGTAATGCAATAAATAAATTTCTCAATACCTTCTATTCAAAATGGTCATAAACATGGATCAGAGCTCAAAAAGCTTTTAAAAACATTACAGAAAGTTACGAAATATTTATTTATTTTTAAAATAAAATGTTTTAAATGTTTCATGGTATCTTAAAATAAGATAAAAATATTTACTTATTTTTTATTTATTTTCTGTTAATTGTAACTTATTCTATAAATTGAAATTTAAAGAATAAGTTCTTGTTATGTACAGAAATTTTAAGAGTCTATAACTTAATATTTTCCAATTTCATTTTACGGTGCTACATTTAATCTGAAAAATAAATAATTAAATATATATATATATATATATATATATATATATATATATATATATATATATATATTCTTAATTTAGTACTGAAAAAAAAAATACGTTATATTTACGTTTGAGCCGTTTGCTAGGTTTGTCCATAAATGATTTTAATGCTTGAGGGTTGGTTGGTTGGATTTTACGTCGCACTAGTTAATCGTCAGGGAGAAAGTGATTTCCTTTGACATAATGTAGACATAACATGTCCAATATAGAAATAACTTTTGCAGAATATGGTAAGATGAGTTCTTGATTTTTGGGGTAAAAATTTGTACAGACAAATTTCGTTTCAAATTATTTTTCATCATTAAAGCAAGTGTTTTCAAATAAATCTTGATAGTGTTTAACACCCTCACATTTACATTTGTAGGACGTCCGTTAAAAGTGATTATATTTGCGTTGTTCTTTAATTTTAGTACTTTAATTAGGACTTAAAACTTATGGATTTTTTTATATACTTATTTAGTTTTTGAAATAAGAAAATTAGTTTATAATAGTATACCCACATAAAACTTAATTTCTAATTTACGTGGAACTTCTAACATCTATCTTAATTAATTACTGAATCTCATACTGAAGTTCGAAATTTAAGCAGGAAGAAAATATTGTATTACCTTCTAAATTAGTTCACTCTTTATTAAAAGGCATAAAAATAAATAAAATTAAGATTCACACACACAGAATGACTTTTCACACGATCAAAGATAAATTTATCTTTAATAAATAAATAAACATGTTGTATGCGCAGACAACAAGTTATCGTTAACAACATCTGCAATTAATTATAACTTTCATTCTTTTTTTTTCTGTTTGGGCTTATCTGATTGCTGTATTTAAACTTCGAGATATCTATTATAACCTTAAAAATTTGAAATTTTCCGATAGTCTTAAAATTTTGGAGAAAAAAAAAAATAAAACTTTGTAGGTAGAAAATATAACAATTTTAAAATATTTGCATATTGTCATTTACAGTTGATAATATTCAATTTATAAAACTGCAGATTAATATTATAAATGACTACTGAAAAAATAGTGGCGAAAAGCTTTTAGGCACTCATTTTGCAATGGACGTAAATTTGTTCCTTGCAACATGTAAATTTACTCTTTTTAACACTTTCCAACAAGGTTGAAAAGTGTTAATGTCTTCGGTTTGTCTATCTGTCTGTCCGTCTGCCTGTCTGTGATCTAACGCCCGTAAATATTTATGAAATTTCTTGAGACTGATATTTGTTATTCTTCACTAACGGATGTTCCCTATAAAAAATGGAGTTTATACCTCTACTGGTTTGTGTACAGGGACACCCGAAAGTATTTCAAAACATTATGTTGTATGAGAGTTATTTATATAAACTATATCTTCTTAATTTTACTGAACACAAACCTTAATGAAATTGAAATATGTTATTCAAGATCACTATCGGGTATTTCCTGTATAAAACTGACTAACTACCTCCACTGGTGTGCGTACAGGGACACTCAAAACTATTCCAAAGCCTTGCGTTCTATGAGAGATATTTCTATGAAACAAATTTTAATAACTTTAATTTGCACAATGTTTTATGACATTAAAATATGTTTTTTTTTTTTTTTTTTTTTTTTTTTTTTTTTTTAATGAACAAAATAATTCTTTGCATAGAATATAGCATGATTGGCATTAGATTTACAAGGTGACACAATTATATTCAGTTAATAAATCTATTAATAAAAATTTGCCAGAATTGTACTTTCATTCACATTCAGCGTTTTTAACACTTTCTAACACTTTTTAAGTGTGAATATTATTTCAATTTGTATGTCTGTCTGATTGTTCTTCTGTCAGTCTTTCTGCACTGTAACTCCCGTAAATATTTATGGAATTTCTCCAAACTGATATATTTTATTCAAATGCACTATCGGATGTTCCTTATTGAAAATGGGATGAATATCACTTCTGGTTTGTGTACAGGGACACCCAAAAGTATTCGAAAGCAATGTTTTCTATGAGAGGCGTTTCTGTAAGCCATATTTTAATATATTTACATTACAGAAACTTTAATGAAATTTTAATGTGCAATTCAATTTCCTTATCGGATGCATCCTATGTAAAATAGAGTACATTTATAACTGATTTGTGTACAGGACACTTCAAAGTATTCCAAACATTATATTCTATGAAAGTTATTTTTAGAAACCAAATTTTAATAATTTTACTTTGCGCATAAATATGTTTTTCGTATGCACAAAAGAATGCCTTCCATATAATATAGTATGATTAGCATTATATTTACAGGACCGCAAAAAAATTCCAGTTACATTAAGATCTATTAATAAATATTTGCTAGAATTGTATTTTCGTTTACATTAGGCGTTTTAACACTTTCTTATAGTTTTAGTGGGAATATAATTTCAATTTGTGTATCTGTTTTTCCGACTGCTTATATTTCTATCTGTTTATCACCTGCTCCTAGCGTTTGTAAATATTTTGAGAAAAAAAAAATGATACAATCAAGTTTACTATGGGATCTTCCATATTTTAAACGAAATTAATAGGTCCCGTAATAGTAGTTTGTGTACAGCTACAACAACAAAAAAAAGCGAAGCATTACTTTTCAGGACAGACATTTTTTAAAAATCAAATTTGAAGCTTTCTTCTTTAAAAATCATAAAAAAAAAAATATTTACATGTATCTTTAATATTCAAAAATAATATTTTGTATAAAATATGATATGAATGCCTTTCAGATTTACAGGACTACACTAAAATATTCAGATGGATTAAAAGCTGTTATTATAATAGAACGGCTGCAATTTCGTTTGCGCTAAGCTTTTTTAACACTTTCCAAAATACCCAAGAGAGATATTGAAATCCATTACTCTATCAGCATATTTTTTCAGACCTTTTGTCTGTTGTGTGATAACGTAGGAAAATAATATTAAAAGGTATACGATACAACAATTACGTACAGTTGGAAAGTGTTACTAATCAATGCCTACTGCATGATTTTTCTTTCTTGTTGTATATTTAATACTAAGATACACATTTATTTACACGTTAAAAGTAATATTAAAATACTCAATGTTTTCGAAATTTACGACACTATTGTGGAAACTATAGAACTTCAAAATTGTTTTAGATAATACTACAATGCCCTACCTTAAACAATATTTACCGAAACGTCAGTGGAGGCCTCCTTGATGAGATTCAAAAGGATTTTAAGTTCCGTCTGTGTGTTTGTTTGTCTGTCTGTATGTCGCACGATAGCAGCCGCAAAAATCACGCTATTCACTTGAAATTTGGTACACGTGTTCGTGAGCCAAACGGAACCAGCTGTATAGTTTTGGGTGCATATTCCGTTTGTAGTTCGTCTACAAGGACAGTCCAAAATTTTTCTTATCATTACGATCTATGGGAAGAACGTGTATGTACCGCGATAGCCGCCGGAAAAATCACGCAATTGTCTTGCAATTTGGTGCACATATTCATGAGCCCAACGGAATTAGCTGTATAGTTTTAGGTGTGTATTTCATTTGTAGTTCGTGTACAGGGACACACCATTTTTTTACATCATTACGGCCTAAGGGCAGATTTTGTATGTACTGCAGTAGCGATCGTAAAAAAAAAAAAAAAAAAAAAAAAAAAATTCCGATTACCTTGCAAAAGGACACACACGTTCTGGTTCTGTATAGAAATTGCTGTATAATTTTAATGCCTGTATTTTTTTATGGATTGTGTACAGGCACACGTCAAAATTCTTATCCTTTCGGCATATGGGGTGAATTTTGTTTGAACGCATTTTGACATCATTACTTTGCACTCAACAAAATGAAATTAGCGTACATTACTGAGATGCTTAAACTTATGTTTATTGTAGAAAATATATGAGCTCTTTGGCTGCCTAAATAATGTACAGGACCGTACAAAAGTGTATTGATGCTTACAACCATGTTTACTCCAGAAAAATGATATGTATAGACTAAATAATTTATTTACCGCTCCGCACAAAGAATGCCGATGACCTAATGTAATCATCCAAATGATATCAAATAAGGTTGAAATATTAATCAGTTTAATTAATGAAATATATGAATTTTTTTAGAGCATATAATTACTGTGGTTCATTTTCTGGGATACATAAAAAAAATTTCGTACTATTACGGTGGTGTATTTCTTAAAAGTGTATTTTAACATGGTTACACCTCCTTAAATATAATGCAATTTTATTAGAATTTTAAAAGAATGTTTTGTTGAGGGGTGCGAAAGCACCTCTCAGAAACGTTTCTGTTTCTGTAGCAAATAAGTTGAATCAATATGTGTGTGTATATTTATTTATATATTATATGAGGAATAAATAAAAATGATCTGTTGAATAATGCGTGATGCAAATAGGAAGTTCAAGCTCCTGATCTGCAGATCCACTAGTTTAACTAACACACCTTTTTACTAATGAGTACAAGGAGGAATATTTCTATATTTATGACGATTATAAATGTAATATTTTTATTTCATTTTTTTTTAAATGTTGGAGCAAAAGTGCATCTTCAAGATATCGTCTTATGCTAGAATGTTTACTGTGAATATTAAATGGGTGATTTGGATGCGACGTAATAACACAAAAGAAAAAGAAAAAAATGTAATATTAATTATACACAAAATAATTTGAACATAAATAATAAAATCTATCTATATAGAAATATTTGTATTTGTATTTCATAATAAACCTTAGCAATGTCTTTAAATTTAAAAGAATCAACGCATGATATCTTTGAGGGATTGATTTTTAAAGAACTAGAAGATAATTTTAAAAATTCTGTTTTAAAAATTCCGAAAATATAGGATAGTTTATTTTTTTCTTAAGATTTAGTGCTTTAACAATGTTTTTCTTCTTTTGTCCTGATTTTCTGTTTGACAAAATGTATAGAAAAATCTTTCCAATGATTAAGAAAATAATATTTTACAAAATGTTTGTGTATATAGTGTTGAAAATGCATTTCCAAAGCTACTCCGTATTTAAAATATTTTTGTATTCCGCATTCTAGTTCAGAAGTATATTCATTTTTCATTATCCCTTAGAATATATTGAAAGTATTAAAACGCATTGAATTTTTTTTATTTACTATGTTTGGAGGTATAAATAAAAGAACATGATAGGTTCAAATTTTTATATTGTTTATTTATGTTTGGCACAGTTACTTGATGTTTTAATATGTAATAAAATGTTGTTTCACTTTTATAGTATTTTCAAAAGTTATATATATATATATATGTATGTGTGTGTGTGTGAGAGAGAGAGAGAGAGAGTGTGTGTGCCGTCTAGTTTTATAATTGTTGTAGCTGTACATTTAAAAATTCGAAATAAGATGAGAGTGGATTATTGAATTTTTTATTTTGGGTTTGGACTGTTTTGCAACTTTTTTTGGAGTTGGAGTTTTAGCTAAATTAACTGTGAATTTTGGAATTTTAAGGACGAAAACACCTAAACGGTTTTGTTCTTTTAAATTTTATTTATTAATAACTGATTTCCTGTATCTAGTAAAAATAAGTAACCAATAACACTAATCTAATCAGAAAATGTACTTCTTAAGCCGGGTGGAGCAGAATCGAGATCTCGCAGATATGGAGATGGTCGGTTTTGAAGCTCATCAGCCTAAGAATTTGACCGGACTAACAGATATTAACAAATCCTGATATTCAAATGCAAATAACACAGGAATAGATTGGCTTTGTCATGGTTTCTTGTTTCCAGATAGTGAAAACGTTTACTTAAAACTGAAAACACTGAAAAAATGCATTTCCATATTTAAAGAGTTGGCCTCTTTTGCAACAATGCGACACACACACACACTTATGTGTGTGTGTGTGTGTGTGTGTGTATGATTATTGCATATATCCGATGATTCAAAATTAAAGATACAATAATTGCTTTTTGAACCAAGAATCATAGAAGATTGTTTTATCACTACAAAATTTGTTCAAAATAGGTATGTATTTAAGTTAAGGTAATTTTCTTTAAATGTATTCATTTTAAAATACCCATTTTCGCTTTTATAGTCTTTTTTTATTCTATACCTTTTATATTTTACACCTTTTATTTTAAACATTGTTCGGCGATTTATATCAAATGCTTATAGACTTTAATATTTGTGAAAGTACAAATTTATATTACAATTTGAGTTTTTGTTCTTAATCTTCAAATACCACAGATTTTTCTATTTTCTAATATTTTTTTCAGAGATTCAAATATTTTTCTAGACCTCTCAAAACGTTTAATTTATCAAAAACCCTTACTAAAATTTTAAAGTTTTATTTAAGTTTTTATTTAGGTTTCTTTAAACATAATTTTACAGATTTTAGAGGTATTTAAAATAAGGTATTTTCAAGGCTTTAATGGTGCGAAATAAAGCCATAATAAAAGCTCTATTAATACCACAACAGGTATCTCACGCATACCTTATGGTATGTTTCAGAAAGTTATTGCAGTTTTTTTATAAATACCAAAAGGTTTTCATAAAATACCATGACTCATGTAGGTATTTTTAATATACATACAAAGCTTTATTTAAATACCTTCCCAGTGATTTTTGAAGGTTTTCCTTAGGTTTCTTTTAACAGGTATTTTACAGGTTTTAGAGGTATTTAAAATAAGGTATTATCAGGTATTAATGGTGCTAAATAGAGCCATAATAAAAGCTCCATCAATACCTCCATAGGTTAAGGTATTTCTATAAAATTTATTCCGGGTTTTTTATAAATACCAAAAGATTTTTATGAAGAACCATGACTCATGTAGATTACGGCTTCTGTTTCATTTTGTATGTTTGATGCTGACATCTAGAGAGAAATTACTGATCTTCTGTACTTTCAAACATTTTCCTTCACGCTTGCGGCCGGTCACGATCGAACTGACAGACTTCGGGTTTGTAGTTAAGTGCTCTCACCATTCCGCCATTAGGCCTTGAGTACATGGTTCTTGATTATTTAAACTAGCGTTTTCAGATTAACCCATTGCCCGCTGGTGTTGCTTTCAAGTAACACCAGAAATAATCGCGCTTAACAGTTAACTAAAAAACGTATTTTATATTAAGTATTGTTTTTTAGTAAGAAAAGGAGAGATTTTTTTTTATGATAAAAAAAAAAAAATCTAAAAAATAGTTCTAAGTTTAAAATGGATTTCAAACGTGTAGCACTTTTCAAACAAAAAAATTTCAATATCTTCATATCTGAATGAGTTTACATAACTTGTAAAATAAAATTTATGTAAAAAACAATTTTTTACCGTTAGAAGCTTTTTATTGTGAAACCCTAAAAAGCACAAAATAAAAATTTATTCTGGCAAAGACATGGTACAAAGAAATAAATGTTTCAAAACTAAGAAAATGTTAGAGAAAAATATAGGTATTTCCCTTTTGCAAGTGATGAAAATTTTTAATGTTCAAAATATTTTAAAAAGTTTTCGAGACCAATATTCTTAGTTATTAGTTTTTGTATAATAATTAGTTAGACTACAAATTTCAAATGTCTCAAAATCATGTCATTGCCAGAATAAATTTTTATTTTATGCTTTTAAGGACTTCACAATAAAAAAATTCTAACTTTAAAAAATGGTTTTTTACTTACATTTTATTTTGTGCATTTTAGTTAAAAAAAAGATAAATAAATAAAAAATAAAAAATAAAAGCTTTAAAAAAAAATAATAATCAAAACTTACTGAGGATATTGTGTAGACAACGGAAGATTTTCTTTTATGAATTGACATTTTATTATTATTATTATTATCTGCAAAAAGTACCTTACGTCTTTCAAGGACCGAATGCGTGACCATCGAGTTATCAGCATGACGCTCTAACCAAAAGTTTAAGAACAGACAAGAAAAGTCATAGAACATTCTAGAAAAATCTATCTAATACTTATGTGAAAAAAAAAAAAAAAAAAAAAAAAAGAATATTGTTCCCAAATGCTTTTTGAAATATTTGGAATACTTAAAAATTTTATCTTTTGCAAAAGTGAAATATCTATACATTTCTTTAAAATTTTCTTGTTGTTGAAACTTTTATGATTTTATAGCATGTCTCAGCAATAATATATATATATATATATATATATACATTTATTTATTTATTTATTATTATTATTATTTCAGGCTTTTTATGGCTTCACAACAATAAAAAACTTTCAGAGTTATTTGTATTCATTTAATTTATATTTATTTATTTATTTATTTATATATATATTTGTTTTTATTAAATTTTTATTTTATGCATTTTAGTAACTCAAAAAGCTTCTTAAAAGAAACTAACGAAATTCCTCAGGATACTGTGTCGACAATGAAAGAATTTATTTTATAAATTGACATCGTTTCTATTAATTTTCTTCAAAAATGTAACACATCACCGTTCGAGGAACGAACCCACGAGCATCGCGTTATCACCATGGCGCTCTAACCAAAAGCATTAACGAGCGAAGAAAAGGGTGGTTTAAATTTACACTATAGTGGAGGTGCCTTATTTTGAGAGTGACACAAAGACACGATGACAAAAATCCAATTTCAATAAAACGCTTCTAATATATATATATATATAACTTTTGTGTGTGTGTGTGTGTGTGTGTGTGTGTGTGTGTGTGTGTGCTATTTAGTATTAAAAAAAAACTGCTTAAGTAAACTCTTCCAAAATTCTTAGAATACTGTGTAGACAATGAAAAATTTTCTTTTATCAACTGACATACTTTGAATTTATTATCTGCAAAATTTAATACATCGCTCATCCGGGAATCGGGAATGGAACTTACAATCATTGCATTAGGAACTTGACGCACTAACCAACTGAGCCAGCGGCACTAAAAACCGCTGACATTTACTTTAACATTGAAGTGCCTTGTTTATTAGCGTGACAAAAAGACGCTCCAATTTCAATAAAAAGATTCTAAAAAGCTTCTAAAAATACTAATTATTGTATTTTTTACTTAAACTTTTTATTTTGAGCTTTTTTAATATCTATAATATTTTACGTTTTCTAATATCTAAAAAAAAAAAAAAAAAAAAAAAAAAAACTTCTTAAAAAGACTCTTCATAAAATACTGTGTAGTCAACATTTTTTTTTTTTTTTCAATTCACACAATTTTTACTAATTATCTGTAAAAAATATCCAGTTAGATCTTCGGGGATCTCTACCTTCACGTTATTAACATTTCGCTCTAGCCAACTAAGCCAAGAAGCGACAAATTGAGTAATTTATATTTATTTTAAAATGGAGGCGCTTTGTTTATTAGCGTGACACAAAGACACGATGACAAAGTCAGTTTCATATAAAAAGCTTCTAAAAAAATAAAAATTGTCGAAAAAAAAATTGTCGAAATAAAATAATTACTTTTTTAGTCATCTGCAGATTTTTTTTTTTTTTTTTTCTGTTTTATGTGCCCTCAAGGAAATTCCGTTAACATTTGTATTTATTAATTCTACATTAATCCTCCACTGACGTTGTACAAATATAACGCTCTATTTTTAGTAAGATAAGACTAATTTTCATAAATTTATTTTAAATTATTGTTATATGTGATCAAAACAATGAACGTTACTGTTTTTATTCAGAAAAAAAAAAAAAATCATCATTTCTAGTTTTGGCGCTTAATAGGTTAAAACTGAAATTAATTTTAAATGCGCGTTATTTTCTGATTTATGAGATAAATGTATTAATATTTATTATGTTTTTGATAAATTAATGGATTAATATTAATGAATCTCAGATTAATTTTGAGTATTGAATAATTGTTTTCTAGGTTTATTTTTTAATAATATATTTTGTTCTGTAGAAATTGAAACTGATAATTATTAATAATAATACACATAATTGTTATTATTTTACAACATAAAATATTTAGTTAGTGAGTAATAATAAGTTAATGAGTAATAATGTATTAAAAATAAACTTTTTTTTTTTTTTTTTTTTTTTTGATTGCAGGTATAATAGAGAATATCATAAGAAAACTTACTAGCATCCATGTATTTATCCAAAATCTTTGAAAACATTCAGAAAAATTAATGCAGTGCAGGTTTTTAGAGGTTTTAAAAATAAAGCCTAAAAAAAAGTTTTTTGTTGTAGGCGTAATGGAGGTATTGCCTGAACAACATAGGAAAACTTATTATCAGCGATGTATTTACCTGAAACCTTGGAAAACCTCCATAAGACCTAAAACATTGCAAGTTTTAAAAGGTTTTAAAAAAAAAAAAAATCTTTAAAAAACGTTTTTTGTTGTAGGTGTAATGGAGGTATTGCCTGAACAACATAGGAAAACTTATTATCAGCGATGTATTTGACCGAAACCTTGGAAAACTTTTTTAAACCTAAAAACATGTAAAATTTCAAGAGGTTTTTTAAAAAGAACTAAAAGAAACTTAGATGAAGTTCCTTTTCGGGAGGTATTTTTTTAATGAAACTTCAAATAAAACTTTTAAATACCTGAAAACCTATATTAAACCATAAAAAGGGCTTTAGAAAACCTTACATTTTAGTAAGGGAGGTTTCTGATGTTTTAAAAATAAAACCTATATAAAACCATTTTTGATTGTAGGTATTCTGGATGTATTATCTAAATACCATAGGAAAACTTATTATTCTTGATGTATTTATCTAAAACCTTGGGAAACATCTATGAGACCTAAAACAGCGCAGGTTTAAAAGGCTTTAAAAACAAAACCTTTAAAAACTTTTTAAATGTAGGTATAGTGAAGGTATTATATAAATACCACAGGAAAACTTATTATCATCGATGTATTTACCTGAAACCTTGGAAAACCTCCATAAGACCTAAAACATTGCAAGTTTTAAAAGGTTTTAAAAATAAAACCTTTAAAAAACGTTTTTTGTTGTAGGTGTAATGGAGGTATTGCCTGAACAACATAGGAAAACTTATTATCAGCGACGTATTTGACCGAAACCTTGGAAAACTTTTTTAAACCTAAAAACATGTAAAATTTCAAGAGGTTTTTTAAAAAGAACTAAAAGAAACTTAGATGAAGTTCCTTTTCGGGAGGTATTTTTTTAATGAAACTTCAAATAAAACTTTTAAATACCTGAAAACCTATATTAAACCATAAAAAAGGCTTTAGAAAACCTTACATTTTAGTAAGGGAGGTTTCTGATGTTTTAAAAATAAAACCTATATAAAACCATTTTTGATTGTAGGTATAGTGGATGTATTATCTAAATACCATAGGAAAACTTATTATTCTTGATGTATTTATCTAAAACCTTGGGAAACATCTATGAGACCTAAAACAGCGCAGGTTTAAAAGGCTTTAAAAATAAAACCTTTAAAAACTTTTTAAATGTAGGTATAGTGAAGGTATTATATAAATACCACAGGAAAACTTATTATCATCGATGTATTTATCTGAAACCTTGGAAAACCTCCATAAGACCTAAAACATTGCAAGTTTTAAAAGGTTTTAAAAATAAAACCTTTAAAAAACGTTTTTGACTGTAGGTATTATCCAAATACCATAGGGAAACTTATTATCATCGACCTATTTATCCGAAACCTTGGGAAATCTCCAGAAAACATAAAACCACGTAGGTTTTCAAGAGGTTTTAAGAATAAAACCTAAAGAAAACCTATAGAAAGATGATGTTTCTTTTCAGAAAGTATTTTTTAGCAAATCTTCAAAGAAACCTTTTAAAAACCTAAAAACCTAGATAAAACCATAAAAAAAGTTTTAGAAAACCTTAAATTTTAGTAAGGGAACTGTTAGTCGAAAATGCATATGATTCAATATATATATATATATATATATATATATATTCCTGCAGAATAGACAAAAAAAATCATCGATATATATATATATATATATATATATATATATCGATTTTTCTGCATTTTAAATCATTTAAATAATAAAGGAATCACTGAAAAAATAGGACGAATTCAACGTAACAAAAACAAATTTTAATCTAGCTATCATTTCTAGAAAGTGTTGAATATTAAAATTTATATATATTTAAAATCGAAAATGTTAAGTTCTACAAAATTAGCTCTATAAAGAAAACTTAATAGCATTTTACAATTAGTAAAATTAGAATCTCTATATTTATCTTTTGTCGTCAAATTTTTGGGTTGGCATTCTTATTTTTAAAATTTGTTATATTATAGATTGGCGATGTATAACATGGTACTTTTATAGACAATAAAAATAGACATTAATTCTTGTCAAATTTACCTGTTACATATTTTTTTGATAATTAGATAGATATAGATATCACTTCTACCCCTTTTATATATATATATGTATTTATTTATTTTTATGTATATATATATTTTTTTCCACGGTTATTATATAAAAATAGTAATATATTAATTTCTTTTTAATTTAATAAGAAATTGTGATTGAAAAATAAAATCACAATTTTATTGACAAAATTTGGAAATATACAAAACTTTAGATTCAACTATTTCAACAATCTACTGTAAAGTGGTTTTAGCAACATTTATTATAAAGATTTATGTGTCTTCTTTCTGTTTATAATAGAAGACGGCGGTTAAAAGTGGACAGAGATTAAAAGCCGCATTCTTGCTCTCGTAAATCTTCCATGTCAAAGAGAAGAACAAACAGCTTGATTCTTTAATCTCTGTTATGGCAGAACTTCTTTGAAAAGTGTTAAACCACCGGAGTTTTATCAATCTTTTGTTTATATAAGTTTTTACTTTAAAAAAAGAAATAATGTACGATATTTATTTATTTATTTGTAACAGGTGATACGAATTAAAAATTATGCATTGAAGCTGTTAAAGCGCGCTATAAATAACTTGTTTTTTCACGATAATGCTGAAAAATAGTTTCTGAGCTTATTTTTTATACATGAATTTGATGGAAAATTTATACCATGCTTAATCTGAAAATGATAACAATCATGTTCAGATATCACAAAAAAAAAAAAAAAAAAAAACATGCCAATGCATTTTTTAATCAATATTTTAGATCCAGAGGGGATTTATATGTCGTTTTTAAAAAGTCAACAAGTTCTAATTTGAAGAAATTATATTGATATTTATAGATATAATAGAATTTATATTATTTGAGCTAATGCTTGAATATAATTAGAAGAAATTATATTCAAGCATTAGATCAGGAGGTTTTAAAGACAATAAATTTAGCACTGCGTGAAAATGTTAGAAATTCAAGAAATTCATGCGTGGAAAAAAAAGAAAAAAAAATTGTAAGTCAAAATAGTAACAAAGACAATAGCATTCTGAGTATAATGTTCCAAAAGCAAGTAGTATAATGTAAGTAAAATACAATGCAATATTAAATTTTTATTGTGAATTAATATCTTAGTAATTTGTACAAACATTATGAAATTTAAAATAATTAATATGGATGTTATTTAAAAGGCTTTTCTTCCATTTCATTTTATACGAGCTGCGAAATCTTAAATTATCTATTCTGAAATTAAAACGTATATTCATTTTTACGGTATGTAATAATTAAATTTCATATTGTGTAACATTCTAGAAGCTGAATTATATAAAGTATTTACTATAAATGATTTTACTTATCAGGAAACACTTTATGTTTTGTCTGTACCGTCCACAAAAAATTAAGAATAACATCACAGTAATTTTTTTTAAATAGTACTGTGTGTACTAAAAACTTAACTCAAAAAAAAAAAAAAAAAAAAAAAAAAAAAAAAGCGCCAACTTATTCTCCATATTTTGTTTACAGCTACCATATTATTTGGTGTTTGGTTACACCAAACACCAAATTACGGTTAGACTGACTTATCATCTTATGGTTGCAGCTACCGTGTATTACGTTTTGGTTCAACATATATACATATACTTTTTTTCTCTTTTTCAGCAAAGTTGTACATACATTTACATATTAAGATTCCATTAAATTTTCTCAATTTTTATTCAGCTTATTGAAAATTGAGAAACAATGTGTTAATTAAAGATAAATATAATGCATTGACTATTTGATTGATTGCTTAATTATTAATATATACATACACACACACACACGCACACACACATATATATATAGTAATACATTAATAAAATAATATCAGTGCAAAAAAATTTTTTTTGAAATTTAAAGATGAATTAACTTCAGTATTAAAACAATTATTTGGATCATAAGCGAAGACTACCCATATCAAATTTAAAAATAATTAAAGAGAAATTAAAATGGAAATTGGATTGAGAAAAAAGCATAATTTGCATTCTAACGTTTTCAAGGGCCTGGTAGAATGCAAATATGCTAAAAAATGGATGTTTTTCTGTCACAAAGAAAGCTAAAGCTCAGATTTTCTTTGTTCACAGGCCCGAAACACCCATGGAAAATCCATATAAATAACGATCAAAATAAAACTATTTCCTAAAATGATAATCACAAACCATATAAGATTAAAATTAAAATACCATAATACAAAAATACTTAATAAAATATATTTGAAATTGACCCAGCTCAAACAATACGCATGTAAAGAAACTCACCAAGTGATTCAGAAAAAACGAAGATCATAATAATACCATTACTTAAATATGACAATCCAAGACCATTTAAATTGAAAATTAAAATAAAACCATTAAAAATTAAAATAAAAACCATTAAAAATGTAGAAAAAATATAAAGATATCTTTGAAATTTGTAAATTTAACAGACGCAAAAACCGATACACATGTAATAATTTAACAATCAGATATCAGTTATCCGCACAGTTAATTAGTTCAAAATTGCAGTAACCATGGAGTAAGAAAAAAGATTTACATAAGTATAAATTGCAGTGACCATGGAGTAAGAAAAGGATTCACAATAGTATTCAGAGAAGGAATACAAGTCCTAAAAAGTAATCAGATTGTTATTCATAATTATTGTAACATGAATAGTGCTGCCATCTAGCGTAAAGAGATGAAAATAATAAAATGAATAAATAATAAAAGAAAATGAGAAATAACATATATATATTGTCTGTATTAAATAGCCAGGAAGCATGGAACACATTAAAAGAAGACCAAAACTTTTTATTTCTTAGGTTTCAAATAATCAATGTATATGATTGAAAAGTGTTGCTATTTACGATTTTAAATTGCTACAAAGTTTGAAAGTTAATGCAGATACATGCTAACTATTAATTATTACCTAATTTTTAGACCTAAATTTAAAATGGAATAAAATCTATAAGGGAAAAAAATAATAATAAATAAATAATATATATATTTATTTATTTATATATATATATAGAGAGAGAGATAAATGATGAAATAATTAAAAGAATTTTTGAATTAAGTGTTTAGGATAGCCATTAATTAATGCTAAATTTTTAAAGAAACGAAATTGTACTTGTTGATGTTTATCAGGCACTAAATATTTGATCCGTAGATTAAAATTAAGAAGAATATTGACAAATACAGATTTATGTAAACATGTTTTAAAGTTAGTAAAAAAAATTACCTTAAAGGGGAAATCTTTCTTTTTATCATTTAAGTCAAATTCTAATTGGCCATGACTATTAAGAATAATTTTTAGATCTAAGAAACTAATGACACTAGATTCCAAATTAGTGCTACTTATAGACAGATTTTCAGGATAATTAACAGGTAAGTCTAGGGTGTTATGATGTTCATCGAAGTATAATATAATTATATCATCTATGTATCTTAGTAATTTAAAGTTGGTACACTCAATGTTACGCTCATAATAATATAAGTAGAGGTCAGCTAATATACTAGAAGCAATGCCACCTTGTGGCAAACCTAAACGTTGTTTATATAAATAATTATTGAATAAAATGTAGTTATGGTAAATGATAAACCTAGTCAGAGTTTTAAAGGCTGAAGGAGTTATGTTACATTTAGATTTAAATACTGCAAATTTTCAAGAAAAAGTTTATTTATAATATTAAACATGTCTTTAATAACAATATTATTAAAAAGATCATTGAAATCAAAAGTTTTTATATCTGTAATATCAGTAAGATTTTTAATTTTATTTTTGAGTTGAAAACTATTTTTTAGAAAAAAATTACTTTTGTTAGAAACAATATAACTAAGTAATTTTTTAAGGATATTTAATAACATAAGCTTAGCATTAGAAGTATAGGCATTACAAGCAACAGTAACAGTACGAAATTTTATGGGATCTTTATGAAATTTTGGAATTACAACTAAATAAGGATAATTATAGTTATTATTTTTAGTTTTAATCAGCTTGTAATAATTAAATATATGCCTATTTTTAATTTCTATACTGCCATTAATCTTCACAAAAATATTACTAGTATCCATAGTATCAAAAAGAAGTTGTTTATAATACTTTTTGCAAATAAATGCATAGTTATTAGCCGCCTTGTCAACATAAGTAATAATAAATTTAGACTGTAAGTCTAGAATTGCTGAATTAATTTCTTTGAAATTATAGTTCTTGATATTAGAAAGATGGTGCATATTATAAACTAAATCAAGTTTAAATTTCTCAAGTAACTTAAATTTCCACTCATTGAAAAATTCCACTGGTTTAATATAATCAATAGCAATTTTGTATATAAAGAGATCCAAGTCCAAATTAAATTGAGTAATGATATCAATAAATTTGAATTTTGAAGGCATACGAAATTTTGTACCATACTTCATTAAAGATCTTAGAGTAAGATTTTCCACAATATTGATATTCTATTATAATATTTCGAAAAAAAAGTTTATTACATCAGGTTTAATATGAATTGAAATTGAATCTTGTGATTGAAATTCCATATCTAAGATTAAACAAATTAATGTTTAATAAAATTTTATTATTAATAATTTAATGCCTCGCAAAAATCCGCTATGCTATCACCCGCAAAAGAATAAAAAAATAAATAAATAAAAATAAATTTACGCATTTTAAAATGTCTTATAAAATGCCGCTCGTGATTAGGGTTTTTTTTAGTTTTATTTATTTATTTATTTATTTATTTATTGCGTCTTAAAATAAACGAATTTTTTAACTTGATTGACATAATTTAATTTGAATTTTAGCTGATAATTAAATTAAGTGAAATGACTTTTACCACGGCATGCAATTGACTGGATTTTCTGTATAAGAAAAAAACAATCCTTTCAAAGAAAGTAATTATTTTTATCTGAAAAAAGCTTTTGTCCTTAAAGCAATTTTGTAATTAGAGTTAAGACTTTGAATAAATAACTTTAAATAGTTTCCTTTTCTTCTTTTTTTTTCTTATCAATTAACTTAGATCAATTAAAAAAAAAAAAAAAAAAAAAAAAAAAAAAAACTAAAATTCTCAGAATAATTAAGAAAGAGTTCTGTCAACTTGTTTCAAAACTAATAAGAAGATTTTTGGCGCTTCCAGTTATTTCTAGACTGTAAAATACTTTTTTTTCGATTTATTATTATTATTATTATTATTATGTAATTATGATTGAACTTATTCATTAGCTCATTGGTTTCAAACGTACTTTTTATAAATCTTTTATGTTTATTAGTAACATCAGTTAAAATAATGTACTGAGATTTACAAAACATAAAACAAAATTATGTGAGTTTCTAAATTTTATATAAGTTTAATAATAAATTTATTTAATTTTTTAAGTAGGTGTATTTTATATAATGAAATTTGAAACAGTAGTACATTTTAACTGATATATTTTAAACTAGCAAAGCGATTTTTTTTTTTTTTTAACTGTACAACTGTGCAACTTGGATTATTTTAATAATTTGTATATATATATATATATATTAAATATAATTAAATGATAAAGTGTATTTTTATATCTAGAGTATTATAAAACTCTTTTGAAAAACATTTTCTATTTATTTGGTGAATTATATATTTACTTTTATATCCATAATCCTGATTATATTTTTTAAGAATCAGGAATACCATGTCGCTGACCACAAAATTTCTCGGCCGAAATTTGTAGAAAAATAATTCGAGTAATCGCGGCCACATTCAATAATTTTCTAAAGTTATCTCTAGCATTGGTGCAAGAATATGCGGTATACTAGAGAAAGCAGTGCCAATATCCAATAACAGAGCAGTGTTTTGAAGTTAGTCCCAGTTGTCAATTAAGTTCTTACGTTAGGTTCACTGTTAAAAAAAAATATTAAAACGTTAAGCTAATATTTTTATTTTTATTTCGGTTAAGCTACTATATAACTATTTGTTGTCTGAGGGATTTGAATGTTGTACTCAATATGCGGCAGTGATAATGTTGTAAAGCTGTTTAATCAGCGCACTGCAAGTAAGCGCAGCTCCAAAGTGTGTATAGTGAAGTGTGCAAAAGTGCGAGTTCAAGACATCGTTTCATAAAAACCTCTTACTTAATTTATTAATTTAACTTATTTGATTTTATTATATTTACATTATTATTAATATTATTTTATTTTATTTTTATTTTATTTTTATTTTTATTTTTATTTTTTGCATAATTTGAAGAAAAATACGAATAACAAAGATAAAAGAATGTGTATTCAAGTGTAAATCACGTAAGCAAAAATCACGTAATTTAACTGGTGTCTGGTGGCACGGAAATTCCGGGACTACCGTCGTCCTTCACTAAGACCGTCTATTTCTATTTACCGTCGTCCTTCAATTGTAATTCCAGCCCTTAATCTATCTGAAAATTTCAGTGTAGCCCTGTAAATTTGAAGGTTAACAAAATCATATTTTATACAAAACATTATTTTAGCAAATTAACAATAAATGCCAATTTCTTTATGATTTCACAGTTGAAAGTACAGTATGAAAGTTCTTTAAATGTAAATTATAAAAATGTATGTCCTAAAATGCAACGCATTGGCATTTTCTGCGCGTTCCTGTACATAAACATGTTGTACAGTATCTATTAATGCCCTTTTAATTTAGGAACATTCAATAGTGAATATGAACTATATATATATATTTTTAAAAATTCAGAAAATATTTCCGGACGCTAAGTGCGGTACACGGACAGATAGACAAATGGAGATTTGGGCACATAGATAGAGAAATTGAAAACACGTTAAGACTTAAACAAGAAAGAAAAATAATGCAGTACACATTGATCACTTTCCAACTGTACGTAATTGTTGTATCAAATAACTTTTAATATTCTTTGCCTACGTTATCACACAACAGACAGAAGGACTGAAAAATATACAGATAAACTAATTGATTTTAAAATTACTCTTAGGCATTTTGGAAAGAGTTAAAAAGGCTTAACTCAAAATAAAATGCAATTATTAAATTATAATTACAGCTTTTGATCTCTCTGAATATTTTAGTGTAGTTCTTTAAATCAGAAAGTTAATCATATCATATTGTATAAAAACATTATTTTAGAACATTAACAAGACATTTCAATATTTTTATGATTTTTACAGTAGAAAGACTTTTAAATCTAACTTTCAAAAAATTCTGTCCTAAACCGTAATGCATTGGCATTTTTTGTTGTTGTTCTTGTCCCTGTAAACAAACTAGTTGCACAGGACCTATTAATGTCATTTTAAATGGGGAACATTCTATAGGGATAATGTTTATAAAAATAACACTCATAGAACACAATGCTTTCGAATGCTTTTGGGTGTCCCTGTACACAAACCAGAAGAGATATTCACTTCATTTTCAATATGGAACATCCGATAGTGAACATCAATAAAATATATCAGTTTCGAGAAATTCCATAAATATTTACAGGAGTTACAGCGCGGACAGACAGACTGACAGACAGATGGATAGATACACAAGCTGAAATCATATTCAATCTTAAAAATGTTAGAAAGTGTTAAAAACGCTTAGTGTAAACGAAAGTACAATTTTAGTATTTTTTTACTAATAGCTCTTAATATAAATGGGTATTTTTGTGTCACCCAGTAAACCTAACGCTAATCATGCTAAATTCTATGCAAAGCATTTTTTTGTGCATATAAATAACATATTTCAATTTCCTAAAACTTCGTGGAAAGTAAATTTATTAAAATTTGATTTATAGAAATCTCTCATAGAACGCAATGCTTTGGGATACTTTTAAGTGTCCCTGTACATAAATCGGTGGTGGTATTTCCGCCATTTTATACAGGAAAATCCAGTAGTGAACTTGAATAACATATTTCAATTTAATTGAGATATGTCTACAGTAAAATCAATAGAAATACCTCTCATAGAACACAATGCTTTGAAATGCTTCCGGGTGTCCTTGTACACAAACCAGTAGAGGTATAAACTCCATTTTAAATAAGGAACATCCGATAGTGAACTTGAATAACATATATCACTTTGAAGAAATTCCATAAATATTTATGATATTTAGAGCTCGGACATACAGACAGGCAGACAAACAGACGGACAGGCAGATGCACAAAACTGAAATCATATTCACCCTTAAAAATTTTTAGAATGTGTTAAAAACGCTTAACGTAAACGAAAGTACAATTCTAGCCATTTTTTTTAATAGCTCTTAATGTAACTGGATATTTTTGTGCCACCCTGTAAATCTAATGCTAATCATGCTATATTCTGTGCAAAGCATTCTTTTGTGCATATAAATACCATATTTCAATTTCCAAAAACTTCGTGGAAAGTAAAGTTATTAAAATTTGATTTATAGAAATATCTCTCATAGAACGAAATGCTTTGGAATATTTTTGAGTGTCCCTGTACATAAACGGATGGTGATATTTCCTCCATTTTATACAGGAAACATCCTATAGTAAACTTTAATAACTTATTTCAATTTCATTAAGATATGTCTACAGTAAAGGTAGGAAAATATGGTTTGTAAAAATACCTCTCATAGAACACAATACTTTCGGGTGTCCCTGTACACAAACTAGTAGAGGTATAAACTCCTTTTTCAAAAGGGAACTTCCGATAGTGATCTGGATTAACATATATCAGTTTCAAGAAATTGCATAAATATTTACGGGAGTTAGAGCGCGGACAGACAGACGGACGAACGGACAGACAGACGGACAGACAGACAGACAAACCGAAGTCATAAACACTTTTCAACCTTGTTGGAAAGTGTTAATAACAGTTTTCGACCTTCTTTGGAAAGTGTTAATAACATTAAAGTAACTCCCATGCATTAAATGCATTATCGCATTTAGGGAGTTTGAACATCGCATTTAGGATATAGTACCTTAAATGGGACAAAAATTTCCTAAATGCGACGCTGGTATATATTTTCATAAAGTACTGATATTTTTTTTTATTTCTTGAAAAAAAAAAAAATGACACAAAACACTAGTTTAGAACTATGAGTATAATATTCAACCATTTTTTCTTTCTTTTCATAATTATTTGTTTACTAAAATGTCATAAGTTTCCTAAATGCGATAAACTTACCAAAAATCACACGCATTTAGGTACAATGACCTTATTGACAAATAATTTGCTCAACATTACAAATTTGTACAAACGTAAAATTTTGAAAGTGTTTGTTGACATTTTTTGAAAATTTACTGAAAATCCATGAAGAAAACTGAATTTTAAACCTTGAAAATACAGTTTTGTACTATTTATTTCAAAATTGAGCATTAAAATTCATTTTTCTCGAAAAATTTCTCACTAATAGTTAAAAATCAATATTTGCAAACTTCTGAATTTCAGCATTGAAAACCAAATGTTATTCTTTTTTAGGAATTTCAAGGAAATACCTGTAGTATTGCATTAACCACAGATGCGAAATAATTTCTTCTTTATGCATTTGAGTATTTAGTTATATAACATAATATATTTTATAACAATTTTTTCATACATCATAGCTTTTGTATATATATATATATATATATATATATATATATATATATATATATATATATATATATATATATTTATTTATTTATTAAACATAAGGATATCAATAATGTTTTAATATATTTATAAAATTTAATCAAAATTAACAAATGATTTTTTTAAACTATATTTTACGAAGTATGAAATATGGTTTTAATGTATATTAGATAAATATGAAATATTAATTTTTAAAAGGTATATATTTACTAATTAGTCAAATACTGTTTAATCAGTTTAAATATAAATATCATTATTAAGTCATACGAATGAATATTATGTCTGTACTAATAAACTAGTTATTTAAAACTGTTATTATCTTATTAATATCATTTAATGTTTTTTTTTGCACTTTAACATTATATATATATACATTAACACATATATATGTTTGTGTGTGTGCGCAGTCTGCATGTGTAAATGGTATTAATGTCAGTGATTTTGGGAAAATAGGGAAAAAATAATAAATAATCATTATAAATGGTATTTTGAACACAGATACTATGATGCTATGATGTTACATAACGTAAGCCGATAAAACGGTTTTAAATCATGAATTGCATTTAAAATATAAGTTATAGAAAATATGATATTTCAATATAGTATGAAAACTAATCGCAACTACCGATAAACTAGAGCATAATTTGTTAAGGATTATAAAATTTCTTTATTTAAAAAATATATCCTTAATTATATTATTCAATAAAATAATATGTATATGTATATTTTTTGTACCATTGATAAGCCTGAAGGTTAATTTGTAGCATTTTGTTGCATTTTTTTGCCGAAAATTTTGGTGTTTATATAATTTTAAAATCCGGCGCCAATATATAAGTCCTTTAACTTTATCTTATACCTACAATGACTAAACTTTTAAGTAAAATCGTAAAAACATATTTCAATCAATTTTGTATGGGTTAAAGCATTTCCCAGTACTTTCACTTCCGTAGAAAACTTTTAAAATATTCCAGTAATGTTTTATGTATGATTGTGTGTAGATGTAACATAAACCTAGTATTTTATATAAAATATTCTAAATTATTTAAATATGAATGCATTTTGTTTTCTAAGAATAATGGATGAACGGATAATTTATGTATTTTTAGAGATACTGTCATAAATATTAATTGGGAAATTACAGTTCTTCCAGTTACGAAGTCTGGTGTTATTATTATTATTATTATTTTTTTTTTTTTTTTTGTTTTTTTTTTTTCGTTTTTTTTTTTTTTTTTTAAGCATAACAAACGTAAGTGTCTAAAAATGAATTTTTTCATTGAAATAGGTACACGTAATATACAATTACAGATTCTTTAACAATATCACATGAGTTCAGTCTTTTTAATTCTATGTAAAATATTCAATAACATAAACATAGTCTTATTCGTGAGAAATAATTAAAGAAATTATAGTCTATGTTAAGTGAGAGAAAAATTTAATTATATAATTATCATGTATATATTTTATTCTATTAGGAAGATACTTTAATCGTATGTAAAATTTCTTCTTCCTTTAAAAAATATGTAATGTTTAACGAAGGATATTAATTTTTATACATGGTGTATAATGTAGCGCAGATAATTTATAATTTTGTAGGTGTGTAAAAAGTATCTTTTCATACACTTTATATTAAGCATCCTACGTGGATTTGTGCTCATATATATTAAATTAAAATTATAAAAAAAAAAAAAAAACTATTTAATGATAGTTTATAAACTATTTCAAATAATATAGATTCAGAATGATTATTTCGTTATAATATGTAAGTATTTTAAAAACTTATTATTTTTTTTTTCAAATTAGTTTTTCCCCCCTTAATTAAATTAATATCTATATCCATACATATATATATATGTATATATAATTACAATATAGATCCACGCAAAAAATTATGCAGTATCTATTAAAAACGAATAAAACAAATATGTTATACAAAATATACTAATTGGGTTATCTTTAATTCCTATTAAACACTACTACATTAAACAATCACATAGGAAATCTAAACAGAAGGTAACAACGTGATTGTATATATTAGAAGAAAATAAATAGTAGTACAAAACACACTGTCAAATATATATTAGCACTTTATTACAAAATTCATTTGCAAACAACACATGTTTCTTATGTAAGATATCATATTCGCGTTATGCTAGATTTTATATAATTTGAGAAATTTAGTTTTTTTTTTTTTCCGGTACACATAGGAAATGTTAAAAATTTTGAAATTCAGAAACATAAAATTTGTATATATATATATATATATATATATATATATATATATATATATATATATATAAAATGTCATATATATTTACCAAACTGAAGTATAACGAAGGAACTTGCAGAATGAATATTTGTTATTTTGCAAACACTCCCAAAAATATTTTATGTTAAAAATAAACATTTGTTCGCACGCAAATTAGAAAAAATAAAAACATTTTCTGTTATATTCAAATATATATACACATACTTTCTTTTTAACGAAAAACTGTATATATATATATATATATATATATAATTATATATATATATAATTTCTGGATACTTATTTTGAATTTTTACATGATTAATTACTAAAATAAAGCTCATGTGACATTTTGGAAGAATTCGAAAACATAAAGATCATTCATTAACGTTTGAAATAATAAAAATCGATAAAATTTTAAATAGATGTAGCATTTGAAATGAATAAAATATTGTATTTTGCTTTATACTTCAGAATTAAAATTTTAAATATAGCACGAAGTGCTTCTGCAAATAATAAGATATTTTATTTATTTTATTTTTCTGCTTAATTAAAATTATGTTGTTGTTAATCTTACTAGTAAATTAAAAGCATAATATTTGCATTTTATAACAACAAAATTTTATAATAACACGTAGTATGACGAGAGGATGAACAGCTATCTCAGTAATTATTACTCCAACTGAAGTGCATAAAGAAATGATCTCAATGCAGTGTTGATAGTTACGGGAATTCCTCCTAATTATGCACATTGGTGCGCGTATCTCAGGAATGCAATAGCAACCATACAACAGCAATCTCGGTTGATGTTTAACTACCCATTGTAAAATTTCTATTAAAATTTTACAAGTGTTTAAAATGGTTAAGACACGTTTATTTTTAGAATTTTTTTAAAATTAATGTCCTTAATATCAATCAAAATTTAGCATATTATTAATGAAGCAAAAGGTTTTAATGCTATTTCACGAATCCTAAGATAATTTATTTCATACTTTACTGATTAATATTAAACTTGCATATTTTTTTTTTTTTAAACTACAACGGAAATATTGAAATAAACTATAGGGATCACAACATTCCAGTTCTAAGTTTAGTTATCTTACGGACTACCAAAATTCACGGTGATTATTATTATTTTGTTTTTCCATAATACTGCTACTTTGCTATTACTTTTTTGTGTATTAAGAATTTCATGAAGTTTGATACCCTTAAACACACTTTAAATAATATACCGATTTTTGTGTAACTTTAAGAAGAAGCTAAAATATGATTATTAACCAAATCTGATTGTTAAGCAAAGAGCAATAGATAGTTAAGTATAAATTTTAGAAAGTAAATAGACAAATATAGTAATTTTAAACAGAACATTTTAGAGTTGTAAAAGTCTGGTGTAAAACAACCACACGAATTCCATTATCCACTATTACACGTATTATATGCATTTTTTGGAGATAAGGTGATGAAAATACATAAAAATTATCTAACAAAGTATACCCCTAAAAAATTTACGATAAGAGAAACTTGAAACACGTATAAAGACATATAAAACAGAGTTTTCATGGCGAGTTAGAAAAAAAAAAGTAAGATTTATTTTTTGAAACCCCAATTAACGAGATGTAAAGCTGACTTACCTAATCAGGATGACTGTTAATTTTCTTGTAATAATCACGGAATACATGAGAAAGGGTATCAAAATAACTTTTATGTAACATTTTTTAAGAAAATCGTTCGAGACATTTTTTAGGCAACAACGTTTTACAAAACGTGGCATTCTCAATTACTGATCGAAAAACAATAATTGTATGCAAATGGATATTTAAAAGGGACATATTATGGCGAGTTTCGAAAAATTTCGTTTAACCGTTTTTAAAGTAACGCACTTGTGAGGTCTGAAATTGAGCTGTATATACAGGACGCCTATCAATTTTCTTGAACTAACCAACGATATCATTCGTAAGGACATCTAATAGAGTGTTCATATAGCAACATTGAAGAAAATCGTTAGATCCATTTTTGAGATACAGACTACGGTACCATGTCCGGTTCCCGTTGTCCCATTTCCGGTTTTCCAATTTTCACCAAATTTTGGAAAATACATCTGTATACTAAAACTGTCTTAATGCTGAATATTCGTAGTTCTATTTTTATAAACTTCGGAAATATAATAGTCAGAAGATTCCCTAAATGCATGCATACGTACAAACCCACACGCACACACTGACCAATTGTAAATATATATATATATATATATATATATATATATATATATATATATATATATATATATATATATATATATTGGACGCGGGAGTGTAAATCAGGTAAAAACACGATATCGAAATTTTGGACCGAATGCAATTCTCCTTTTACCTACGGTAGTCGGGTAAAGGAAGTAAAAAAGTATTCGATAAAAGAAAATACAATTTACCTGTTTTAGAGAGCATTATTTCTCGGTTCTATAAGGATAAAAAAACATATTAACACAGAAAGAGAGTAAATAAACTCAAATAAATGTAATTGTTTTCAACTTTTTTACACATACACGTGTAAACAACCATTAAGATTTTGGACATTTTTGCACGCAAGTCTCAAAATCAAAGTATTTTGTAGAAGTAAGACATATTCATTATAAACCTATAACGATAGAGATTATCTTCAAAGATAACAAACTACAGCTCTTAACTTCGGTTATAGTTAATTCAAAAGTAGATATTATTAAATATTGAGATAAGGTATTTTTAAAAAGTTAAAACCGAACATCACTGCAATGTTACGAATGTTTCATTCTGAGAAATAGGAAAATAAATGTTAATTAAAGCATGCGTAATACATTTTAGAAAGACATAATGAAATCAGGCAAATATTTTCAATATATATTACTGACTTTTCTGTACAAAGATATGGTAAAATACTGTTTCAACATACTAGAATATGATGAATCCTTAAAATAATATATATATGCTGTTTTTTTTTTTTTTTTTTTTTTTTTTTTACTTTTTCATATTTTAAAAACTTTTTTGTTTTGTTTTAATGACCATTCTAAGTATTGAATGTTATTAGCGTAAAGAAACACTTTATGCAAATCTTAAAATAAACAAAAAATTAAAAAAATAATTAAAATTTAATTAAGTAAATTAACTTAAAATAAATTTTTAAAAATGCTGAAAAGATTCTTATTACAATTAATAAAAGTATATTTTCATTTATACAATAAAATACTCAACATTGTATTATAAATATGTCACAGTGTATAATACAAGAGGACTACATACACACGCACCAGTCAGCATTTTAAATTTATATCGTAACACTGTTATTTCGTAACACTGCTCTTTCTAAAAGCAAATGGTCAGAGAGAAAGTGGAGGTAGTTAAGAATGCTACTGAATAAATAATATATATATATATATATATATATATATATATATATATATATATATATATATACCGGTATTTTTATTTATTATTTATTCATTTATTTATTTGGTTAAACGTGTATTTTATCTCCTTTTAGAAGGCTAGTAAGCCTTATTATTTTTTTTTCTAAATTCTATATTAAATGAATATTATCATTTCTCGGTGCGAATGTGGTATACATTCAATGTATTTTATATAATTTAAATGTTATTTGATTAAAATGTAAAACGAAAAATATATTACCATGCAGAAAATGATTATTACATTTCTCCTTAAATAAAATAAATCTTTATAAAGAACAACAAAATCTAAAAGGAAAAGTATTTTGAACAAATATTTGAAGCATCAATGAACAAGTGCAATTTATAGAAATTGTATTAAACGTATATATATAATAAAGGATTATATCCTGCAATTTTTTAATGAATTTTTATTCCGGATGAATAAATTTTGATTGAATTACTTTCCATCATTAATAAATTCGTAAATTATCCAAGCATGAAATATTGTCAAACCATATGGAAATCATACAATAAAATTATTTAATTAGGTCAATAAAATTCTTCCACGGTTATTTTAATTTGACACGCGTTAAGAAATTTTTATGGTAGAAATTTGTGTATTAATTTATTTCTTGTCGAAAGCAAAAATTTAAAATAATAAAATTTATGTATAACAAAATATAGTTTTTTATTTTTATTTATTTTTCTTATTCATAGTCTATTTTTTCTAACTAATGAGAATTGCTGATTTTCTTTTTATTTATTTATTTCAGAATGTAGTTATACAGTTTATATATATATTATGTAGTTATATAGGTTATATATATATATATATATATATATATATATATATATAAATGGCGTCTAAAAAGCGACTTCCCTATTAAAATTTCTAAGTGATCTAACTGGTAACCCCCCCCCCCCTCCGCCTATTTTCCCCAGCTGAATTAATTTTAAACCAAACAAAATCTCTCTCAAATTGATTAAGCATCTTTTTTAGAATTATCAGAGTTTCCAAGGGAGGATCTGAACCTCATCCCAATGGTGCTAGGTATTTTGGAAAATTACTGTTATATTCTTAAACAGTTTTACTTCATGCATCTACAATTTAAAAATAACAAAATATTTATCTTTTGTTCAGTCGATTGACCATTTAAAAATGTTTGATAAGTTTTTATCTAACTAAAATCAATGTGATGAAAACTCCTTAGAAACGTATTCGTAACACTTTTTTACAAACACTTTCTTACACAAATTATTTTTTTAAACATTTATTTTGAATTTTCTGTTGGGCTATCTAAGAAATAGTTGAACCAATGAGCTATACAAGAAATTGAATATTGAATAAAATAAAAAAATATTATTTATTTATTTTTTTATTTGTAGAATTTTTTGTCATTTTTAAAATGTACTATATTATGCCTTTGTAATATTGCATGTTTCCATCCCTCAAAAAATATTCTTTCTTAAAGTTTTTTTTTTATCACTTTTTATAAAATTTTGAAATTTCATTTAGTTTGTTTTTTATTCGAGTATGACTTATAAAACAACATATTTTATACAGTGTTATAACTCATTACCATGCTCCTTTAATTTTACGTTTTGATCATTAACCCCTAAAAAGTAATGATATAAATACAAAAAACCCTTAACGGGTTAAAAGTTTATGACGCAGCACTGTACTTTATGTCTATAAGAATTAGAAATGCGGGTCTTAAAAATAATGATATCAAATTTTCAGTGACGCTTTGATATTAATTAAATTATACATAGATTTTCTTATTTGAATTTGCTTTTTCCTTTTATTTATATTTACAGTGCCAACGTTATTTTCAAGATAAAATAATATATAGCATTTACTCATTGATACCTTTCCATTCACATCTCTTATACTATGTAAGCATGTGTTTTAAAAGAAATTATATGAAATTCCAGTAACGCAGTGGTGTTACATTAAATGATTTGTTTTTAAATTTCACTGCAATTATTTTGTTTTGCATATTAAAGTATGTGTGCACATTGAAATATTGCTTTTAATTTTCAAATACGCTATCAAATATATCACTTTCATTAAGCTTATATTATGTACTGAAATATATTTATTTCAATGAATTATTTTATCTTTTGCGTCACTCCATCCAAAACTGTAAGTAAAATATATGGAAATGTTTACTTTGTGTCATTTCATCCAAATAAATTGAAAATGCACGCAAATAGATATTGTGCTGCAAAGAAAAAAATTGTGAAATTTTTTTCAGTTTTGGATGGCGTGACGCAAAAGATATCCGTCTTATTTAGAGTGGAAAATAATGACAGGTCGAGAAATTTTTCGAATTTTAGTAAAATGGAAAAGATGTATAATTGATATTAGAGGCGTGAATAAAGAATTAAATAATAATGAAGAATTATTATAATTTAGAATAATAATAATAATTATTATTATTATTCATAAATGAAACAAAATTGCATTAAAATGAATAGGAATGAATCTGGACTTCAGTAAAAAGACGTATAAACGGTTCTTTACTGTATAATGTATCAATACAAAAAATCCTTAACGGGTTAAAAGTTTGTGACGCAGCACTGTACTTTATGGCTATAATAATTAGAAATACGGGTCTTAAAAATAATGATATCAAATTTTCAGTGACGCTTTGATATTAATTAAATTATACATAGATTTTCTTATTTGAATTTGCTTTTTCCTTTTATTTATATTTACAGTGTAAACGTTATTTTCAACATAAAAAAATATATAGCATTTACTCATTGATACCTTTCCATTCACATCTCTTATACTATGAAAGCATGTGTTTTAAAAGAAATTATATGAAATTCCAGTAACGCAGTGGTGTTACATTAAGTGATTTGTTTTTAAATTTCCCTGCAATTATTTTGTTTTGCATATTAAAGTATATGTGCACATTGAAATATTGCTTTTAATTTTCAAATACGCTGTCAAATATATCACTTTCATTAAGCTTATATTATGTACTGAAATATATTTATTTCAATGAATTATTCTATCTTTTGCGTCACGCCATCCAAAACTGAAAAAAATTTCACAGTTTTTTTCTTTGCATCACGATATCTATTTGCATGCATTTTCAATTTATTTGGATGAAATGACACAAAGTAAACATTTCCATATATTTTACTTACAGTTTTGGATGGCGTGACGCAAAAGATAGAATAATTCATTGAAATAAATATATTTCAGTACATAGTATAAGCTTAATGAAAGTGATATATTTGACAGCGTATTTGAAAATTAAAAGCAATATTTCAATGTGCACATATACTTTAATATGAAAAACAAAATAATTGCAGTGAAATTTAAAAACAAATCATTTAATGTAACACCACTGCGTTACTGGAATTTCATATAATTTCTTTTAAAACACATGCTTATATAGTATAAGAGATGTGAATGGAAAGGTATCAATGAGTAAATGCTATATATTATTTTATCTAGAAAATAACGTTTACACTGTAAATATAAATAAAAGGAAAAAGCAAATTCAAATAAGAAAATCTATGTATAATTTAATTAATATCAAAGTGTCACTGAAAATTTGATATCATTATTTTTAAGACCATTATTTCTAATTCTTATAGACATAAAGTACAGTGCTGCGTCAAAAACTTTTAACCCATTAAGGGTTTTTTGTATTAATATCATTACTTTTTAGGGGTTAATGATCAAAACGTAAAATTAAAGGAGCATGGTAATGGGTTATAACACTGTATAAAATATGTTGTTTTATAGGTCATACTCGAATAAAATAACAAACTAAATGAAATTTCAAAATTTTATAAAAGTGATAAAAGAAAAAAAAAAAAAAAAAAACTTTAAGAAAGAATATTTTTTGAGGGATGGGAACATGCAACATTACAAAGGCATAATATAGTACATTTTAAAAATGATAAAAAATTCTACAAATAAAAAAATAAATAAATAATATTTTTCATTTTATTCAATATTCAATTTCTTGTATAGCTCCTTGGTTCAACTATTTCTTAGATAGCCCAACAGAAAATTCAAAATAAATGTTTAAAAAAATAATTTGTGTAAGAAAGTGTTTGTAAAAAAGTGTTACGAATAAGTTTCGAAGGAGTTTTCACCACATTGATTTTAGTTAGATAAAAACTTATCAAACATTTTTAAATGGTCAATCGACTGAACAAAATATAAATATTTTGTTATTTTTAAATAGTAGATGCATGAAGTAAAACTGTTTAAGAATATAACAGTAATTTTCCAAAATACCTAGCACCATTGGGATGAGATTCAGATCCTCCCTTGGAAACTCTGATAATTCTAAAAAAGATGCTTAATCAATTTGAGAGAGATTTTTGTTTGGTTTAAAATTAATTCAGCTGGGGAAAATAGGAGGGAGGGTTACCAGTTAGATCACTTAGAAATTTTAATAAGGAATTCGCTTTTTAGACGCCATTTTTTAACGTTGTTAGTGGAGTATATTGGCGTTCCATCTTGTTGGAAAATCCAGTTTTCTGCTCAAAGATCACACGCAAATGGCAAAAGCTCAATGCTTAGTGTTTAAATATTATCTTTGTGAGTGTGCTTTTTACTTAGGAACACTAAATTTGTCCTTCCACCACAGCCAACAGCTAGCCACACCATCACGCCACCACCCCCAACTAGCCAAGTAAAGTACACTTCGTCTTCTTTCTTCAAACTGTGCCAATAATATTGATATCCATCTGGGCCGTCTAAATTAAATTTTTTCTCATCTGGAAAAAACTACAGATATCCATTCTGTAGTCCAAGACATATGGTTTTGAGCCCATTGTAGGCGTTCTGTCATGTGGTGATCCTTCCAGCATGGATGATGTTTTCTCTTCTAATATTGAAAGAGCTCTGAGTGCTTAATGTAGTTATAAATTGTCTGAGAAGTTACGTTAGTAATTCCTGGGCTTATTCGAACTCTGGGAATTGATGCTCCAGTTTTTTTCAGCTCAGTAAAAATTTTTCTTTGGTCTCTAAGCGAAAGTTTCTTTGGCTTCAGGAGCACGTAGAAAAGCGCTGATGCTACTTTTGCTTATTAAAAGTAGCCTACTAATTTCTCTGACTGCTTTATTAACATTTTTCAGCGCTATAATCTGTCATTTCTGGTTATCAGTTAGAGGAATTCCTCGTGGCAAGGCAAATTCATCTCCAAGAAATTTAATTACGTAAAACCATCTTGTCAAGCACGTTAGCAATTGGCAAAATGCCAAATGTACATGTACATGCAAAACTGTTATTCCGCAAGAAACACCCACATAGATAATTGCAGTTTTTGACCAGTATCCGTCTACTTTTTAAAAAAATATATATATTGTTCAAATGTATATCTTTTCACTTTTCCGCATTTCCCTACATTAAAATTATAAATAATTGAATATTTTTATTTGTCTGTCAAAACTATGAAGATTGAAAAGTATAAACATGTTAAATAATTTTAAGTGACATTTCCTATTAAACAAAGACGGGGTTTTAAAAAATTGTAAAGAAGTGTCCGTCTACTTTTTTTATGAAGTGTATTACATCTCAGTTCAATAAATTACGCGCATCTAGCTATAACATTTAATTCAATTCATAGTATAGTTTGATTTTTAATTTGTTGCACTTATTATATCCAAGTGACCCTTACATTTTTACATTCCAAAATAATATATTATCTTTCCTTTGATATATTAGTAATTAGTTCTATACAATAAATTGTTCTTAAATAATTAAGCATCACCAAAGTATGCGTAATTGAGAAATTCTTAAATCTTCTGATATTCTTAATGCTAATCAAATGATTATTTTTTTCACATTTAAATAATAATATACATATATATATTTTTTTTCAATTTACGTGGTATTATAGAAACAGCTGACAAATTAAAAACTTTCTTTAATGCTTCCACGTGTGATACTATATTCTAACATGTGGATTATTAGCATATCCCTTTACGTTGCATTTCATTATTTACTGTTTTACATTTTAAAATACGCATTACTTTATGATTTAATTATATAATTTTTAGTTTATTAAAATACATTTAAATATCTTATCCCTCTTCTATATGATTTATTAAGCGTTTTGTATATTTAAAAATAAAATTTCTTTTTGGATTTATAATTATTATTATTATTATTCTAGTATATTTGTTATTTTCTCCCGGCTGTCGTGCGAACATCTTTTGCTAGATAATTAATTTAATTTATATGTTATTAGGAATTGTTAGACACACGTTTTTCTAAATATTTCGCTGCATATTTAGATTTAACACAGTTATTGATTACTTAAAATATATGAATATAAATCAATTTAGATTAAAAAATAAATACTCGACTCTATCTATTAGACTTTTTCTATATTATTATTTGTTAAATTAAATTTACATTATGAATTCAGAAGATTTTCATCATAGATAAAGCAGTAATGGCCTCACGAAAACCAATTTGATGCTATACAGAAGATATCATGGGGTTATTATTATTATTATTATTATTATTATTATTATTATTATTATTATCATTATTATTTTATAAGAAAAAATTCGATGTGCTTGTTTCACATTATAACTAATACGGTTTAAACGTACCGACGACTTATTTTGAAGGATAACGATAGTGAAATTTTCCTCCCTGGGGAATTAGTACACTCCCAGGTGTAAAACGATATCCCCGTATACACAAAAAAAATTGTGTCAACTACTGTTATTATTATTATTATTACTTCAGATAAAAATATTTAAATAAAATCTCATTATATAAGTTTATACGAAAATTTGCCATATTCTGCTATTTTAAAAATATGAATATATAATATGTATATCCCTAGCGTCAATGACCAGGGACCCGGGTACCTTCTTGCGTGAATCATCGTAATTTTAGTCATTTCTAATTAAGACTCGGCAAAATCGCTTTTAATCCTCGTTATTTACATGAATCTGAACTGAAACATACAATTGTAACCTTTTTTGGGAAATTTTATTATTGAGTTTTTTTGCATTAAACTTTCTTATACGATTACTCAATATCCAGGTACCCAGGTACCCATTATTGTTTCTCATCTACATGTAAAATCTATCTGATTTTTATTATGAAAAATATAATAAAGCATAACAATAATTATTTATAATAATAATAATAATAATAATAATTATTATTATTATTATTAGTAGTAGTAGTATCTTGACAAATAAAATTACAGAAAAAAATAGTTTTCAACACATATTATTATTCTTTATTACTATTATTATCCGGAAAAATATAATTACTGGTAAAAATTAAGTGTCAACACATGATTTACATTGGCATATTGTAATAGAATGTTCATCACAAACTGGATTTCGGCACGTTTTACACGATTTTTTCGTTTTTCTGCGAAGTTTTTTCGGAGCAAAAAGACATGCTTGGCAAACTCCAACAACTGGCTTTCTACCTGTTGAATCACGTGCCTGAGAATCTGTAGTAGTACTGGAGCTAGACGGCATCTCTACTCGGTTTGAGGTTTTCAAAATGCTTTCTACTCCTGATCTGGTTGGAAAATGTCGCATGCTCTGAATATTTGTTGACCGTTTCTGAATTGTTGGAAGACATAAGCTTTCACCTAACTGACGCAAAAATAAACGGCGGTCGTTTTTTTTATGGCTGCGCATATCGACATTAGCTATAAATATAATATAAGCAGCTAGAGCAGATATGTCCAAAATGTTGAAAAAAAGTGCAAGTGGCCATATTTTCGTTTGTCTCTGAGATGTATACTTTCGAAGCATCTGATCCATCATGTCAACACCAGACTTTGTTTTGTTGTAAAACGTAATGATTTCTGGCTTTTGGCAGGCCCCAGAGGTGCTTCTATCATGATGTAAAGTAGAAAGTAATAGTAGAGTATATAGAGTATATATATATAGTAGAGTATATATATATATATATATATATATACATATATACATATATATACAAACGAAGTGATTGTAATAGGCCGATTTCTATAGAAATCAACCTAAAATAATAAAATAGCATTTAATTTTTAGCTAATATAGAAATTTAAGTCTAAAAATTACGAAAATGCATTACATTGCATACTGCCTTGCAGATATTTCTTCCATTTCTTCTTAGTAAAGTTGTGATAAAACGCAATTACTTATTCATTATGAAACACCAAAAACCTGCAATCAATTGTAATGACAATACTAAGAAAACTGCCGATTCTTGCACACAAACTAAAATGAAACGCGCGTAAAAAGTGAGGAAAATAACGAGCCTTTTTGTTCTTTCAGTAAAATCAGGGTAGATACATTTCACAAGGAGGGCGATAATAAAGAACACTTCCATTTACATATAAGGGGTGGTAGAAAGAAAACTGATTTCCTCTTTACTCTTTCGAAATTCGATGCGAGTACCGCGGTACCCGGTCATTGAGAGTAAAGGAAACGTTTGGTCATTGACGCTAGGGATATACATATGTATATATATATATATATATATATATATATATATATACATATTACAATGCCACCTATTGAGCGTTTTATTCTAAATGGCAATCAGCGCCTTTTAAGTCAAAGTCTAAATAAATGCTTGTCTTGGTTAATTTTCGTTTATTGTTCCACCACGGGATACAGCGTCCCAACAATTTTTGACTCACACTGACAGATTCTCTATAAATTTTCAAATCGAGTTCAGCACGTCTCAAAACGTATATAAATTACTAATAAAGAGAGAAAATATCGCATGAAACCAATATTTTGATTATATGTTTATAGAAAATGTAAAAAACATGTATCTTGAGTAGCACTTTCTACACTAATATTTGTAATAAAATATGTTATTATTAGTAAAGTTCAGCATGTTTAAATTGCTTATAAATTTTTAGATAAAAAATAAATATAATCCTTCTTAAATTTTGTTTTATATAAAATAAAACAAAAAATATATATTTTTTTAAAAGCAGTCTCTAAGAATATGTTATAAAAATATATTGCTCAAGAACGAAATTGCCATAAAATGTTTTGAATTTCGTTAAAGAAAGTTTTCAGGCCAAAACAATTCAATTTTGACTGTTTCTTCCAAGAAAAATTAGATTTCTTATAATTTGATAAAAATACCTTACGACAGCTCTTTTTTGAATTATTAAATTATGTATTGAGTTATACACTGTTAAACACTTCTAAAGATTTTTTTCCCTATCATTTAAATAAATAACATATGTTTTTTAATACATGAATTATTTAAAATCCTGGTGGGTGTCAAAATTATGTTAAATATTACATTTTCTTACTCAGAAAAACAGAGAAAAGATAGTGGATATTTATAATATTTTCTAATAAATTTATTATTTATTTTATTTTATTTTATTGTTGTTTTTATAGAATCTTAATTTTCCGGTTGATTAATTTTTTTTTAATTTTAAAAATCTTACATTGCAATTTTTCTACTTGTTTAAGAGTAAAAATTGAAACAGCAAGAATAAAACGCGTATTACATATAACTTATAGTATATTATGAATGCAAAATATTGGTGTGTGTTTTTAAATATTTTAGGAATCTGAATGTACCTGCTAGGAACAAAAACAAATGCTTACAATATATCTATTAGAACATAACCCGAATTTTCTATAGAATTCAGCCTATTAAACAATTCTTTAAAAATCGACTTTTTGGAATTAAATATGATGTTCTTGGTTGAAATTTTATCGCTAACAGATTCACATTTTATCATTCAGTTTCATGACTACATTGTAACCTAGTAACTATTTTTGAAAATTTATAACGTTAACTTTAGGGGTAGATTTATTTCCGAAACGTCAGTGGAGGACCTCTGCTGAGACTCAAAAGGGTTTTGGGCTCTGCCGCGATAACGGCCGCAAAAATAGCGCTATTGACTTGAAATTTGGTACACATGTTCAAGAGCCCCACGAAATCAGCTGTATAGCTTTTGATATGTATTCCGTTTGTAGTTCGTATACATGGACACGCCAAAGGTTTTCTTTTCATTACCGCCTATAGGAGGAATTTGTATGTATGGCGATAGCTGTCACAAAAATCATGCTATTGACTTGCAATTTGGTTCACATATTCACTAGCCCAACGGAATTAGCTGTATAGTTTTAGGTGTGTATTCCATTTGTAGTTCGTGTACAGGGACACACCAAAGTTTTTCTATCATTACGGCCTATGGGAAGAATATGTATGTACCGCGATAGCCACCGCAAAAATCAAGCTGTTGACTTCCAATTTTTGCCGAAACGTCAGTTGAGGTCTTCTGTTGAGACTCAAAAGGATTTTGAGTTCGTCTGTCCGTGTGTCTGTCTGTCTGCCACGCGATAGCGGCCGCAAAAATAGCGCTATTGACTTGAAATTTGGTACACATATTCATGTTTCCCACGAAAGCAGCTGTATAGATTTTGGTATGTATTCAATTTGCAGTTCGTATACAGGGACACGCGAAAATTTTTCTTATCATTACGGCCTATGGGAAGAATTTGTATGTATCGCGATAGCGGCCACAAAAATCACGCTATTGACTTCCAATTTTTGCCGAAACGCCAGTGGAGGTCCTCTGTTGAGACTCAAAAAGATTTTGAATTCCGTCTGTCTGTCTGTCTGTCTGACGTGCGATAGCGGCCGCAAAAATCACGCTATCGACTTGAAATTGCGTACACATGTTCATGATCCCCACAAAATTAGCTGTATAGTTTTGGGTGTGAATTCCATTTGTTTCATAGTTCGTGTATAGGGATACGCCAAAGGTTTTTTTATCAATACGGCCAATGGGAAGAATTTGTATCTACCGCAATAGCGGCCGCAAAAGTCATTCGATTGACTTGCAAATTGGCGACACGTTCCAGCTTTGCATATAAGTAGGTGTATAATTTTTATTGCTTTATTGTTTAAAAACTGTGTATAGGGACACGCTAAAATTCCTAACATTACGGTGTATGGGGTGAATTTCATTTAAAAGCATTTTAATATCATCACTTTGCAATGAAGAAAATGAAACTAGCGTACGTGAGTAAGATGCTTTTAAACTTATGTTGTTTGAAGAAAAAATGTGCTCTTAAGCTTTCTAATTAATGTACAGGACCTTACAAAAGAGTTCTGACAATGACACGTAGTCATCCAAACGATATTAAATTTTTAACAATTATTAATTTTAAACGCAAATTAAGCTGAATAGTTTTTTCTGGTGTATACAATGTTTATGGTTTGTTTACAGAGACACAAGAAAAAATTTCGTAACATTAGAGCCTATGGAGAAATCTTTTTTTAAGCGCGCACTTTAATGCGTTTATGCTGAATTGAACTTAATAAAATTAACACAAAGATGCTTAAAATCCTGTTTACTCTTAAAAAAGGTTATGTATAGAGTAAATAATTTATGGGACCACACAAAATAATTCCGGGTAATGTATTGTAATCAACCAAATGATGTTAAATTAGTTTGAAAATTTAATGAGTTATAATTAATTACGTTTATTCTTATTATTGGCGTTTATAATGACTGTGGCTACTTTTCCGGGATACATAAAATAATTTCATACTATTACGGCTTATACTCGGTATTTCTTAAACGTTCATTTTAACAAGGTTACACCCCATCAAATATAATGAAATTTTATTAGAATTCTAAAAGCATGTTTTCCCTTTGGAAATTGTGGGCATAGAATAGGAAATTAGTTTATAGGTTACGCGATATATTTCCGATATGCTATGTTTTTTTTTTTTTTTTTGTGTGTAAAATTTGTTAGTTATAAAATTTGGTAATTATGAATTTTAGGGAAATAATACAAGATCGTCGTTTATTAAGAATACATATTGTTGCGTACTTGGGGGTTCGTAAGTTGTCCAAGAATGAAAGGCGAATCTTGCAAAAAATCAGTGATTTATTCACAGAAAGTTCCAGAAAAATACAGGTCTATAAACCAAGTATAAGCTTCAATTCAACCAGTAAACACAGCTTAAACGACATCCGTTAACAGTGAAACAACAGCCCAAACTGTTTAGCAATAACGCATAAAGCAAGTCTCATTCAAAGAGGCTCAACGCAAAGCCAGCATTTGACGAAACGGAAACAGATCTAAGACTGAACGTCTTGGCGAAAAATATGCTCCTTTTACAATTTTCTATCGAACCCAGACTGTTCTGGAAAATTCTCGTATCTGATCAGGCAATGAGATTAGAGCTTAAGATTTTCTCGTCAATGTCGCCAAATAATCGCCAAGGAGGAAAACAGTCGCCAAATTTGGCACCAAATCCATTTCTTCTCTTATTGGAGCTTTTTTTAAAAGTGTTTTTAAGGGAAACTTAGGCTATTTTATCGCTAAAACGATTAGAAATGCACAAAATTAGCATTTTATCAACTTTACTAAACCTCTTTGAAAGAATTTATACAAAAATAAATGCAATTATTTACAATTCCGTAACACATTATATGATATACAAATAGGTATACAAAAAGAGATATAGCTGGGGGTTGAGTGGGCGGCAGCACCCCTCAGGAATGTATCTGATTATGGTAAGAATTCGATCGAATCAATATATACTATTATAAATTAAGGAATAAATAAAAATGACCTATTGAATAATGTCTGATGCAAATAGGACGTTGAGGCTCCTGATCTGCAGACCCACTAGTGTTATCTTCAGTGCATTATACTTTTACAAACTAAACCGTTAATATCCATTTCTAATGCATTCAGATCATTTTTGTGTACCATATGACATTTATTCCATAAGGATATACTTATAATACACCCATGAATAGATAAATATGAATATATATTTTTTATTTATTTAATTGCAGACATTCCCGTTCAATAATTTATATTATATTATTTATCCGTAATTATACAAGGGTGATTAAGAATGTGTGTTAAATATTGTGTTTGCTATTCTAGAATAAAAAAAAAAAAAAAAATCATCGATCTTATAATAAATATAACTTCAAAGGTATTTAAAATATATATGATTATTTTTGTAATTAAATAATTTTAGAAAATTAAAGTTAATAGATGTTCTTCAGATTAAATTTTCGACTTATCTAAATCTATATGTTGCTATCGAAATACATTTTCCTTATACAAAAATAAAAAGCAAATAATTTTAAACGTAACAGTTGTTTTAAGAAATATTTCGAATGTTGAATAAGTATGTTTTTCTTATGCCATTATCACTGTTTTTGCTAAACGCGTATTCTTGTTTTTTTTTTTTTTTTTTTTTTTTTTTCTAAAATACAATTTTCGTAAACCCTTGATCCTTAGAGCACCAACTGCACATTTGACGCCATAAGCATATTTTGGAATATTTTTCTTTTGTCAAACAAAATTCCATTTCCTCATGAATGTTCTAGTAGAAATATCTAGTCATTTTGAATTGAGAACGTTTTGAAACCGCAAATTTAATTTAAATCACCTTACATATCGCAATGTTTCTCATTCCAAGTTTTTTACTGAAAAGACGTTTTGCGCATGCGCAAGATGTTTTTGCCTATCTATTTAATTTTATTATTATTATTATTATTATTTTGGAATTTTCAATAGATATATTTTAAGTTTGACACATGTCTAAAACCCTAGCAAGTGTCATTCAATTCCGCCTCTTTCTTTGCACGTGATATCCGGACAAAGATGTCGTTGCAGACCATACACAGCCACACAGAGAAAATAATATTAAGGCAGTTTTAGCTTCTGTGATGACTGAAACATTTAGATATCGGAGATATTTTCGATTTTGAGCAATTTTAGAAAGTTTTGTTTTATTTATATAAATAAAGAATGTTCAATACTGTTAAAAGATTTTCTAATACTTGAAATTCTGCAAAATGTATTTTAGGTCAATTTTTTTTAAAGATTGTTATTGTTATTTCCATGCTAGGCTTCTTCATTTGAATTAATCTTTTTGTAATTAAAAAAAATTTTAATTACCTTTGCAAAGCACGTATTTGCTGTTTTTTTTTTTTTTTTTTTTTTTTTTTTGCAAATGACAAACATCACGAAATACAATGAAGGTTCATTTTATTATATTTCCAATCACATTTGAATATGTATGAGTGTAATAACCTTTATTTATTTATTTTTTTTTATATATAGAATATACTTTTCATTATGTTGTAACACTGCAGAAAAAATGCAGTCTTCTACACCAACTACATTTTAAAGTCTTCTTTAATAGCCACTAGCCAATTCTGTTACTTAAAACGAATTATTGATTTATTTTCTTTTTCCCATTAGCCATTTTAAAAGGATCATGCATTCACATTCTTTGCTCTAAATTAGGAAACGGTGCAAAGATTTTAGAGAAAATTTAAGCTGAAATAGATTCTCAAACTGAATAAAATAAGAAACTTACTTTCTTTGTGTCCTCAAAAGATTTAAATAAAAGTGAAAAATAGTGTTCTGAAAGAAAACTTTGTAAATACTTCAAATAAATTTATTCTGTTAGTAGATCCATTTTATTTACAATCTAATATATATATATAAATTAACTTCAAAATAAATGATAAAAAATATTATTTGCATAAAATAGGCGCTAAAGCAGCACTAAATTTATATACAAATATATAATTATGAATTTAATTTATGATAAAATGAAATTGGAATGCAAAAACAACGAGAATAACTTTAACAATATTAATAAACAAGAAAATAAGTTAAATTTAACACTATTCAAGGAGAAAATTTTAATTTTTGCTGTGTTTTCTTCGTCAGCAGGTGGGAACACAGCCATTAAAAAAAAAGGTCTAGCAGGTTTCTGAAGATATGTCAAGCTAGCAATATAGATAGACTCCTTCTCATATTTATAAGGACACTTTATATTTTGAAATAACTAATGTAAAAATAATTGCGAACAAGATTATACCAAGTGCTCTTAATATATCTAGTATTCTAAAAACCAAAACTGCTATATATATATATATATATTTTAATATGAAACAAAATTAATAAAAAACAATGCAAAATATTATTTTCTCCACGTTTTTAGATGTTCATAATTATAGGGACAATTAAGATTTTTTTCGTTTTATTTAACTTACTAGGGGATAAATTACAGTTGACATGCGAAGTTGTTAACTACTGGTCTAGATTAATTCATATATAAGCCTCCAATTTTCCTTCGACGGACATTACTGATAATTCCTCAAAAAAAGTACATTCATGTAGTGAAGTATGATAAATGTGTTTTTTAAGTGGAAGGATAATTTCAAACCGCCGAATTTCTAATGAAATTTGAAGATCTAAAATTGCTGAAGGAAATGTGATCAAATGTTGAACTGCTGGTTCGATAGGAGAGAGATCTGATGCAAAATTAGAGTTGTTTTACAGAGATCGAAGACCCACAATTCCTCTTACTGTTCTACTCATAATGACTGCTGCTGAATTCGCTCGTAATTTTAAACGAAAGGTTGGGGTCCACATTTATGCATGTTTAAAATGATTAATAATATGTTATAATGAATAAAAAACCTGTAATAATCAATAAGCATTTAATGGGGGGAAAACGTTTGAGTTAAAGTTGAATAAAGACAATATTAAATGTTAAAATGCTGCATTTTCGGATGAAAATTATTTTATTCGTGATTAACCAAATGGTTTTAACAGTTACTGCCACGATCTGAAGATAGCGAAAGGCAAAGCAGAATTTTAAAGACAGATATGAATCGAGCATTTTAAATGCGGATCTATGGTGCTCTGGGGAGCTGTTTCTACTGAAGACAGAATAAATTTAGTAATTTTTTCCTATTGTTATTAACATCGAGAGAATATCCGCAAATTTAAACTTGGAATTCTCAGATTTTTGTTAAATTTTGGGGAGTAATAATACTTTTTCAACAATACTTACATTTTTGCTCTAATTTTAGAGCAATAGCAAATAGTTTGAAGAAAGAAACTTCTGTATTATTACCTTTCAAGTGGCCTAAAAGTTGAAAAAAAACCTTAACTTATCATATTATAAAAGTGCTTGCAAGAGGAAAGCAATTTTAAAAATGTAATCAGAATATCATCTATGCTGTATGGAATGGTATTGAAACTGAATATTTAATATATATATATATATATATATATATATATATATACGAGACAGTACGTCTGACTGTTTCACCCTAAAAAGAGACCCCATAAAATATTAATTTAAAGAATAACTGAAAAAAAAAAAAAAAAAAAAAAAAAAAACTAAGATTCGAGCTGTCCTTATAATTTTGAACACTTGAAAAGTCATCTTTTGACCGTATTTAAATTTTTTTATGATAGAAAAACGGTAAAACTTTTTAAATATCGTCTATTAATAAAATTTAAATTAATAAAATATATATTTGTTTAAATGATAGTGTTCAGTGTTTAGTTAATATAGAAAAACAGGTGACCTTATATTTATGAGAACCAGTGTATAGCTAGAAATCAATGAACGTAGTGAATCAAGTAAGGCTTTACCTGCTTCAATGGTCACTATATTTAAAGGAAATTCTTTTACATCGCTTTATAAACAAACAAACAAACAAACAAACAAACAAAAAAAAAAAACATGAAATTTCTCGAAAACTCGCTTTATGTCCCCGTTGCCTCTGACAGCAACCCACTCATTCGCAGACTGTCGGGTGCCTGTGACAATAACTCACCAGTGGACTTCAGTTTGGGTGCTTATCAGGTGGCAGTTTCGAAACGAACAGTATCGAAAAAATTGAAGTAGCAATTTTATATTTAAACCCCAGTTACATATGAACAACACGATACGTAGTGTACATAATATTTTCACGTTATTTTCTACATTTATTTGATTTATTCGATCAACTATAAAATGACAACAATTTCACGTCAAATATAATATTACAATATGCTATGATCGTCTACATCTACACTGCAGCTACATACCCGAAAGCTAGCATTGAGGACGTGCCCAAAATGTTGGAGGAAAGCCAGCTTGTTCGACAGTTTGAAATTTGGAAAACATCCAGTGATTCCTAGCTCTGTTATTGCTCATTTTCCCTGAGTCAGATGACTGTCACCCCTATTTTAGCATTGGGCTCCTTGAGTTAGCATTTGCGTAGATGCTTCCATGGTTTCATTAAATGTGGTCGAAGAATATATCATGAGACAATCTATTTTTTGTGGTTATAATAGTAGTTGAGTTAGTTATTAGTAGTTAGCATATAGAAAAATAAATAATTAAATATGTAAATATGTCAATCTGTTCATAGTGCAGGCTCCCCTTGTCGACTTTTGAATATTTATCGCCATTTTAGAGAAAAATACATAATTTATGTAATTATTTTTTCTCTTTCTTTATTTTCCTCTCCTTTCTTTTTCTTTCTTTTCTCTTTTTCAATATTTTATGATTTATTTATATTTTTAATGCGCTAACTTGGCTTAAATTGGCTTTCATAAAAAGAGAGTTTTCGGCGAAAAATATCCGATCAATTTCAGCATCAAAATTTTAAAATATTACCTAGGTTTAACAATGAATTAGCTTTCATGCCAAGCGCGATTCTTCCGTGCCAAAAAACGTTTAAACAAAACTATTTAAACAAAACAAAAAAGAAAAAAAATCTAAAATTGAAATATATTAAAAAGGTTATGGTTGTTTTTTTACTCCATTTTGATATTTTGATATTTTCATATGCATGAGCAAATTTAATCTATATAATATTTCTCTAACATGGCCCAGTTACGATTATTTTTTTAGAAATGATACGATAGTGACTTAATAAAATATGCGAGGGTAAAAATTATACATAAGTAATATTTAAGCACGCGGACTCAGTTCAGTGATCTAATAAAATATGACGACATTTGTACGATGAGATCATTTTATAGACAAAATGTATTTGTAAAGGTTGCGTTTTTACAATATTTGCAAGCGTCATTTGAAATCTAGTAATATTTTAATGATGTAATCCCCATATGAACTTTTGTCATAAATTCACTAAAAAACGCAATAATAAAAAGTATAATCAAAATAAGTACTAAGTTTTTTTAACACAAGATTATGCAAAGATAAATAATTTAATAAAAATGTATCGCCAACATGGTGACAAAAATTTAAAAATCGCCCTGGGGGCCTTATACGAAATCTGTCCTGCCTCACGAAGTATGGAAATTAGGATGGAAACATGGATTTTATTTTTAAGTCTTTCGTGAGCAATATTGGTTTGGTTATCATTAGCATTCCATCTCCCAATATTATTATTATTATTTTATTTATTTATTTATTTATTTATTTTTATAATAAATTGGCTTCTGAGGAATTAAAATTTGGTGGGAAATTTGGCTTAAGATTTATGAATTTCAAATTTTAAATTTAAAAAGGAAAAGAAATGAAGTGCGAAAGTTTCGCTGGGGTTTGCTATATATATATATATATATATATATATATATATATATATATATATATACATATATATATATATATATTTCGCTGGAAGCATATTTCATTTTATGCTAAAAAAAAAAAAAATGCATGACTGTTAATTTGTTTTGCCAAAACTTATAAATTTAAATGTCCAAATTTGAAGTTATTGCCATGTTATTATTTTCATATTTTAATTAATTTTAAAAAATATAATCAAAACTTCGTTACTAATAAGATACAAATTGAGAGGGGCTTCTTTTCAGAATCCGTCGGACTAAACAGCTTATCGATCGGACAATTGGATTTTTTAAAATAAACTAAAGTATCAAAATTAGATCAAAACTTCCTATATAGATGAGTATGAAACGGAATCGTCATCTCTCTTGCAAACTATATATTGAAAGATGCATGTTAAATATTTAAAAGTATCACAATTAATAAAAGCTTAGTATTTAACTTTGTCACAATTTATATAATATCTCTGCAAATTTAATTATGAAAGGATTTTAATTAAAAATATCAGTTTTTGTTTTAATGTTCATATTTTACCTGAGATTCTGGAATTCATTAGCATTACAGACATATCCCTTAATTCGCAAAATAACATGAAATACTACTTTTAAACATTTAATGATATTTTGTGGTGACAAAATGACTAACCAACCTGTCTACTATATCTACATACCTATTGCAGATTATGTCAAGTTCTGAAACGCCAGCTGCTCAACGAATTTTTATGTTTATGCCGTTCTAATAACTAGACGGGAAATGTTGACAGAAATATTACGCATTAATCGTCAATTTTTGAAATACTGAACTGTCACAATCGACATTTTCTATAAGTTTCTGTGAAAATATTTTTAATTCATCTATTGCACATACCTTTACCTATAATTTAAAATTCAAATAGCCTATAAAGACTATAATTTTTATTCCTTTCGTAATCTTGAACTATCTCTTTACTTTGTAAGCAACAAATAACTGTTTTGTTTAATTTAAATTTTCAGGGGAAAAATGTGCATATAATCGAAATACATATCTATAACTTATTCATGCCATGATCATTTACAACATTTTACCTAATTTCAATATTTCTTTTGTAATGATTATTTACCTGCAAAAATTTAAAAATAAAAAAAATGCACACACACACACACACACACACATATATATATATATATATATATATATATATATATATATATATATATATATATATATATATATATATATATATATATATATATATATATATATACATATATATAATTTTGCTAGTTCTTTAATCGTGTATTTATTCAAATTTACCATAAAATATCAAAATTGATACTTTTTCTTTTTCTTTTTTTGACATTATTACATCTGTATTAAGATAAATATGTAAATGAATAAAATAGCAGTGATATTTATATTGCATATTCATCATTTACAATGAAAAATATTATATATATATATATATATATATATATATATATATATATATATATATATATATATATCATCCATTTTTTAGCGACTTCTTGTTTTTTGATGAATGTAACATTACTACCATACGATACATTATAACTTTTTTTACACTGTCCTTCATGCATGATAAATGATAGGATGGATTTTCCAGCTGTCTATTCAAGCTGTTTCTTTCCAGGTATACTTATATACGGGAGAACTGAAACTTGTTATTCAAGCCTACATCACCATTTTCCAAATTGAAAGCTGTTCCCTGGGAGAAAAAATAAAATTTTAATGCTCTTTCGATACCTCGCGATTTTTTTTTCAGTCTACAATTCTCTGTGAATGTATTTTTTGATTTATATTTTGCCATTGTTTTCAGGTAAGGTAAAGGATGCGATTGTATATTGTTTCATTTTTTTTACGTTGAAATTAAATTATATATTTAGGCGATGCTCTTGTTTAGTAAATTGTAATTATTCTGAAAATGGTCATTTTTGAAAGTTACTGAGAATTTCAAAAAACAGAAGATATTTTTAATTGAGTGTAACTACACGTGCAGTTTTGGACCCAATATTTTAAAAAAATCGCACTTATTTTTCTCATTTCTTTAATATATATATTTCTTACGCTTAAAAATAAAAATCACATTTTCTATGTTTTTAAAACTAATACACTAAAACAATTAACAGAATGAAAACCCGTTTTCAACATTTTCAACAAGTTTAAAAAAATAATAAAAATTTACTTAAACGATTTTTGCAGTAAGCATTTATTTCTAAATGCTTAATTTAAACTTATCCGAAAATTCGGAGATGTTTGAAATTTAATAATAAATTTACAGTAAGTATATATATCTATATATCTATAGTGTTGATATATATATATATATAGTGTTGCCGGCGTGGAACTAGGTTCGCCCCAAGGGCGGGTCATGGGTCTTGCCGCTTGCCTCCTTCCTTCCTTACTTGAGTTCCTTTTTGAAGTCTTTTGGATTGATTTTCATGGATTTTGTTTTAGTTTTAGTTTGTGTTTTTGTTGTGTTAGTTCATTGTTTCGTTTGTTTTGCATGTTGTTAATTGGTAAGTTTTCTAATGTATGTGCATTTCAATATATATATATATATATATATATATATATATATATATATATATATAAATTTTCAGATTTATTCCATACCATTTTATATACAGATTTTGCCAAAAGTCTAACCCTATACCCTGTATCTTCGGAACGAGTGAAAATTTCCTAAAACATTAAAACCAATTCTCATTCATTCTCAATATTATCTTGTTTGATTGTAAAAAATGGAGTTGGGAGATATATAGAAAAAACTACAGAACGTAATCTAAAACTTCTATTTATATATTTTTTTTCTTTTCTCTATTATGTCAGTCATTATCAAGGCTATTATTATTACTATTTTTTTTTTTTTTTTTTTTTTTCAAAATTGCTCTGTACCACCATTCTGTTAATGATTAATTAAAATGTCTGTTAAAATTCGTAACCTTCCCCAGTACCCTCGGAAGACCTCAAAATTTCTTTAATAAAATATTGATATATAAATTTAAAAACTTATGGAAGCTAGAAAATGATTGCATACATTCCTGTTCCATTGGAGATGATTTTATGCCTTACATTCAATTACGGTTTACATGTACATTTAATGAAACCTATAAACCTGAATTTATATTTAAAATAAATCAATTTTACAGCCACGACGTTCTTCGTTTCACATTCTCTTATTTTAATTTTAGCTTATTATTACTATTATCATTTTTCTATTTTGTACTTATGCAGAAAATTTACAGTTTTTCTAATATCATTAAACCCGGCTGGTATATATGTATTGCTGCCTCTATGCGTACATATAGGTCTACCTATATGCGTACATATAGGTAGAAAAATAGATAGATTGATAGACAGATTTCGAATTACACTTTTAATTATGATACAAACACATTTGTCTGAATTATAATCAAGATGAAAAAAAAAAGTCTAATATCATTTTCTTTATTTACTTAAAATTATACTAAGTCAGATCTGATAATAAAGGAATCTCTAAAGTATAGTTCTAAGTACAACTATATACTAAATACAATTAACTACTAAATACAAATGAATTCATACACTTATGATCTCTATCGGATTAAAGTCAAAGACAGAAAGAAAGATATATAGAGCGAAAAGCTTGCAAACACACTTTTAATTACGATCCGAACGCATTTATTTGAAACATAATCTAGTTGAAAATAGTGTAATATGTTAATTTTGTTTTTTAAAATTATACTAACTCTGACTAAAAATGAATCGGAAAAATATCATTATAAATAGCATTAGATAGTGCTTAAAATTAACTACTAAATAGAAAGGAATTCCTGGTCTTATGATCTTGATCGGATTAAAGTCAGGCCACGTATGTACGTGCATTTCAGTGACATGGCCACTCAAACAACGACAATAGGCCAAAGGTGGCAAGAGATCGCCATAAATAATAACACAGTTGGAAAATATAGAGCAAAAAAATTTTGCCATGTTTTTCTCCACCATAAAGTAAAAAATTTCATTTTTTTTATTATTCAGAAATAAAATTTTATATGCTAGTATGGAAGGTAAAAATAATTATCTATGTTATAAAGGCGAAAAGTGTGTTGAAAAAAAAAAAAAAAAAAACAGCAAAATCAGGGGAAATGACCATTGTATGGGGAAGTGACCAGCCAGCTGCCTTTTTCAAGAAAATCAATCAGCATAGCATCCGCATCTTTTACTAATTGGTCTAAAAGAGTGTTTATCATTCATTAAAGGTTCTCTTCCCTCGTTTGAGAAAAGTCCATAACTTTAATATTAACATGCGTAACTTCATTGTAACAATCAGTGATTTAAATATTTTTTTGTCAGTCACTGACTATAAGTTAGTGTGTTATTAGTTTACAGTGTTTTATATTATTATTATTATTATTATTATTGTTATTATTATCACACAGGTGCGTAACAGTTAAAAAAGTTTACGAAGAACATTATGCATATAAGTTAATACATTTTATATGCATATCTGGTTGAATATAATAAAGAACATTAAAAAAAAAGAAAATAAAGAAACTAAAAAAAAATCTACGATGTCTATTTACAGAAATCCATAAAAAAAAAATTAGATGGATATTTTATAAATTTCTTATGTTAAAAAAAAAAAAAAATAAAAATAATGCAGATCTATATATATTCTATATCCATGTTTCAAAACTTAAAAAATAACATAAAATTATATATTTACATTTCTATTTACATATCTATTTACTTTCATATAACATGTACAATAAGATAGCTTGAGTTCGTTTGAAATATTTGTGTCCATTCTCAAAGATCTGCGTTATAATAATTCTGATATTATTTTGTCTGTCGTCATTCAATGTTCAGAATAAATTCCAAAACATCATTAATCGTAAGCAAATAATCCTCGTATACTAATTGTATTACCTGCCATAAATGTAAAGCAGCACCTCGAATAATTTATGGCGTCACACATTGTATTCCAAATTCCATTACTCTTCTAAATGCTCTAATCCAGTCGATTAACCATGTCGGGTGTTTCATTTTATCTTCCTTTCTCATGACTTGAGTGTAAAATGATTATTAAGGTAATATTTGCCTTTCGCTTGCCTTATTATCTATTATATTTTTATCTATGCATGTAGTGTTTAAAAATGGCATGGTCTACTTCCTCTAAGAAAAAAAAATGCGAAAATTATTTTTACGACATTACGAAAATTATTTTTAAAAAACTCTTTTGTTATGTTCATTTCAATAGACAATTCAACATATTATATAATAATGTAAAATTATAAATCAAATATATTATATATAAAAGTAATTAAGTAATAAATACATTACCAATATTAACATATTAATACAAAAGCATTTATTGATCATTATAATATTTACAATAAATGATTAAAATATTTCATAAAAGCATTTTGTTAAGCTTCAATTATTTTATTGGCTCTCTCTTTCTCTCTCTCTCTATATATATATATACAACCCGCGACAAAAAGATAGGAACAAAGGGTTTTTTCTTTGATTTTTCATAAAATAACGTTATCTAAATTGTGCTTATCATTAATTATTATTATAAAATAACACTATTCCTGGACTAATTTTTGTTTTAAGACTAATTTAGAAAAAATTTTAAGACTAAAATTTTCCTAATTTAAGACTACACAGCGCGACAAAAAGATAGGAACAAAGTTTTTTTTTTTTTTTTTTTTTTTTTTTAATTTTTCAATATAATTAATTTGAATATGAATATTTTGAATATGATTCAAATATTTAATATGTCTTTGATATGATAATATTTTGTTATGATAATAAATGATCAGCACAATTTAGATAATGTTATTTTATGGTAAAAAAAAAAAAAAAAAAAAAAAAAAAAACTTTGTTTCTATCTTTTTGTCGCGGAGTGTAGTCTTAAATTAGAAAACTTTTAGTCTTAAAACAAAAATTAATCCAGCAATAGTGTTATTTTACAATAATAATAAATGATAAGCACAATTTAGATAACATTATTTTATGAAAAATCAAAGAAAAAATCCTTTGTTCCTATCTTTTTGTCGCAGGGTATATATATATATATATATATATATATATATATATATATATATATATATAATGTAAAAGTAAATATTTATTTATTTATTTTTTATTTATTTATTTATTTATTTTTTTACTTTTCTAATATATTATGTGAGTAAAGTAATGTAGTTATTGTTTGCGAAATGAATTTTGTATCTGGCATAGCTCAAAAAAGAGTAATTGTAGGAATTTCAGATTTATATTTGTGACTTTCATGATGTCTAATTATACATTTTCAGCTTTGGTTTTCGTACGAAACTCTTTTTAGAGATATCTATGATTTTACACGATTTTTCGTAATGAATGTATGTGTGTATGTATGAGAGTGAACATGAGTGTGTCTAAATGCTTTGTTCGAATGAGCTAAAAGTTAGTACTTATGTTATAGGTCACCGTAAAACGAACTCTACTGATTTTGTTGAATTTAACATACAAAGGATTTTTACAGGGAAACAACAAATATTCTTTTTTTCATTATCGCCTATGGACTGAAGTTATTCGAAGTGTGATAACGTAAAAATGCCTTATCAGATTAAGTTGTAAATTCATATACGTGTTAAAAGTTACCATTGAAGAAATTGCATAGCTTTGTAGTTAGGGACCTTAGTTCAGGACATTTCAAAAGTGTTCCGACAACATTGCATAAGCCTCAAATTTAATTCAAATTTCGAACATTTATTCTTGAGCTACATAGAACAAGTTTTATAGTTCTTATTGACGTATATAATGTTTATCACTGGTTTACAGGGACACACAAAAAGTACCATTTGAGCCTATGTACGTATCTTTATTTAAGCGCATCTTAAAACACTTATGTATCTAACATACAATTACATCATGTCCTTCAACATAATGTAACTAACATGTACTTTTAAGATGCTAAACACATATATTAGGTAGAAAAAATGTATTCATAGACTAGATAAATTATTTACAGGACTATACAAGAAAATTCTACTGACATTCTGTAATCATACAAGTGATGTCAAATATGGTTCAAATATTAATATGGTTCAAGGAAATAGTTCTATTTCTTTTTATTGATGTACATAATGTTTGGGGCTTATACAGAGACACACACAGTTTTTTTTTTTTTTTTTTTTTTTTTTTTTTTTTGTGCCATTACGGTCTTGTAAGGTTGTTTTTTGCAGAAGTGAGAATTCTCCGCAATGACCACAGGTTAAGTTCAAATACAGACTTTCATAATGACCTTTCACTATGCCCAATAAAAATATTTTATTTAAAGATTTGAAGTATTACAGGCGTTATGGGAATAAATGCAAACAAGGTACAATTATTTTCATATAACATTGATTTGACATACAGAGTGGTTAGGCAATTTGGGTGAGAGAGATTAGCTTTTGAGACTATGTATTAGTGGTGCAGGAGATTAGGAGCGGAGTGTGTATGTCCTTACTCTGACAGGCAACATCCAACTGGGGAATGACGCCAAGTGTTTCGACAATACCGTCGAATCCATAGCCAAACACATTCCATTATCTCTCGAATAAAATTGTATAGATATTTTTAATTTAGACAGTCTGTTATAAACAAACTAAGGCAACCCCTTATGCCAACACTAGCGCCGTAAATATCGTCTGTATCCAAATAGACATAAAGTCTACATCTTTTCATTAAGAATACATAAATTACCATTTAATGATATTTCAACGGACGCTTATTGCTCAATTTAGCTATAATAAATAAACTTGCGCAATTTAAACGAATAAATTGTAAACTATGGATAAACAGCGGTTAATATATGAAAATAATATTTTTATTTTATTTTATAAAATGATTTAGCTTTAGAAGAATATAATTTTGAAAGAGCTCTTTTACTAAAAATGTATTTAAATTAGTAGGGGTAAATTATTAATTTTAAAGAACAACTCAACATATTTAGTTTTTTTTTTTCGCAACAGATTTATTTAATAAATTAACTGATAAAATATTATTAAAATTAAGATAATTATTTATAGAGAGTCAAATATGATTAAATTAAAAAGATAATTTAGATATTCATTAGATATTTTAATGTGAATATTATTTATTGAAAGTATAATATTAAATTATTAAATTTATTCATAAAAATGTAAATAAAACCAAAATAAGTGAAGAAACCCCTTCACAGGTCTGTAGACGGAATTTCTTATAAGTGTATTTTAACATGGTTAAACTCTATCACACGCATTAAAATAAACATATGTTATTAGAATATTTAAAACCTTGATTTCTGTAGAAAATGGTAGGCATAAAATTGGTAATAGATTACAGGGCTATATATAACATAACCAGACGTAACGTAGAACAGAAATATAAATAATTTACACACCGTCAAAGACGTTGATGTAAAAATATTATGCGCAGACTGCAGTTTTTGTACCGTAAAGCATACCGTCATCAATGCGGAATGACAAAATAGATTATTCCTCATATATATAGGTAGGGTAAAGGATATTTTAGAGTAAGATTAGCACCTAATATGAATTAAGAAACTGGAACTGTAAGCCAATGGGATGTAGAAAGTTATATATCATTAATAACCTGTAGCTTTTATGTAAATTTTCCAACAAACCAAGAGAGTGGCTACATCAAAATCGCAATTAATGGCATTTTAATGAATTTTATAGATATGGAAAGCTTCTATAAAATCGAGTTCATGTAAGTGTTTAGGCTGACAAATTATTTTAGCTGAATTAAAGTTGAAGGTATGGTTATTCTCCCAAAAAAGCTTACCAATGGCGATTGACTAATTTCTTGTTTCTCAATATAGCCAATGTTTTCTTTAAGGCAAAATTTGAGTTTACGTTTTGTTTGACCAAAATATGACTGTCCACATTGAAAAGTAATGTTACATATAGCCCATGACTTCTGTATATCAATAGGGTCTTTTAATCTACACTGCTGGTCATTAAAGTTGCAACACCAAGAAGGAAATCGTTTATAAGAATGATATTTATTTAACACATGCATTGTAATAGGGAGAACAATTGATTAAATTTTCAGGAAGTTTCAGCTATATGTCCTGAGAACACAGTACATAAAGCAGCGATCTCTGGGAGCAATAACTACACTTATCTGCCTAGGCATTGAATCGAACAACGATTGGATGACACATTAAGGTACAACACTTCATTGAGCTTTAACAGGATGCCACAGTTCATATACCGTGGCATCAGACAGAGTGACCAATTTTGAAACGTTGGTACATTTTTTAAAGTTAGTTTTTAATTATTAAATAAAATTAAATTGATTTTTTTATTATACATACCTAATAAACATCCCCAACAATTCAATGTTATACAAAATTAACAATGGATTGAAAACAGTCCATCTTGATGGTAACTATAATGCTACCGGCAGATAAACACACATAAACAAACGAAAGTTTAAACGTAAATATATCTTCAAACTTTAAACTAACATACTTCTTTTTTGCATCAGGCTTAAAAGCAATAACTTATTTTTTTAATGAAAACGAATCTCATAAAGTTTAAAGCAAGATATTCATACACGTAAATACAATTCTCCTATATGACATGGAATATGAACATGTGGAAATTAGTTTTATGCATTAAAGCATAAAAATATATACATATACATATATATATGTATATATTTGTAATCATAATTAATATATTAAATTCACTGTTGTAAAATATACATTAACCTTATATATAATAAATATTTAAATTAAAGTAATGAATTTAATGATTTTAATATGAAAAAAAAGGAAATGTTAGGAATCTCTTAATGTTAATTTTTGTGCAAAATTATAATTATTGTTACAATAGTAATAGTAAAATTTGTTTCCTATTCAACGATGTGACGTACTTGATAACTTGCTGTGCATTAAACTATAAAGTATAAGAACATTCTTTAGTACAAATAATTGCCATTACTTAACAATGCATGTGCCTGATTTATATAAACTATTAACAAAGCGTTTGATGTTTATAAATACATTAGTAAATATAATTCCACCCACAAAATAGCTGAAATGAATAAACATCATATGGTTCTCCTTTTATGCTTGCATAGCTTCCTGCATCAATCATAAATTTTGAAGGGTGTTTCCTGAATTTCATTTGCAGCTGTTGCCAACGATATCAATATTTATCACTTAACAACATATTATCTTGCAATGTGTATAATTTTAGGTCAATACTTAAGATTTACTTAAGGTTATATAAATATTACAGCTCTCATGCTTTTTAAGAGCTTTTTATATGAAATTGACTTTGTAATCGTGTCCCGCTAATAAGCAATTAAAGTAAATATAAGCCATTCCGTTTGTGCCTCCGTGTCTCAGTTGGTTAGAACGTGAAGTTAATAAAGCGGTGGTCAAGTGTCCGGTACCCAGAATGTCCGGCGTGTTAATTTTTGAGGATAATAGTAGAAAAAGGGTTAATTGATAAAAGAAAATTTTTCGTTGACTACACAACACCTTAAGAATTTCAAAAAGTTTTTTTCAGAAGTTTTTTTTTTTAGATATTAGAAAACACAAAATATTTTAGATATTAGAAAAAGCTCAAAATAAAAATGTTCAAGTATAAAATACACAAATAAATATGTTTAGAAGTTTTATCTAGTTACTAAAAAGCACAAAATAAAAATAAATAAATTAATTAATTAATAAATATTTTTTAGAAGCTTTTTATTGGAGTTGGGTTTCGTTACCGCGTCTTCATGTAATGCTAATATAAAAGGCACCTCAACTTTAAAGTATGAGTCAACAGTCCTTATAGTCGCTCGTTGGCTCAGTTGGTTAGAGCGTCAAGTTGCTAATACGATGTAGTGAGTTCCATCCCCGAAGATTCGATGTGGTAAATTTTGCAGATAATTAATAGAAAATGTGTCAATTGATAAAAGAAAATTTTTACTGTCTACAGAGTATTCTAAAAATTTTTAAAGTATTTTTTTTTTTTTTTAAGCTTTTTTGTAGAAGCTTTTTTTAGATACTAAAAAGCATAAAATAAAAAGTTATATACATATATTTATACATATATATTCTTTTAGAACCTTTTTATTGAAATTGGATTTGTATCATCGTGTCTTTGTATCATTCTGAAAAAGAAGGCGCCTTCACTTTAATGTAAATTTAAACAACCTTTTTCGTCCCTCGCTATCGCATTTGGTTAGCATGGTGATAACGCGATGCTCGTGGGTTCGATCCTCGCAAGCCGATGTGTTACTTGTTTCCAGATAATTAATAGAAACGATATCAATTGATAAAATAAAAGTGTTAATGACCTCGGTTTATCTGTCTGTCTGTGCCTGCCTCTCCGCACTCCCGTGAGTATTCATGGAAATTATTTAAACTGATTTTTGTTATTAAAGTTCACTATCGGATGCTCTCTAATGAAATGGAGTGAAATTCTTTATTAGTTTGTGTACAGGAACGCCGATAGTATTCCAAAGCATTGTGTTCTATGATAGGTATTTCTGTAAGCCAAATTTTCACGCCGTTAGTTTACAATAATAATAATAATAATAATAACGAAATTGAAATATTTTATTCAAGTCAACTATCGATGTTCCTCATTTAAAATGGAATAAAAACAATCACTGGTTTAAATACACGGACACCCGAAAGTATTTTAAAGCAGTACGCTCTATGTGAGGTATTTCTATAAAAGACATTTTAAGAACTTTACTTAACACAAATCTTAATAAAATTAAAATATATTATTTATGTGCACAAAAGAATGCTGTCCGTAGAATACTGTATGATTAGCATTAAATTTACAGGCCATACAAAAATATTCAGTTACATTAACGGATATTATTGGAAATTTCCTGGAATTTTCTTTTCTTTTCTTTTAATATTTTTTATCACTTTCTAAATGCTTTTAACACTTTCTTATAAGATTTAAACGTGGTATTGACTTCGGTTTGTCTGTTTATCCTAGCTCTAACGCCCGTAAATATTCATAGAATTTTTTAAAACTGATATATGAATATGATAGTCAAGTTCACTATCGGATGTTTCTTATTGAATATGAAGTGAATACCTATACTCGCTTGTGTACATTGACATCCAAATGTACTTTAAAACACTGTGTTCTACGAGAATTATTTTTATGAACTGTATTTTAATTCATTTAATATACACAAATTTCAATGAAATTGTTTTCTATTGACAATAAAGTAAATACTATCACTGGTTTGTATCCAATGACACCTGAAAGTATTCCAAAGCATTCGTTCTATGAAAGGTATATAAACCAAATTTTAATAACTTTACTTTTAACAAAACTAGATAAAACTGAAATATGTTTTTCATATTCACAAAAGAATGTTTTCTACAGAATGTAGTAGGAATAACATTAGATTTACAGGACCATACGAAATATTTTTTAAAACTGATATATGAATATGATAGTCAAGTTCACTATCGGATGTTTCTTATTGAATATGAAGTGAATACCTATACTCGCTTGTGTACATTGACATCCAAATGTACTTTAAAACACTGTGTTCTACGAGAATTATTTTTATGAACTGTATTTTAATTCATTTAATATACACAAATTTCAATGAAATTGTTTTCTATTGACAATAAAGTAAATACTATCACTGGTTTGTATCCAATGACACCTGAAAGTATTCCAAAGCATTCGTTCTATGAAAGGTATATAAACCAAATTTTAATAACTTTACTTTTAACAAAACTAGATAAAACTGAAATATGTTTTTCATATTCACAAAAGAATGTTTTCTACAGAATGTAGTAGGAATAACATTAGATTTACAGGACCATACGAAAATATTCAGTTACATTGATGTCTTTTAATGGAAATTTGCAGGAATTGCATTTTCGTTTACCTTAATCGATTTAACACTTTTCTAATATACATCTGTCCATCTGTCCATCTATCCATCTGTCCATCTATTCATCTGTCCGTCGGTCTAACTGTCCGTCTGCCCGCTCCCAAAGTCCGTAAATATTTTCAGAATAAATATATTTATGCTATTCAAACTCACTATGGGATGTTCACAATTTTATATGACATTAATAGATCCTGTGCAATTGGTTTGTCTGCAGGTATACAAATAAAATGCAAAAGGCATTTTATTTAAGGATAGACATTTTTATAAATTGTATTTAAGGAATTTTCTACAGTAAAAATCATAAAGAAATCGATAGTTATTTTTAATATGCTAATATAATGTTTTGTATAGTATATACTATAGTTTTGTTAACCTTCAGATTTACAGGGCTACACGAAAATATTCAGATACATTAAGGGCTGCAATTAGAATCTGAAGGTTACATTTTCTTTTGTGTTAAGCGCTTGCAAAGAAAGTTTAAGAATGATTAGGAATTTAATTAGTCTGTATGTGTGCCTTTCAGAGCTACTGCCTGTCCGTTGTATGATAATATAGGCAAAGAACAATGGAAGTTACACGATGCAACAATTGCACACAGTTGGAAAGTGTTAATAATCAATGCGTACAGCATGATTTTTCGTCCTTTTTTTTTATTATTCGATTCAAACTTTATTTCTTATTAATAATTTTTTTCACACATCAGCATATTTAGTGCTTTTGACTTTTTATCAGTGCTTAATCCAGGGTTAGCTTATATATCATGATTCTTAAAATGAAGAAATTTATTACTAATTTTTATTTTTTTAATATCCTGTCTAATCCTAACCATTTTACAATTATTGAAATTCTATCCTCTTTTTTTTTTTTTTTTTTTTTTTTTTTTTTTTTCCCTGATATATTGTCTTCATTTTTATTGTAAGGTGTTTATGGCTTTTTTTTCCCGTCAGAGGCAGTCTTATCATATCCTAGTTTATTCACGAGTTATTCATGTTTTTATGAATAGGTAGATTGCTGCAGTTATTATTGTTAATTTTCCAGTTATCAAAAAAAAAAATCTAGATAACCATATTAACAGTTTAAACAGTATTAAAATTTATAAACACAGTAGTTTTAAACGCTAAGTAAAAAAAAAAAAAAATCTATAGTTATGATAAGTACAATGTAGTTTATTGTTATTTTTATATATAATATTATTTATTTTATCATGGTCAGGTTAGAAGTAGTAAGACATTACTATTCATTTTTTTACGAAATAAAATAATCGACAGAACATTTTAATTGATAGTTTATATACACACATATTATGAGAGTGAAGAACAACCATCATAATAAGAGCTTTTGTGTATATTTTCGAAATATACACATATATATATATTTATTTATATATTACTTATTTCAATAAAAAGTATAAAAATATATATATAATGAAGGAATTATTATACATTTCCACCATCAACTAAAATAGTTAATGTAGAAATGATGATTTTTTAAAATATTTTATCGGAGGAAAAAGTTCATCCACAGTCACTGATTAAGATTAAACTATATCTGCGCTGACATTCTGTAAAATTACGATACGTAAAATAATGTTTTTTGTAATCATTTATAAACTAATTAAAAATATATATATATATATTACTACGCACTGTTTGAAGCAATTTAACACAATTTAAATAAACATTGACAATCACAGGTAAAGAAAAATGATAGATGTTATAACACTTATAACGTTATAACTTCTTATAACACATACTCTGTTTTGAAACAGAATGGTTGGAAAAATAACTGGACAGAAAAAAAAAATAAATAAATAAAATATCATTGAAATTTGTACAAAAAGAATTTTTGAAAAATAATAATAAAATTGGCACATTATTTATGAAAACATTTATTTAAATTTGTCATTTTTTATTAAGATTTCAGCTGTATATAGGCATATTACAGAAAATTAACCATCATTTTTGTCTTATAAGAATCACGACATGCATATATATATATATAAATCAGGCATTAAAGGTATGATTTTTAGAAAAAAATGATAAACTTGACAGCTGTATAATAGATATATAATTCGATTCTGCCCATGTATACATATTCTGATACCTTTAAAGATTTTTTTTCCTTTTTGATTTCTAAAAAAAAAAAAAAAAAAAAAAAAAAAAAATCTGGAGTGACTCCACTCGACTTTCCGAACATTGAGTAATTAACAGTTTTGTAGATAAAGTAAAGAAAGAGTAGTTGTTAAACAAACAAAAGAGAGAAAACCATAATAGAGTGTTTGAGTATTTTTCTCCAACTATTACACGTTGTTTTATTTAACGCTACTAAACTTTGAGCCCATAGATCATAATGATAAAGAAATTTTCGTTGTGTCCCTGTAAAAACCTATAAATGTTAGATTCACCAAAACGCTTATAGTTAGTGCAACAGTGATTTATAATACTCATATAAATTTTCAGCTGAATTCAATAAGGCGTTTAGATGCTATCGTACTTTTAAAAATTTAGTCCCATAGGCCATAGTGATAAAGAATTCTTCTTTGTGTCCCTGTAAAAAAACTGTAAGTGCTAGATTCACCAAAATCTATACAGTAAGTTCAACTGTGATCTATAACATGTGTACAATTTTTTTGCTCGGATTAATAAGGCGTTTAGACGCTATCACATTTTTAAAAATTTGGCCCCATAGGCATAATGATAAAGAATTTTTCTTTGTGTCCCTGTAAAAAAACTATAAGAGCTAGATTCTCCAAAATCTATACAGATTGAGTATTTGTGATCTATAATATGTGTATAAAATTTTTGCTCAATTGAATAAGGCGTTTAGATGCTATCGTACTTTTAAGATTTTGCTCCCATAGGCCATAATGATAAAGAATTTTTCTTTGTGTCCCTGTAAAAAAACTATAAGTGCTAGATCCACCAAAATCTATAGGGTTCGTACTATGGTGACTTACAATATGCGTACCAACTTTCAGGTTAATCGAACAAAGCGTTTAGACGCTAGCGTGTTCACCCACAGACATACACACATACACACATACACACACACACACACACCCATACATACATCATTGTAAAAATAGGGAAAACGGACTCAGGGGACCTCAAAACGTATAGAAACATCAAAATTTCGAATTCGGATTTTTGACATGATTACAATACTTTCCTCACTATAGTGTTCGGAAAGTAAAAATGTGATATTTAATAAATTATCATAAGAAAACACAAAGCTTAATAACACTAATTTATATTATATATTGTCATTTCACTATTTCACTTTTATTTATTTATTTATTTATTTATTCATTTAATTACTTATTTATTTTTTAATATAAATAGCTTAAAAAATTAGCAATGGTAAAGCTTACAAATTGTACCACTATTAGGAAAAATAAATTCAAGCCATTTTTTGTTAGTTTCTGTTACAAAACCTAATCATATGTTCTCATTTTTATGGAATTATAAGATATTCAGATAAAATGCAAATAATGACATACATTATACATTTTTTACAAAATAATAATATTAATAATAATAATAATAATAATAATAATAATAATAAAGTCATATACATAAAAAACTTCGACACCAGAATCCTTATCTAAAAACTCGCATACAAAAATATTTTGGTGAGAAAGCATTACGCGACGATTTATTTAGTCATGAAGAACATTGTACGATCAGATGACAACCCGATGGGGCGAAGAAACAAAACGACCACTCAGCAACGTCATTTTCGATTACTGAGCAAAAACGTATAACATATTGGAGATGTTTTTGTCTCTTCCAGAAGGGTAAAGGCTCAAATCGAAACCTGATATTAATAATAATAATAATAATAAATTATATTAATCAGTTATATTACTTATTCCTTAAGATTTATTTAAACAAAAAATGTTTTTAAAAGTTACTGATAGTTTTCTGTTTTTCTTCTGTTATGTTTAAATATATATATATATATATATATATATATAGTATCAATATATATATATATATATAGTATCAATAATAAACACCGTAAAAAGTGTAAAGACACAACGTCTTAGAATGAAACATTTATTGGTCATTAAGGTTTATTTATTTATTTATTTATTTTTTAGTCTTATAGTAATAGAAAATATTTTACATTTTCAATGTTACATACCTATATTAATTGACATGGAAATATATTTATACTAGTACATTCTTTTCCCTAAAAATAATTTGCCTTTTGTTAGTTTCATTCGTTCAAGAGGTTAAAAGAAAAAAAGAGCTATAGGATATATATATATATATTGTTTTTTATGTATCATTAAGTAATAAAAAATATTTAACAACATATAATTAACAAAATATATGTGTGCTGTAATATATTTTCGAGGATTAAAAAGTAATTCAATATGTGCAATTTTTTCATTCAATAACTTGATTTCGTTCTAAGTGTTAATTGCATTGGCTCTTGAATTAATTCTCGTTGTTTGTTGATCATAAAGCACATATTTATTGCAATATAATTCTTGTTAATCAAATGCTGAGAGATAATTTTCTGAAATTAATTTCCTTTAGCAGCTCAGCTACAACCATTTCTTTTTTTAAGGTAACAAATATATCTCTCGATAAAAAAAGGGTTATTCATTTATGGTATCAGTTTTTTGATACCGATAAAACGTGTAAAGTATTGCTCAGAAAGGACATGAGACATGCACCATAGCAAATAGTAATCAAAAGGTGCGATGTTTGATGAATATTGCAAGTATGGTAAGACATCCCATCGGAGTTCTTTCATGGTTTCCATCTTCCAGCTTGCAACACTTTGTTTAGCATTGTCATAAAAAGAATGAATTTGCGATGACTTTGAGAGTATTACGGTCATTTGTCCTTTAGTGAGTTATTTAGTTTTAGTAACTCTGATTTGTTGCGTTCAGATGTTACTTTTTTGAGCCGGTTACAGGAGCTCGTGTTACTCCACACCGCCTTAACCACATCAAATGCACAGTATAATCTTCTCTACTTCAATAAACTGTTTTGACGTTGATAGTAATGGATGATTTTGATGATTGAAATGACTTTTTTTTAATATAATTTCTTGTGCTTCGGATACTCTTTTATGAACATTTCATCGACTGTCAAAGGTCATGCAAAAATAGCTTCGATTTTTTTATCTTGAAAGAAACAATTTAGCAGCGTATCTTCGAAATCCTCTGTATGTTATTTCCGACAATGCAGACTCTACAGATGTTGCGATTATGGAACGATGGATTTCCATAGCAGATTTCTTGACATAAAAGTAGATGAGTAACACTTTTATATACAAAACCTAAGATATACAAGATCCCTAATAGAGGAGTTCTTTTCACTTCGCTTAAAAGTTACACACATGTCTGAATGTGTAACGTTTTTATTATTAAAAATATTTAACTTGAATAATTTTTCAACGAAATTCTTTTATTTTTATTTTTTAAAGAAATCTAGAATATAATTTTTTGTACTCTAAAATAGTTTTAAAACAAGTATTATGATTCAACGCCGAAGGGTAAAAATGACTTTTAGTTCTGTATAGAATTAAACGTTTTCAGAAGACCAGAACATGATTTGACTATTTTTAGAAAATGTCCATCTGTCTGTCTGTCCATTTTTCTGTGTTGCTTGTGTGTCAGAAATATATTGTAGCGACTGTATCTCAGAGACTACAGTGCACAATTTCATATAAACACTTTAGAGTCGCATCTTTGCCTAAAACAGGACCGATGAAATTTTGGTACAAATCGCTCAAACAGTGGCGTTGCTTTACAGTGATTTACATCATTTCAGGGAAGACTAGATTTCTATTTCTGTTGTCTAGGATAAACAAAATAACTAGATATGTGAGAGGGTTATTATGAAGCGTTATGATAATTCTATTTCGGTTTATATCTGCTGATAGGTTGTAGTGCTATGATGAGATTTTTTATCTAATTCAGAAGCTATACCTCAAAATCCATTGTATATAATTACACAAAACTTGGTATATGAGGAGATAATTATATAATAGTATACAGGTTAAACTTGGGTGCGCATCATTCGGCAAGTAACGTTACTGTTTTGGAAATTATGCCATGAATAAGAAGTCAAAATCTCGGCCTCTATGTCATATATATGTATCATACTTGATATGTGAGATAAAAATTGTAAAATGATTGTTAACTTAATTTGTGTATATTTCGGATGACAGGTAGTCATCACGAATAGTCAACTTCCGATTTTGAGGCAGATAATATTCACCTTTTGCATACGACTTCCCATTTGGCTACAACTCAGCATCTTCTCATTAAAACTGCCTCAACTGCATATATGAATTGTTTATTGTAAGAAGCTATGTTTAAACTTTACGCATGTAAAACAGTAAATGTCGATATTATACGAAGGGATACACAAGAAAGATTTGTATTGGCTACAAAATGATAGTTTATTTACGGTTTTGTTACTGGACAGACAATTTATTTTATATGAGGATAGAGCTTAAAATTTCGCAATGTACAATCAAAAAGCATAATAAATAATTATGAATAAAATATGTAAGTCATAACCCATAATTATTTTGTTTAACATTTAAAATTACATAAAATAATTAATTCATCCACTATATGTCCCAAATCTATATTATGCACAAACAGGCAAACCATAGGCATTATATCCAATATGTATTCTACACATCAAACATATAATTCAATCCCATTTTCGGGTTAAACCAGTTCTATCTGTGACTTTAATAAATAGAGAATCGTTATAAGATTGACATCTGCTTAAATAATCTGAAGGGAACAGCATCATAGCTATATAATCACTGTTTGTTACACATACTATTAAATGTCAGTCAATAATGCATGTAATCAAAGCTGTCAAAAATTTTTGTTTTGCAGGAAACAAAATCACATATTGTTCTTACAGAAATAAAAAGAATAATTTATTACACATAATTTTTAACTCTGAGCAATATTTTGCATAAAATTCAACATCTCCTAAAATCCTTTAAAATATCAAATATATACTGGCATCCCATTTGCGTGTTGATCAGATCTCTACGTACTATATAATAAGTTTAGGAATGCTATAAACCTGGCATGGACTTGTAAACTCTAAAGAAAAAAACATTATAACTGTTGAAAACATAAAAATTCTACCTTAAAAATGTATTTGCTTATTACAATAAAAATTTTTATAATATAGATAGTGTCTGTAGCAAAATTATTGAAGCGCTAGCAATAATTTCTATTTAAAAGGTGTGCACGTAATACTGTTCTGTTAAATAAATATTTATCGAGTCATAATCTAAGTCCTATGCTGTTTATAAAAAAGTAAGTTAATGATAAAAGCTATTGATCAAACTTTAAAAAATAAATAAATAAATAAATAAAAATGGATGTGTGGTTTAATAATTTTGCTGCCTACTATAGACGTTCACATGTAATTAAAAATGTTTATCTGAAACAAATAGCATAATAAAGATGCATCATGCCATATGTCAGTTTATATATTTTTTTATATTTTTCGGACCAATTTCCATGTTCAAGGGATCAGTTTACCCGAAATAAAACTCCGCCATTGTAAATAATGCCTGGCCGACCATTTGGTGGTATTTCAGACTTTTCCTCAATTAGCGTTTCAAGATGATAATGCACCTTGTTACATGACGCCTGTGGTACGTTTAATTGATTCAAGTTGTTAAAATTACCTATATACGTATTCCTATGAGAATCTATAATTTTGTAAATTATCATAACTTATTTTAACTTAAATTCCACAAAGAAAATCGTAGAATTTTTTCTTTACTAGACCTAAAAATATTCCTAATATCAATTCGCTGGAAAATGTTTAGCCTATGAATCAGGGTGCAAATTCGCAATTTGTCGCCAACATCTTTGCAAGTACTAGAAAAAAATATATTTATGATATTTGGCGCAGTGAAATTTCTGAGTTCGTGTTAAAAAATTGTAAAATATTATGCCATTGCGCATTAAAGCAGAAATTCATTATAAAGATGAAATAATCTTGTGAACCATGCATATTTTTATTAAGTAACTGTTTAGATCTGACAAATAAAACTATAACATTAGAAGTGCAGAAAGACCATATCGCTGGATAGTGGTATGAAAAGAATGTCGATCGAAAAAAGTGGAGATCGATTCATCTTTTTCAGAAAAAGCCAGAATAGGGTCCGATGGGATAATAAAAATGACCGAAATCTATGCAATTAAAAATACCCAGGTATTTATTATAAAATATACGAAGCTGTACATTAATTAACACTTTAGAGTCGGGGCTGATCTCAAATTTCTAACATTTAAAAACGGGAGAATTTTGCATTGTAATAATGAAATTACACTCGTTTCCCCTCTCTATTACTCAGATTTTTCTAAAAGAGTACGGTGTGGTAGAAACTGTCAAAATGCTCTCCTACATTTTTACTAGACAACAGAGCCGGATTAGAAGAGACGGGGGATTTCTATGTAACTATAAAATCTAGCAAATGTCAAATTCGAAAATATATCTGTTAATAGCAAACTAGATGGACTATTTTATTTTGAAAGAAAGTACTTATTAAAATAAGTAATATTAATTGAAACTTTCAAGATAATAATTTTTAAACAATGCTTTTTTTTTTTTTTTTTTTTTTTTTTGATAACACACACAAATCTTAAAGAAGATACTTACATTAACATTTGCTTTTTTGAAACTTTTTTTTTTTTTTTGGTCAAACTCGGTCTGTAAAACGATAAGCTATGCAAAATGAGTGTTGCTTTTTTAACATATATAATATTAACCTTTTAATAAACATTTTTATCAAATATAACTGATATTTATTTATTTATTTATTTATCTATTATTATTATTTTACATCGAGATAGAAAATACTGATAAATAAATCGAAGATAACATATATAACAATTATCTAAACATTAGCTTTAATGGAAAAGTGTCTTAAAATTATCCTAATTAATGATTCACCTTTTAAAAATATTTGAAATAAACAGAACAGTAACAAAAAATAAATAAATAAATAAATAAATAAAAATAAAGAAAAGTTAAAAAGTTAAACATGTAATACATGATCACGCACACTTCTCTATAACAATTAAAATTCCATTTTTTTTTTTTTTTTTAATGGTTTATTTTTTGAGTTGCTTCAGTATAAAATTCGTTAGTGTTCAAAAATTAAATATTTGCATCTCTCCTCCTTTCTGGCGGCTCACCTTTTTCAAATAAAACTTCCTTGTTATGTTATGAAGTTTCGTTTATTATGATATATACTTAAGGTAAAGTTATTTATATAAATTAATAAAGCTAG